>VDFB02358134.1:7419934-7501648 GCA_007258455.2 Sequoia sempervirens | reverse complement strand
AGTCTAAGTACGGACGCCAGGTCACTGCCTCTATATCATCAATAATCCGCCTCCAATACTCAAGCTTACCCATCATATGCTGGGTAGGCCTGCCTCTATACCGAAATACATATGGCCTCGTCGCTGGTCTGGCCAACACTGGCACAGGACGCGTAACAACAATATGCTCCCATGCCCATACCTGGAGAAGGGTAGCTCCCGCCGATAGACTGCTGCCACCGAGATACACGATCCAATGCAAATCATGATATAACTGGGCAAGCATGCACATGCCCCATGCATATCTCGTCCTATGGACCACCAGACCCTCTAGCACTCGACCCCATCCAAGAGATAGACCCTTTGACCTCTTATTAGGACAAAGGAATCCACCAATGAAACCGGCCAAAACTGAAGGAAGCGGAGCATATGACTCATACATATCTACCCAGGGAATCCACTCTCCTGCAACGTGGAGATCCTGAAAGACTCTCTGCATGGCCTCTACCCCACCAACCTCCTCTGAATCATGAACCACAATCTCTCCAACAAAAGGAATACGAAGAATACGCCATACATCCTCTGGTGTCACGGTCATCTCGCCAGTAGGTAAGTGAAAGGTGTTGTGGTCACCATGCCACCGCTCCGCCAAAGCTGTCAATAGACCCCTATTGAGTCTAATATGGGGCATGTCAAGTAATGTCGCCAAACCACAAGCAGCAATATGCTGTCTCTCGTCTGGTGTAAGTTGCGATATCATATCAAAAGGCCAGGGGAACTGCTCTCTCACCTAGATAACATCTAAATGCTCCTGTTATCATACAAACAAAACATTTTAATCAGAATATCAAAAGATTATCAAAATTTTCAAAAAATTGTGCTTTTTCCTATCAACCTATCAAATCATCAAGGAACCCTCATCTATCAATTGGGTTCAATCATTCGAAATGCATAATTAGTCCTCGCCTATCATGAGGGTAATTATTATCAATCAATTAATCTCGCTCATCAAGAGATTGACTACCATTTATTTAGTTAACATCAAGCTAAACTAGATGGAATCACCAACAAATTGACGAAAATCAAAACGCACAATGTTACATCAATCTATACCCAAAGCGCTACAAAATCAACCTAATACGCTAAAAAGTCTGGCGCGCTACAGATTTGACCCTGCACGCTAAAATTTTTGGCGCGCTAAAAAATTACATGGACGTGCTGCAGATTTAACCCTGCGCGCTAAAACTTTTGACGCGCTACAAAAATTCACGGACGCGCTACAGAATTTCACCTACGCGCTAAAACTATGACGTGCTACAAAAATTCACAGACGCGCTACACCGCATTCATCGCGCGCTAAAACAATAAAAAGTGCAAAAATACATCAAAATTAAGGGCACAAATTACGAGGAAGGTTTGGAGTACATATCGGAGGACCATAATTGGCCGGACGCTGGTGACGGCGCACACGCTCGAGTCGGTGGGTGTGGTAAGGGATCGGCATCCTAGTTCTGAATACTCTAAGGGTCTCTATCACAAGGTTGTCAAAGTCAAATGCACAAATGACTTTTGAGTGTGACCTTTTGAGTATTTATAGGCTATTTTTGGGGGATTTTTATGGGATTTATTTTTCCTTCTGAGGAATTAATTCTTATCTATCACAAAGGCATTTTCGGACAAATTTTGTCGAGAGATAAATTGTTTCTTCACCAATTCATTATCAAACCATCATAAAAATTCAAAATTTTGAAAAAACTGGCAAAAATCCAAAACTCACCTATTCCGAGGCATATCACTATCATTTCCAAAATCTCAACATCCGGCAAGTCCGGGGCATGCTTTAAAACCTTCACACACCGGCAAATGGCTAGGTCATTCTTTGTATTAATCAAGAAAACACATCACTTCAAAGAGGGGCAAAATGTAGACACCTAAATTGGTCCGAGAATCAACAATTGAATACAATCCTATTTGATTAATTAATCTTAAATTCTTCTACTTTAATAAATAAATACAAATATTTATTTATGCCAAGTTCACTACACTATTCTATTTTTCTCCACTAAATAAAATGCAAATTAAAACTTTGTTTTATTTAATTATTATCATTATTACTTCATCTTTAAAATTAAATACACAATTTAAAATAATTTGTGTTATTTAAAAATCACATTTCTTTTCTCAGAATTCAGTCAGTATCATAAAATCTTTATTTAATTATCATCTTCTCACCTCTACAGCAAACCGGCAGTTTTGATTTCGGCTAAAATTTTTATTCCTCCTTTGCTAAATTTAAATAAATTAAAAATATTTAAATTTATGCATAAAATTTATGCACTATTCACTCACCAATAAAATTAATTTCAAAATTCAAATTAATGGCAATGCATTCACGGAAAAGCTTCGTGGACAAACTCGCAAGAAATTTCTCAACAACCTTCCACCCACCTTCCTCTCTTATCTTGCCTGGTGTTTCATGGGAGAAACCATTCTCCATGATCAGCTCCTTCTTCTCATCCCATGCCTTTGATTCTCCAGAGGAAATCTCTCATCCGGTTTCCTATGTAATTGTGTCATTTGAAAGCTATAAATGTACTTTGGCTACAAGAAAAGGATCCCAACTTATGCAATCTTACTCTGCAGGTTTCCAAAGCATTCAAGCATCCAAACCATCCAGCATTCAAGCATTCATCCAGCATCCATCAAGCAGCAATCAAGCATCCAACATTTGCAGTCATGGCTGCCATTACAATAGAATTGCATATTTAAATCATATTAGAGTAGAATAGTTCATTTCTCATTCTCTAAGTGTCATTTTAATAGTTTAATTAGCTTACAAATCTGAGAGCTAAGTAAATTGGAGAAATCTTTAGAGTTAGAGAGCAATAGGATAGATTTCTGAAGCTTCTTAGTTTAAATTAGTTTAAATTCATTAAGTTTTAGATGCAATATCTTATTTAGAAGCGTAGATGCATTGTTTAAATCATTTTCCCCCTTCTACCGCCATGATTAAAATAAAATAAATCAACCCTCTCATAATTATTTGTATGAAAAAAAAAAAATCAACCCTCTCATAAGCTATTAGAGGGGTTGATTCTTCAATTAACCTTATGCTGCCAAAATCATTCTTGAATCATTCATCCATTTCTATCTATCATCATTCACCTATCATATCCATCTCAATGTTATGTTATTGAATTGAGCAACCAACATATCAAATCAATCAAATAATTCATCCATCATTGCATGTATTTGAGGTATTGAAGATTTGGATCAGGTAATGCATGTTATTATTCTATCATTTTTATTTTATCCAAATTTTTTATATACATTTTGGTGAACCCAACGTGAATCCCCTAACTAATTTTCAGCTCAATATTTTGAAATTTTTTGAGGAATTTTGGAGTTGGATCCTTTTTGTTGTAGGTTTTGTTAGCTTTTTGTTGAAGGTTTTGCTTCATTTTGGGACAAAACCCTAGTTTTAAAAAATTCTACCATATCTCTCAAACGGCTATGTATTTTCTCACAAAAACATTTATACAAGTTGGGGACAATGTCAAGAGCTTACAATTTTAAAATTAGATTTTTTGTGGCTGTTCTTAATTTTTTATAATTTTTTTGTTATTTCTCATGAAAAATCAATTTTGAGAGAAAATTAGTGACTTTTTTGGATATTTTTTATATTTCTGGAAAGATATCTAAATTTCAATAAGGGTATGTTCTTTATATTTTTTAATTTGAATAAAAAATAATTAGACAAAAAATAGATCTTTGAAAATTATGGTTTTACAAAGATCTTCCGACCAAAAATTTTCTGCAGATTTGGGATGATGGTAGGCACCATCAGTCCCAACATCAAATTTTTTGGAGTTGTTTTGAGTTTTTATAATTTTTAATGATTTTTTTCATGAAAAATTAATTTTGGGTGCAAAACAACCCATTTTTCAAATTTCTATACATTTTTGGAAATCTCTTGAAATTTTAGTTAGGGTTTGTTATTTATGTTTTTATTTTTGATGCAAAAAACATTTCCAAAAATCATGTTTTTCTTGACTAGCTAACCCTCTAATATATTAGTGATCAATTATTTTGTTAGGGTTTTGGCTTTGTTAGATTTGTGAATGTGCAGAAAAATAAACACTTCAAAAGAAAAATTGGATCAAGTCGACAAAAATTTGGAGCTGAAGAAATTCTAGGTGCACACATTTCATCTTTCATCTGTTAAATTTGTTTGATCACACATTTCGATTTGGTGCTTTAAAACAAATATCTTGTTTGCAATCACACTTTTCAATTGGGCTTAAAAAGAACTATTTTCTTCCATCACACATTTTGGATTTGGGTTAAAAAGAACAAGTGTTTCTATTGTTTTCTTACACATATTTTATTTCTAAAACAATTGTGAGTGTGAATCAAGTGTGTGTGTCCTCTAAAACACCTCACTTGGTTCACTTTTTTCATACCCTTCTTAGGAGGTATGCTTGGAGCACACACCCCTCCAAGGGATGACCTCAATCTAGGTGTGAATCCAAAGACACCCCTCTTTGGGAGTTGAAATCTTGTCACTATTGGCTAAGCCCCAAATAACTTTATACCTTTGGGAAGTGAAGGTGAAGGGTGGGTTAACCCTTTCTCTTGGCTATGTGGCAATATTTTTCTTTCAAATCATCCCTAGTCAACCTCGTGCATCCTAGCTTAATACCATTGACCAATATCCCCACTTGAATAATTTTTGGGATTGTTCTCGTGCTTGGAAGTGTCTTTTTATCATAATAATTTTTATTACATCTTGCATCAAATATTGTCTTGCATGTGTGAATGTGTATTCAAGATTGAAATCTTAATCAAGCGAGAAAAATCAAAAATCAAAATAAAAAGTAAAAAGAAAAAAATTTAAAAATCCAAAAACATTAGAAACATTTCAAAAACAAACAAATCTAGGTTTCCTCCAAGTCAAGTTATCCACATTATCTCCAAGTCAAATTTATAATCCTCATTTTCATCCTAACCTTTGGATTGTCATTTAGACCTCACCACCATGTCTGTAATTTACCTTGATATGCTTGCTAGTCAAGTTGAATACCAGTTACTCCTCAATGGTCAATACCAACAAGCCATAGACTTCAAAAGACAATTCATCCAATCTAAATACCAATGAACCTCAACCCATAGTCAACTACCCACATACCCTTCTTAGCAACAATCCATAATCCCTAGTCATTCATCCATCTACCCTCACTATCAAGAGTCACTTAACACAAGCCATACCATTAATCCACAACAAGTGTCCACTTATCACCCTTATCCTAACCTTGACTAGGGAAACCAACCTTCCACTAATCCTTTCCAAGCCTTCACGTGCTATCCTAGTCCATCATCCACTAATTCATTCCAATCTATCCCATCTCAATCTACATCAAGTCATGGTCTCAAAAATCATATCCAAATGCCTAAACTTGAGGAAAAATGTCAAAAGGAAAGTCCAAAGCATGACATAATAGCTTCACCTTCATGTCAAGATCAAAGTAGTCCATCCCATGATCATATCCTTTTTTCCATACATGAAGTCATTTTAGATAACCATGGCATCCAAAATACACCTATCCATTATCAAGATCCCATTCCCAATCATTTCAGCCAAGAAAAACCTATCTATGATCAAGATCCTACCATTGAACAAGACACCCAAAGTGATCCACTTATCGACCTTTACCATCCATGATCAAACATTTGAATTCAATCCTATCCAAACTTCAAACACTTCCATTTCCCAAAATAAGACACTTGCCTCCTTGGGACACAGATAATCAAACAAATGACATGGACAACATTCAAGAAGAACATGAAAACGCTACTATGGATCAAAAAGAACACAAGCAAGTTATCATTGATCAAATTGATGTCTTAAAGGACCAAGAAGACACAAGCTTGACAAATGATAAAGCCAGAATATCCTACCAACTAGGATCATCCACCTTTGTCAATGCAAGCTTTCTTGCAAATGAGAAAATTCCAAGAATTAGTTTTCGCATACATAATGATGGGTTTGCATCATTTTTTCAAACAAAAAATACCCCATTGCAAAGAGAATATGTCAAAGCATGAAGTATCAAGGAAGAGGAGTAGGCATACATGAGCAAGGCATTCAGGAGCCAATACAATTTTATGAAAATCCTAGACATCAAGGTCTTGGCTATTCTTCAATCTAGAAATAAAACGGTGTTAATGATACCTCCATGATATTAGGGAACACTTTATCCAATACAAACATAAAAATGGGGGCCATGAGTAGTCCTTGTCATAAGATTGTTTCCAACACTCTCTCCATCCACACCATGAATTGTCATTCCAATAAACCTTCCATTTGGAACCAACAATGACGAAATCCTTACAAGTATAAAGTCTAAAATCAAATTTCAAATACCATTGAGTACAAAAATCCAAGTGGACTAATGAAGTTAAAATGGATCAAGCAAAGAAAATATTCTAAATCCAAAAGTCAATCAAAATGTGGAGCCAGAAGAAAAGAGGTCTCCCACATATAATAAATGTCCACCCCCTTAAAAATGGCAATCATGCAAGGCATATAAAATTCATGGTTCCAAACACTATCCCAATCAAAATTCCAAACTCCATCATTCACCACACCAAGTTTGGAAAATAAAAATTCCTACATCCAAAATGCCAAATAGTCCATCCACACCTACCATCATCCATCATACTCCTACATCTCTCCTAAAGTCTAAAACTCCCATGTCACAAATCCATCACATCTTGGCAGCAACTCTTTATCATAAGGACTCTCATGGCACTCTATCGTGATGTGTGTACTTTGATAAGGCCAACTCAAGTATCAACAAGGATCACAATGACATCAAACAATTGTATGCAAGTTTTGTCATCCTAAGAAGATAATTGATTCATAAAGGTCACTATTGTGATATCATGGCACCAATCTCTATATCAAAACCATTAGTTGATTCAGAATGTTCAATGATCATCTAAAGCATCAAGGCTATTCAAAAATATCAAAAATACAAAAAAATTGAAAAGAAAAGAAAAATTAAAAAAGTAGAGAAAAAAATTTCATCCAATGGTGAAAACCTAGTAAATAGGTGTCTTGGATAAGTACCATGATGAAAACCTAGAAAACAAGCATCATGTGTAAGATAAATTATCTATATGGACCATTACACTTGGGGGTAAGTTATCTCATCTCCCATGCACCTCACATGACATTTCCATCTATCCATCTAAACCCTATCATTCCTGTCCATTTTCCCACCTACTTCAATCTTGATAAGGACTAAGGTAAAAACATAAATCATGCTTTGAGAAATTTTTTGACATGCCTATCATTTGGTTATACACTATTCATGAAATATCATAGCCTTCATAACATTATCCATACCCATATCTTGGAGAAAACAAATTATTCCTATGCAACATAGTCCTTGGAGATCATATGCCAATAATCCTCATGTCTCCCATCCTTTACCAAAATCAATCCTTTATCCTTCCATGCGTATTGTTTGGTTTGGTTTTCCCTTGTCATTGGTTTAAGGATTTTGATCTGCTTATCCAAGTTCCCTCTATAATCACATCCACTCATTCCAAATGCAATAAGCCTAATCCATACAATCTTGTTGTGCATCCTAACACATCATCCAGAACATTCGTTTGCTTTGTTTCTAGCCTTGCTGCAAACCTTGATCCTTTAGTCACATTATCATCATCCTCATGTTGTTTTTGGGATGTGTCCTTCCCACATCAAACAATGTCATCATCATCCTCATCACTTGTCAGTTGGTTTTCATCTTGACTAGGAGAAAGATCATGGTTATCCTTGGATTCTTGTGTGTGCTTGCTTGCTTGCTTGTAGGCATCATTCATATGCATTTTTCATGGTCTTTATAGTGTATCACCTATAATATAATACACACTTCCCCATATCATCCATAATAAAAAAATATAATTTTTTTTGAAAGATAAAAAATCAAATATTCTAAAAAAAATCATAAACTATCAAAAGACAAAAAAATCAAAACATGCAAAAAACACAAAAACATCCAAATCACCTTCAAAATCTGAAGAAAGAGTCAAATTTAGTCATGTCAGTTAGTCCATGTCATTGTCAAACTATAATGACTAAACATAGGAAGGGCCATCCGTTTATGACATTCATTTTGCAAATGGATGACCTTGCACACCTTGGTCTATGCATACCATGGTGTTTGGTGTCCATTTGTGTCATTTTACTACCCAATGATGATTGCTGCAGAGTCTTGTATGGAAAAATATGCATCTTTAAAGTTGTATATGCTAACATCCATATCATCCACGCTAACATTTCTTCTATGTCGCTTATCTATTTTCCTCTTATCCATTTTGAGAGGATACTCGTGTTCTTTCAACCCACCTATCCTCTCGAGGGGGCATCATTCTCCCACTCTGATTTCATCACCATTCTATCTTTCTATCATCCTCCATTTTCCTCTATCAATACCTTAGCTTCTTTGAAATGATGTTACTCGACACAAATCTCATCATCTCTAAGAGGGGCAAAATGTAGACACTAAAAATTGTCTTAAGGCCTACAACTCTTATTTTCTTCATTATTTCCCCTTTCATTCTTCATAATTAAATAATTTTAATTATTTAATTCATTCATTTCTATCCTTATTTCTTCCTGATTAATTAAATAAAATTTATTTATTTAATTACGTCACTAATTAAGTCCTCCTCTTTCTAAAATTAAACAAATTATTATTTATTTATTTCATTTTTGTCTACTTCCCACTATAATTAAATAATTGTTTAATTATTTAATTATTCATTAGCTTCTTCTCTCATAAATTAAATAAATTTTATTTATTTAATTTGGTCCACTCTCTTGAACTAACTCATTATTTAATTCAAAGTGATTTCTTTTGTCTCATTCCTCTATAATTAAATAATTATTTGAGTTATTTAATTATTCATTGGCCACCTAGATTAAATAATTTTTATTATTTAATTTCTCTTATCACCTTTTTATCCATGCCAATCTTATCTTCCACATCAAATCTTATCTCTTGAAATCTCATTTAATCTTAGCCATTGATTGAATTATCTCATAATTCAATCTCAATCCTTCATCTTTACCATTTACCCTAATTTCTTCCTAACCCTATTTCATACTACAACTTTCAATCTTGGCCATTGATTAAGACATCTTCTTGGCATCCAATCTTGACCATTCATTCAATTTTTTCTTTTCTATAAAAGACCCCACCCTTGTCATTTTCATTATCTACACATATTATGCAAGTACATGTTGCTAGTGTGAGACAACAATCTTTAATATTTTTCTAGTTACTTGTCAGAGGCTTATTATTACACACTCAAATCTGAGGGAAATTATCATATTCAAGCAAAATGGAGAAATGCAATGGAGGTGAATCAATGGTGGCATGAATATTTGGTAATATTGTTTTATGCTTTATGTATTTATACGTATTTATCCTTCATTGTTTATTAGGGTTTCATTTATATGCTTTATTGTATTAACCTTAACATTTTAGCCCTAATTACAAAAATCTTGCTCACTCTTGGGCATGTGATTACTACTTTGGTTGAGCATTTGGGCCATATACCTTATAGAGACATTAAACTAACAAAACTATTGAAGAAATTCTTTGGATGGGAAAACACTGACTTGCATTATTTATACATTTTCACCTTCATTCCATTATCTGAAAGAATCTCTTAGTACATTGGATTATGTTCATTGAACTAAGAGTATCAATAACAAACCAAAGGTTAACCACAAAATGATGAAAGATCTATATTTTGAGATCGACAAGATTGAACAAAATGTATATGTTGGAAAGGAAAAGAATGGAATTTCTTTGCCACGTTAACATTTCCTTTGGGATGAAGCTAAAAAGGGGGTGTTATGATAGAGAAGATAAAACATATCAAAACTACAATGAACTCAAGGAAAGGTCTAAAGAGAAACATTTTGACATTCAAACTCATTTTGATAGGATAATGTAAGTATAGATGCCAAAATGCTAGAGGCTAGGTATCAAGCAGATGTCTTTGAAGAATCCACATCTGACACACTTTTAAGTGAGTTCATGAAAAGTGAGAAGTAGCTTATTGAAAAAATCACCTTTGCAGGGATAAATCTATTTTGAACAATCAAATCAGGGACATGAATTCTATTCTCTACATTAAGAAACATGGCAATATGGAATAACTCTCATTATCATACTAGACAAGTTCCAAGAATTATGGAAAAATCCCTTCTTTGCATTCTAATGCCCCAACAATTGGTGGATATTTGGAGGGATATGCATACTGCCAAAGAGCGAGGTAAGTCCTCAAAATCATAGTCTGGGTAATCTACAAAAACCTAAGGGAGAAGATTTTTCCGTTTATGAGGTAACACTATGAAGAAATGGGAATTTTCTTGGATTTCAGCCAAAAACAATTGCTGCTACTAGTAGCTGGGCAAGACCTCTACTAACAAAAGTCCTATATGGTGGCCAAAAAATTCTAACTAGATTGTTAGAACCAAGGCTTAGGGTCACTTGACCACCAACAAATGTTGTGATGATTGAATTCACACTAGCGGTCCATTACTGCAAGACCACTCACAACTAGAACTAAATACTAGTGTGGTTATGTCTAAAGGAACAATGGTGAACTTGGAGAAATTAGAGACACATTTCAACATTGAAATATTTGAAACTTTAGAGAAACACTAAGAGGATCACCCAAGTTTTTTGAATGATGAAGATATCAAGTCAAAGGAATTTGAAGATAAATTAGCAAATTCACACAGGAGAAGAGGAATACACCTGATTTGTGCTAGGAACCCTCAAATTACATGTTACACTTTGATATTGGCATAGCAACATAGAAGTTCTCAACTTCAACAGTTCAAGAGAAAAAACTACTACTAATAAGGTTCACCAAGCAATACCAGAATGAACAAATGCACACCATGAGTGAGGTCTGGGAAACATTGTAAACTAGAAGTAGTGTCAAAGAGCTTATGCATAGAGGAAGGAAAATATGGTAAATGCTCGATTGAAATAATACATTTCTCAATGGATCATGAGTAGGTTTAGAATCATAAACACTACATTGTACATGAAGAAATGGTAGTAAACCATAAAATTAGATATCGAAGATACCTTGGCATGTCAAAGTGAGTAATTGAAAAGTCTCTTTGATATCCCAAAAAAGCCAATTGACTTAAGAAAAATTTCATCGAAGAGATATAGATGTGTCAGAGTGAGATTTTTAAAAGTCTCTTTGATACTTTGATGAGCAACAAAGACACATGATCGGCTTGAATAATTTATTGAAGAGAGTATTAAGTATCGACAGTAAATGAGTGCAAGTCACTTTGATGCTTTGAAAAGGAAAACAAAAGGTGGAAAGAAATTATCTCAAAGAGCATATTATTGAGAAATTCATCATGGGAAAAGATAAAAATTGTTATCAATAGTAAATGAGTGCAAGTCACTTCAATACACTAAAAAGGAAAACAAAAGGTAGAAAGAAATTGTCCAGAAGAGCATATTATTGAGAAATTCATTGTGGGAAAAGATAAAATATTATTTCAATAGTATATGGTAAATATTTTTACATCCATTTCGGGGAGATAGAAATTTCATTCTTGATGTAAAATACTTTCACTGAGATATGAAATATTTCCACCAAGGGAGTTAGAAGTGGGTGATTTCTACCGAAATAATATTTTATTAAATATGGTACAAGCAAAAATAAAGTAAAAATTTCCAAAGAGAGAAGAATGAACAACATCAAAGAGATAGGGAATATTAGAGAGAAAATATAAGAATTCCCTTTGAAATCATAAATTATTTTTGATAAAGGGTATGTGCAGGATCATCATGGAAAAAAGGCCCTTAAGTGCCAAAAAATTCAAAAAAATCAGAGTTAGGAAACTTTACATAAAAATTTGAATAAGTTATCTATATTATTTCAAAAATATGTAAGAATAGAATTTGTGGCAAATTGAATGCTGAACACCTAAACTACTAGAGTTTGCTTTTAAATCTATTTGGTTAAAATTTGAAATTTCAATCTGCATTAGTACTTAATTCCGGGGAAAAATAAGAAGCGGTGTCTATCCCGACCCTCTAACCACAATAAAATGATAATATTTTTTTATAATACTGGAATATAAGTAGAACTTATGTCCTAATGTGATGCATTTTTGTATTTTTTCTAGGTAAATAATTAATTAGAATTTTTATTACAAATTTTTAAAATATAAAAACGTATGTCGACCACTAACGTTAGAAACTTAATGAAAATCCATTTTTTTTCTTTTTAATCCTGTTATGTGACATAGAATGTGACATGTTGCTTTGGATTCAAAAATGTGATATCATTTAGAGATCGCCAATGTTTTTCAATCGGTTGATACAGTCATAATTCAAATAGAAAATGAATAATAATTATTTATTAAATTTAAAGTAATCATAATTTATATTGGTGGAAATTTGAATCTCATTTAAAATCTTTTTCGTTTCATCAATTTTGGGTAAAAAAAAATTGTCAGCACATACCCTACACATACCCATCATATTGCCACTTTTTGGCCCATCATGATCCTACACATACCCTAAAGCAAAATGCATAATAGGGAAAATAAAATACTTAATAAAATCTCATTGTAATCATGAATTCCATAGTAAAGTGAATTGAATATTTTTACCTAGGGTTTAGATATAAAATAAATTACAAGAAAAGCAATAAAATTATGTAGCCTTGGGAAAATTATTCACAAGAAGATAATCATGGGATGGTGTAAAGTATAGATGCAAAATATTTTCACTAAAGAAGTGAAATATTTTTCACCCAAGGAATTAAGAGGATATAAAAGTGGAGTAGCAAAGTGGGTAATTATTTTACTCAAAAGGAATATTTAAATAGGTGAAAATCTATACAAGTAAAATATGAAATTATTAGCAAAAGGAGAATAATTATTATTGAATTTAATTCTTCTTGAAGAAAATAAGGTTTAAGTTAAAACATTTTATTTTCCAAAGGAGATTAATTGAGGAGTTGCACTAGACGGACGTGTGAAGGGTCATAACCCTTGAAAATGAAAAGTATAAATGAAGGATGAAATCAAAAGAGGGGATCAATAAATAGTAGGTTAGATCATCATCGGTAGTAGTAGATAGGTTCATTTAGTAGCACATTCCACACATTTATTTCCATATTTTAGAAACTTCTGCTATTAATGTATATCTTTTGAAGTTGTATAATGGAGAAGAGTTTTCATAATAGGTGATTTACTTCCAATTTTCAACTCTTGTATTAATATGCATTCTTATATGTCATTGTAATGTATCCAAAGTGGTTTTCCTTAATTATTCAAGTTTATACAATTTTCCAAGACACATTTGTTGTTGTTGTGTGATCATCTTGATTGGGTTCTAGCAAGAGTGAATTAAACTCCTTTCAAGTAATTCATCTTAATTAGTTCCTACTAGGTATTAAAATCCTTTTAAATTAATTGCTCCAACTGGTTTCCCTCAAGTTAAGAATTAAAAATTCTTTCATGATATCACAATAATTTGGGAGAATAACACTAGGATTAACAACGAAGAGTATAGTAATTGGTAAACCTACACATTTGTACAAGGTGCAAAAATCCAAAGTTCTCAACAAGTTAGAGTTAAGAAGAGAAGTAGATATACCTATCTTACATATCTGTCTCCATCATCATCATCCACCCCTTGACTCCATTCACCCAGTAGGATTAGGCACTAGTCTAATTTAGGAGATTTTATACAAACTTTACTCATATATTTTACTCTTGAAACACCTATAGTAGGAACTAGTCATTAGCCTTGCATTTACTTCACACCCACGTGCCATTGTGAGTAGATTTCCCAAATTAGAGACCATATTTAAAACTTCAAATTTGCATTATCATTTAGGTACACCGACCTAGGTTTAGTAGAGTCTAAAGAGAATGGGATTACCAATCATATTCACCCTATTTGTTCATTGGCCGAAAACATACTAAGAGATTGGCACCCTCTTATGGTTTGAAAACCTATGTATTTTAGAGCTAATAAATTGGTGACTCTATTGGGGATAATTCAAGAAAAATTTGGTTCGATCCTATCCAATTGAAGAGTCAATAAAATTTAGTAATTATTTTTTCAACCAAAAATTTCATATTTGGGTAATTACTTCCATATTGTTGAGTAAGGGGATTCATGATCTTGGTAGAAAATTGAATGTAGTTTCTAAATTACTAGATTTGTTTTAAAAAAAGAAATCTATTTGGTGAAAATTTGAAATTTCAATGCAGAGTACTTAAATTTTAAGGAAAAATAAGAAGTGGGTGTTTTGTCCTAACCAATCTAACCACAATAAAATGATAATTATTTTTTGTAAGATTTTAGATATAAGTAGAGGACTCATGTCTCGATGTGATGCATATTTTCTATTTTTTTTCTAATTAAATAATTAATTATGAATTTTTTATTACAACTTTTAGAAATATAGAAAAATTGTATATTGACCACCTTAACTTGGTCAAAAATTCATTAAAATGAATTTTCTTTTTAATCCTATAGTATGCGAAGCATAGAATGTGATGCATGTTTTGATTCAAAAAATGTGATACCATTTGAAATCTATAGATGTTTTTCGATCAGTCTATCAATAGGACTTTAGTCATAATTTGAATAGAAAATGAATAATAATTACTTATTAAATTCAAAGTAAAGCATAATTTATATTGGTGGAAAGCTAAGAATCTCCTTTAAAAACCCTTTTCATTTCATCAATTTTGGGTGTAAAAAAGTCGTCAGCCACATACCCATCATATTGCCATTTTTTGGCCCATCGTGATCCTATACATACCCTTTCGTACTTTTGGAAAAAGTAGATGGTGACTCTATAAAAAATAAATTTGATGAAGAATACACTGACATCTTGGGAAAACAACATTTTAGTAAAAGAAAAATTAAAATTTTTAGGGTGCTAAAAAAATCTTGTTGAAATATGTATTGTGATTCTTTGTATAAAACAAAATATTTTATTGAGGTAATAGAGGAAACAAAAAAATTGGAAGCAAAATCAAAGCAAAAGAGAGCATTGGTTCAAGAACTGAGAAAATTGAGTGTCTTGCTAGCTTCAGATACATCACAATATATACCACTCTCCAATGAGGATGGAAATACAAATACAAGTGGTCCTTGAACCCCATAAGTGACTCATAATCTAAGTAGAAGTTTCTATAATGGGGATAACGCACATCATCTATGGCAGGACATTTATGCACCATAGTCATCAAATCAAATAAATGCTTATCTTGTCCCTCCTAGAAAAAGACTAGTAAGCTACCAAGATCATGAATACAATTATTATACCTAGCATTATTAGTATCAATACTAGGCTCCTCATCAAAATGTACAAATCAATGTCATCTCCCATGGAAGTATCAATCAAAATATGTAGCAAGGTATATATCAAAATCAATAATCTGTGAAGAAAAATGATGAATGTTTACATATTTGAGAAAGAAGTAAAAGTATTTTGGACACCTTTCTTGACATAAGGAGACATAAAGGAGAATTTGGGCACTCTTTGTTCAGTAGAATGACATATATTTGTAGGAAAATACTTATTAATTTCCCACCTAGTATGTCTGAGTTCATTGAGCAGTTCATGAGAGTATATGAGCCTAATTCAATTTATTGGCCTAAATCATGGAAACTAGTTGATTTTGACCAAATAGATGAATGGATTGGCATTCTAGATAAGAAATGGTATGAGGACGCTATCAATGTTGAATCCAATAGTGATATTATTGATGAATATGGAGAAGTTGATCAAATGGTGCAACCAATAGAGGAAAAATGTACAAGTGAAGATTGTAATGAAGATTTTTTCAGGTTGAAATGAAGATGAAATTATTGAAGACCAATCATACACCTTGAGTTAGGATTTCAATATGGAATATGTTGTTGAGGGCACCATGTCTATAGAATACACCAACAATGAGTCAGATGGTACAACAATGTATGCATTGTCATAACATTGAAAATGATGAATTGGATGTTGAAACATGAAGGGACACTATGCCTTACAACAATAAAGAGGACAATGATTGTGATCAATCTCTAAAGGATGGGTATGCAAGTGAAAGTATTTGTTATGAAAATTTGAATGATTAAGAAGATAGAAATATAGAAGGCCTCCCTTCCATATTAGATTTTAACTGTGCTCTTGGTAAAATTGTTGGAGATTCAATCACATGTGATAAAAGTAGTATACATGATGAATCCATTGAATATCCATAGTTTGATGTTGACCCTATGGATATTAATTCACAACAAAGTGATGCTTGCAACTCTTATGGAAATCAAGAGGAAGAAGCAAGGTGATCCCACAATACTAGTTTATAATTTATGGGAGTTCCTAATTTTTGCTGAAATCACAAATTTTTAGAAAATATAATTATTTAAGCCTTGAAAAGTTCCATTTAAAGGATTCCAATTGAAGAGGGTTTGATCAAACCACCTTAGATCAAACCTCCTTGGATAGAACCCCGCTAGTTTTAAACCATACCTATAACAAAGTCTCCTTTACACCTATCAAAATGTTGTTAAAAAACCACTTTCGATTTACCTTTTGGGGGATCAAATGAATTCATCTAAAATTTATTTTTTGTAAGTATGTAGTCCTTATTATAAGCTTCCCAAAAAGTATAATTTTAAATAAATTTAAATTTATTATTATATTTATTTTTTATTTCTTCCGAATGTAGGTTTTCCATCAAAAATCAAGCTCTCTATTTTACAGATGTGGAAAAATATTAGATTATAAAATAAATTTGAAAATATCAATGCACTAGATATTGAAGTCCTTGATCCAATAGAGAAAGAAGAATTTTGAAACTTGATTAAGAAAAAATATTCAATAAAACACTATGAAACCAAATGAAAGTGCTAGATATCATAGTTCCAAATCTAAATTTGAAAAAAATAGAATTTTACCATTCATGGAAATAAAGTTGTGTTGTATGCGGTGAGCATCACTCCTTAAAATTGGTGTTTATTGAAAAACTAGTTTTCAAAGGAGATGGAAAAATAAGTGAAATCTAATTCTAATTTTTTTAAAAAATATATATTTAGAATCTACCGACAAAATGTCATAAGTCACTAGTTTGCATCATTTTCAAATTCCTCATGGTTTAGCTCCTATAGGTTCTTGACAGTGAAGATTTAGCTAGAAAAAACCAATTCAATGTCCAGTTTGGCCAAAAATTGTAAAGCAATATTGTGGGATCACCTAGTAGTGGAAGATATAGAAGAAGTATGCTCACTTAGCAGTGAACAAATTTTAGATTTGTTGAGTATAGAGTATCTGAAATTTACATTTAAGAATGATTTTGAAATGTCACGTCCAACCCACATTTGCTTTGGAAGTGAAGGTGATTTGTATGACAATATGGATGAGTACAATTCATGTGAATCCATATGTAATTTTCACAATGACGAAAGAATTTTTGAAGCTGATCAAGAACCTATTCAAGAAGAGATATACAAATCAAAATTAAAGAACTTGGTGTCACTATCAATCAGTGATATGGAAAAAGTGGAAAATGTTTCAGATCTAATGGCCTCAAAAGATGTTGTTATGGAAGAATCTTCAGAACCATGTGAGAAGCATGCAGAGTATGGAGTGAGCAACATGAATGAGCACAATTATTTTCCTTCCCATACACCTAGAAGTTATTTTTCTAGTTTGCATCAACAAACATATGGTAATTTCATATTTCCTATGCAAACTTATTATGAAATCATACCTAATTATATTAACTATGTGGTAGATTATAAATATTTTCAATTTGCAAACCAGATAGGAGATCATTCTATGATACATGATAGTGAGCACAATGGTAGAAAGGGTTGCATTGAGGATGAATGTTCCTGGTGTGATGAACAAGGCATGATTTTTCAAGTTATGCCTAATTGTGAACTATAGAATAGACAAGGAAATAAGAGTAGTAATGAAGGTGGAGTTATTTTGAAACTTTCCAATGATAGTAGCTACAACATGGTAGATTGCATGAAATTTTTAAAAAGGAAACCTAAACTAGAATAAGGTATATGAGAGAGGAAAATAAAGGCCTTTCTTTTTGGGTGGCCTTGAGCCATCAGTTGTGTTGTGATTTTTCAAATCCTACCAATTCAAGGTAGAGGAGTTTTGAGTTTGTTTCCCAATGAGTAAGGCATTTAGTATGCTTCCCTAGAGACTTGGATTCTTGCTATGCCTACATGGGGCATACATACCCAGAAAGAGCCATTGTTGGAGCCTAAAAATTCATGCAAATTTTAGGCTATTTTGAGACTCCCATGATAAAAAAATTACATTGCAACACTTAGAAATGCATTTGTAAAATCTACCTCAGGGACCTACTTTGAAAAATCACAAATTGAATCCTCTTTGGTTTCATGCAAAATAACTTTGCAAGCATGATTACCTACCATATGTGAGTGTATCTACCTTATTTCAGCCTCTTATGATCTAGCTTGAGGAATTTTTGAAGTATCAAGTTGAAAGGTTTTGGGAATGGTTTGTTGTCTACACAATAAAATCTGTCAAGAAGGGGAAACTTTGGAGGACAATAATTATCAACTGGAAGATTTTCATGATCAACCGATTAGTGTCTCAGATGCTTCCCACCTTAATGTCCTTTCATGCCAATTTTTAGAACCTCATCTCTTCATTTGTTATTTTTACAAAACCAAAACCAAATGGGTTTTACATAGTTTGGCATCTACACTTCTAGAAAATTGTCACATAAGTCAACTTTTATACCTGATATTTTGCAAAGGAAGAGGATTCATGGAAAAACCCTTAAAAAACATTTTAATTTGATCCGAATGAACTAATATCTAGGGAGGAAGCTTCTCATAAACATATTTGATAATTTTTTAAGAGGGAAAGTTGGTGGGTTCCAAATACTTTTGATAGTGGTGATTTTTAGAAAATGCTCAATAAGCAACTTTGGGCATTTATAGTTTGCAATTATGGTAACTTCATACCAATCTATCTTACAACCACACTCCCCTAGTATCAACTACCATGTTGGTGCATTTTCATGGCTCAAGGAGAAGTTTTGATCAAATTTTCAAAGCAATTCTTGAGGCTTCTTGGTTTGTTTTGATCACCGTGAAAGATGTTAGGAAAATGTGATGAGCCCATCAAAGATTCATTGGGAGGATTTGGAGGATTCTATGCAACATATGTAGATAACACTTCCATACAATTTGTGAAGGATTATTAAACATCTTGGGTTACAAATATTTCAAAATTTTCCAAATCACAAATGAAAGTTAAACACTTTAATTCTTTGTTGGATTACACTACAAAAAATAAGAAGATATTAGTGACAAATTGTTCCACTAGTCAAATACTAGTCAAATACAGTTGAACCCAAACATGCACTCTGCAAGGAGTTCATAATTATCCAAATGGACATATAAATGCCAACAAAATATTTCTCACTCTTGGGTGCGTGATTACTACTCTGGTTGAGCATTTATGCCACATACCTTATAGAGACATCAAATTGAAAAAACTATTGAAGAAATTCTTTGGGTGGGAAAACACAAACTTACATTATTTATACAATTTCACCTTTAGTCCATTGTCTAAAAGAAAATCCCGGTACATTGGATTATGCTCATTAAGCTAAGAGTATCAAGAACAAACATAAGGTTAACTACAAAATGATGAAAGATCTATATTCTGAGATTGACAAGCTTGAACAAAAGGTATATGTTGCAAAGGAAAAGAATGGCATATCTTTTCCACATGAAAATTTCCTCTAGGATGAAGCTAAAAAGGGGGTGATATGATAGAGAAGATAAAACATATGAAAACTGCAATGAACTCAAGGAAAAGTCTGAAGAGCAACATTTTGACATTCAAACTCATCGTGATAAGATAATGCAATTATAGATGCAAAAATGCTAGAGGATGGGTGTCATGCCCCATAAAATTTGCTAAGAAAGCCCAACTAATTTCTTTTTTAATATGTTAATTAAGCTAATTATTAACATGTACTTAACATATGACATTAACGTGATGAGAGTAGTACACCTTGTGTACCTATTTCTTAACTCAATGTGGGACTTAACTTTACAAGATTCGTTATGTGACTCCATCGAGTTGACATAAGTTTTGCTTTAACTAAGATTTTCCTTAACATACTAAAGTCTATACACAAGGTCCTCCAATTATTAATTTAAAACTCCTAGGTTTCATCAAGCTAAATAAAGGTTATGTAATCATTGTATTCGAAGGAGGTTAGAGTCCATTAAGAAGATTTTTGATCAAGTTACTTAATATGACAACATAAGATAAATTTCCATTGAACCATTTACTCGTGCTAGAAGACAAGTTTACCATTAATTTGGATTTTGAGGTTAATGTCAAATATCAACAGAGTGTAGTAATCCTATTACATTTTATTTATATTACTAACAGTATATTTTTAAAACATTAGTGTTGGGTAAATCCACAACTTGGAGTCTATTTCATATAGCATTATAGAAAAGGTTATTCTATCCATTAGTGAATTTAAGGTTAAATCATATTAACTATACCCCTAATTTAATTATCGACACTTAAACACTTGCATGGAACTTAATCATTCTTACAACTATTATTACCACTTTAAGCACATGTATGATTAAATGTACAATAATTAAAAGGGATACCATCATTTCCACATGATGATCTACAACATGTATTGAATGACATTTGCCATGCAACAACATCAATGACACATCGCCCGAGGGCAAGGGTTGGGTAGTTAGACGAACGGGTATGTGTGATCATCAAGAGATCGTGAGAAAGGTTGTGGTCATATATTTGAGTAGAAGTAATTTCCAAATAAATAAATAAAAACATGGTTTATTTAAAGAAACGTTGTTTTAATTGTAAGCCCTACCCCTAAAACCATCTTGATGATATTGTTGAAAACCACATAAAACATTTCTTCACAAAATTTAAATAAAAAAGCAATTAAAATAGTTAAAAAATATACATATTAATTATTAAACTTCCAATTTATTTATTATTATTCTCAATATTAAATTATTATTAATTTAATTATTAAAATATATAAATATATATAAAAGATAGATACATTTATTTAATCTAAGAATAAATTTAGAAGTTATAAGATTAAAAAATTAAATTACACACAAATAATTACATTCTAAATTCATTAATTTAGATTTGCATATTATTAATTAAGAATATAAAATGAGAGATATTACCTTTTTCCTATAAACCCTAATATTAGGTGTTCCAAAAATTCTTATTTTCTTACCAAAAAAAAACTTTCCTTGAAGGGGTGGGAATATATTTCCCCTCTTCTGTTTTTCCACATATATTTGAATTTATTTTTAAATTCCTTACTTTAAAGCTCTAATAACTAGAAACGTTCGTGGAAGCCTAATTTTTTTCCTCATGTGAATTGCCTTGATTTTAGAAGGCCTAAAATTTTAAGCAAGGCAAAAGTAAGGTGATATAATGTAACGTAAATAATGGGTTGGGAGCATCATGCGCAGCTAATGTGAATGGGGTCAGTGTGTGGCCCCAAGATGGAAATATCGGATCAGGATGCCACTCCCATTACACCAAGATTACAAAAGGAATTTCCTGTGCCAAGTTCGTGTATAAGGCTATCGCCATGGGGACGAGGTACCACGTGTTGGGAAGAGCGGGGTAAAGTAATTTAATTTGGTGTATTTTTAGAACCTCTTTTGAATGAGTAACTGACACCACTCCACCGCAATGCTCAAGGATATTTTAATGCTTGTTTGATTATATTTAATTTATCCCTCACATCGCCCAACCCTAAAACAGTGGGTATACTCTTTCCTTTTGCCTTCAATACACTATGGTTTTTTTCCTCGTGGTTCATTTCTGTGCTGGGCGCCGACATGGGTATGACTCCATTTTTTTTCTTTATTCTGCTTTGACTTGCAGGAACAGGGGTATTCAATGGATCCAATGCTGGGCATCATAAACTGGGAGTGTGGTTTTTATTTTATTTTTATATATTTGTTTTAGTCAATAATTGATTGTTCTTATTTTACTGCTCGAAAAACTGACATCAATCTCCTCTCAACCCTATCTTTTATCCATTCTTCCATGGTCCGTAGCAGTGCGCACAACGGCGTGAGGGGGCTGAATCTATCTTTTTTTTCTTTTTTCTTTTGTTTCCTGCACAATCTTTTCAGAACAACTTACTCGCCTCTTACCACTTTTATTTCTTGGTTTCTTCTAATCTCTGTACAACTGTTTAAGGGCGATCGACCTTGTATTCCTAGCTATGCAGAAAAGGAGAATCCGTAATGATAAACCCAAATGTACTCGTAAAGGATCTTGGCCGAAATTTTCATTGTAATAGACGTACTCTAAAACCCTCGTTGAGACTTTATTTTCAGGCTGTACTCGCCAAATATGGAGCAGTGAAAGGTCAATCCAGCAAGGGAGGCGCGGCTGGGGAGTTGGGAGATCTACGCCCCCTCCCCATTCACCCTATTTGTTTATTTATTTATTTTATTTATTATATTATATATTTATTCTCAAAAAAAAAAAAACAGGTCATTTATTAATTAGATTTTCTGTTTGTTTACTCATTTATATACTCGTCATTTACTATTTATTGTAGGGTGTATTAAGATTTCTACAGAAATCTGATTATTGTTTGTACCCATATAAATATTTTTTGTTTTATTTTATTTTGCAAGCTTCTTCCATTAACAGAGTACACAAGACCTTAGCTGAGACTGAACCACAATTTTTCCCTCATTAGATGTGGGTGGATATTTTTTTTGTTATATATAAAAATAAATACTATGTATTGTCAGGATCCCTTTTGTTGTCCAAACCAACAGAAACCCAATATGTTAAATGCAAGCAACAATATTCAATTTTTTTTCTAAACCCAGATTTGTTATGATGTTGTTACAAATTATAGATTCATATGTTACATAAACATTCAAGTTCTCCAATATGAAGCAACATGACATAAATTTACTTGATTGCATCAGACAACCTCATCTATTTCTACAGTAGTATACAGGGTATTATCCAAATCAAATTAAGCCAAAGAATCACATCTATTCACAGATAAATTCATAATTAAGAGAGATAACAGTGGATAGGGATAGGGTTTATCAAAGAATTAGCATTATTTTCTATGAAAATATATTTAATGTAATATCTTCATATTTTTAATAGCAAATCATAATTCCTTTACATCAATTTTCCATGGCTGTAACCTTTATTCCATCAAGGCCGATACCACCATGGGACAAAACTCATACTGAATAGCAGAAACAAATGCTTTCAAATTTGAGAGAACTTTCTTCCAAACCTGTAAACCTACAATTATAAGTCAATGAAAAAGAAAATGCTAACCACCCAACGATAATGGGTCATCAAGCTACATGAGCTCTCACCATACCCCCTAGCTAAGAGAGTCCAGAAAAGGCCCCAACTAGAAGAATTACCCATTTAAAAAAAACATATGGCCAAGCTTTCAGACCCCAAATAACTCTAGACCCAGCTTGCATATCATTCACAATGGCAACAAGAAACATGAAACAACACAAGCACAAGAAATTCATAGCTTTAATCTTGGCTGAAATATTTACATCTTCTTGAGAACCAAACTCACTCCACACACACACAAAAATGAATCGCATAAAAATTACATGGGTTTGATAGCTGAAGACTTACCTTACCACGTGGAAGCTTCTAGGCTTCCATGGATGGTTTAACCAACTCTCCTCTTCCATTTGTCCCCTCTCCTTCCCAAACTCTAGTCAGCAAAAGGAAGAACGAAAAAAAACGGCCTCCAACTCCCCCAAAAACACATTATATCCCTTTAGGAATTACAAAAATGCTCTAAAACTTTAATTTCCTCATTTTTTCACCTTTCAAAAATGGCCTCAAAGTTTTTATATGGGTTGCACTTTTAACCCACCTTCTTAAGACACCAAGACATACTTTTTTAAAACATAAGGCTACAATATAATTAATATAAAACACTCAAAAAAAATTTAAAACATAAGATTACAATACAATTAATATAGAACACTCAAAAAAAAAATTAGAACATAAGGCTTCAATACAATTAATATAAAACATTGAAATTATTTGACGCACACATAATAAACTACTTGAACTCGAAGGTGACTAGGGCCCCTTGGACTCTCTCGTTTCTCATTGGTTGACAACTCATTATAACAGTTAGTACCTTTTGATAATAATAATGAAATAGAATGAATGAAATATTTGAAGCTATCATAACCATCCGTTGAACAAAAAATAAATTTATGTATCTGATCACATTCCCATGTGTATCATTAGTACGCAATGTTGGAGTGCTATAAATACTTGAATCTTTTGAATTCAATGTTAGCATCCAAGAGAAATGATTGTGATAAAAAATAATTACTTGAATCAAATCAGTTCTTAACAAGGGTACTGCAATATTAATCCAAAGTCCAATTCCTATTAACAAAGGTGTACAACTGCATAGACCTCAGCAACACTTCACACAATAACTAATTATTTGTACCATTTGTGTACTATGACATTATTAATTGTATATAATTCTATGAACAAAAAGAATACATATTTTGATTCTATTTCATTTTACAAACAAATTGGCACAACAAAAATATCAATTTAAATCAACTATTCAACATAGAAATGAAATAATTAATTAAATAACGAGTTGAAAACAATGCATTGGAGTTGGACCTTACAATGGGTATCAAGGAGATGTCTTTGAAGAATCCACATCTGGCACACTTTTAAGTGAGTTTATGAAAAGTGAGAAGTATCTTATTGACAAACTCACCCGCACATGGATAAATCTATTCCGAACAATCAAATAAGGGACATGAATGGTATTCTCTACATAATTGAGAAATAAGACATCGTGGAATAACTCTCATTATCATACTAGACAGGTTTCAAGAATTATGGAAAAACCCCTTCTTCACATTCTAATGCCCCAGCAATTGGTGGATATTTTGAGGGATGTGCATGCTGCCAAAGACCTCAGAATCATACTCCGGCTAATCTGCAAAAACCCAAGGGAGATGATTTTTCCATTTATGAGGTAACACTATCAAGAAATAGGAATTTCCTTGGATTTAAGCCAAAAACAGTTGTTGCTGCCAGTAGCTGCGCAATACGTCTGCTGACGAAAGTCCTGTATGGTGGCCGAAAACTTCTAACTGGATTGTTAGAACCAATGCTTAGGTTCACTCAGCCACCAACAAATGTTATGATCATTGAATTCACACTATCGGTCCATAACTACAAGACCGCTCACAACTAGAACTCAATGTTGGTGCGGTTATGTTTAAAGGAACAATGGAAAACTTGGAGAAATTATACGCATTTCAGTATTGACATCTTTGATAGCTGAGAGAAACTCTAAGGGATCACCCAAGTTTTGTGAATGATGAAGATATCAAGTCAAAGGCATTTGAATATGAACAACAAATTCATGTAGGAGAAGAGGAATACACCTAATTTGCGCTAGGCGCCCTCAAATGACATGTTACGCTTTGATGTTGGCATAGTAATGCAAAAGTTGTTGACTTCATTAGTTCAAGAGAAAAACCTACTGCTAATAAGCTTTTCTAACCAATATCAAAATTAACAAATGTACACCATGGGTGAGGTTTGGGAAACATTGTAAACCAGAAGTAAAGTCAAAAAGCTTATGCATAGAGGAAGGCAAATATGGTAAATGCTTGATTGAACAAATACGTTTCTCGATGGATCGTGAGTATGTTTAGAATCATAAATACTATAGTTTACACGAAGAAAGGGCAGTAAACCCTAAAATTGGATAAAGAAGAGTCCTTGGCCTGATGAAGTGAGTAATTGAAAAGTCTCTTCGATATCTAGAAAAAGAAAATTGACTTAAGAAAAAATTCATCGAAGATACATGGACATGTCGAAGTGAGATTTTTAAAAGTCTCTTTGATACACTAACGGGCAGCAAAGACACATGATAGGCTTAAATAATTTATCGGAGAGAGTATTAAGTATCGATAGGAAATGACTGCAAGTCACTTCGATGCATCGAAAGGGAAAATGAAAGGCAAAAATAAATTATCGGGAAGAGCATATTATTAAGAAATTCATCGCGGGAAAAGATAATTTTTTTTGCAATAGTATATGGTAAAAACTTTTACATCCATTTTGGGGAGATAGAAATTTTACTGCTGATGTAAAATACTTTCACTAAGATATGAAATGTTTCCAGCAGGGGAGTTAGAGGTGGTTGGGGAGTTAGAGGTGGCTGATTTTTGTTGAAAGAATATTTTATTAAATATGGTACGAGTAAAATTGAATTGAAAATTTCCAACAAGAGAAGAATGAACAACATCAAAGAGATATGGAATATCAGAGAGAAAATATAAGTAGTCCCTTTGAAATCATAAAGTCTTTCTGATAAAGCAGAATGCATAAAAGGGAAAATAAAAGACTAAATAAAATCTCATTGTAATCATGAATTTCACAGTAATGTGCATTGAGTATTATTAACCAAGGTGAATGTAAAGGAAATTGCAAGCAAAGCAATAGAATAAAGTGGCCTTAGAAAAATTATTCAAGAGAAGATGATCACGGCATGGTGAAAAGTACAGATGCAAAAAAATTTCACTAAAGAAGTGAAATATTCTTTACCCAAGGAATTAAGAGGATATAAAAGTGGAGTAGCAAAGTGGGTAATTAGTTTACTTAGAAGGTATATTTAAACAAGTGAAAATGTATACAAGTAAAATATTAAATTGTTAGCAAAAGGAGAATAATTATTATTGAAGTCAATTCTTCTTGAAGACAATAATGTTTAAGTTAAAACATTTTATTTTCCAAAGGAGATTAATTGAGGAGATTCCCCATACAGACGTGTGAAGGGTCATAACCCTTGAAAATGCAAAGTATAAATGAATGATAAAATCAAAAGAGGGGATCAGTAGATAGTAGGTTAAATCATCATCAATACTAGTAGATAGGTTCATTCATTAGCACACTCCACTCATCCATTTCAATATTTTAGAAACTTATGTTGTTAGTGTATATCTTTTGAAGCTATATAATGGAGAAGACTTTTCATAATCGGTGATTTACTTCCAGTGTTCAATTGTTGTGTTAATATTCATTCTTATATGTTGTTGTGTTGTCTCCAAAGTGGTTTTCCTTAATTATTCAAATTTATACAATTTTTTAGGACACACTTGTTGTTGCTATGTGATCATCTTGATTGGGTTCTAGCTATAGTGAATTAAACTCCTTTCAAGTAATTCATCTTAATTGGTTCCTACCAGGGATTAAAATCCTTTTAAATTAATTGTTTTGACTAGTTTCCCTCAAGTTAAGAATTAAAAATCCTTTCACCATATCACAATAGTTTGGGAGAATAACACTTGGATTAATAAAGAAGAATACACTAACTAACAAACCTGCATGTTTGTATAAGGTGAAAACATCCAAAGTGCCCAACAAGTTAAAGTTAAGCTGAAAAGTAGATATACCTATCTTACACATATGTCTGCATCATCATCATCCACCCCTCGACTCCATTCACCCAATAGGATTGGCACTAGTCCAATTTAGGAGATTTTATACAAACTTTACTCATATACTTGACTCTTGAGACACCTACAGTAGGAACTAGTCATTAGCCTTGCATATACTTCACACCCAAGTGCCATTGTGAGTAGATTTCTTAAATTAGAGACTATATTTAAAACTTCAAATCTGCATTATCATTTAGGTACACCCACCTAGGTTTATTAAAGCCTAAAGAGAAGGGGGTTATCAATCATATTTGCCTCATTCATTAGCCAAAAACGTACTATGAGATTGACACCCTCTTATGGTTGAAAAAAACATTCTTAAGGGATATAGATTAATTCTCCTTAATTCTTGAATCTTACATGATTTTCTCAAAACTTCATGTCATTTTTTGTGATCATTTATACCAATCAATATTATACAATCTATTATGTTTCTTGTGACCTTCATTCAAAATTCTAGATTTACACTAAGCTAGAAACCCCTTATCATTTCATAAACTTTATATGATAAATATTTTTTGGTGCCCATCATTCTATCCAATTTATCTTCATGTGAAATGGGTTTTCTTATAACTACCCTATCTAAATGTGACTACTTTATATCTACTCATTTTAACTTCTTACCCATGTGGTCCTCATATTGCTATTGTTATTAATGGTTATTCCATAGGCCTCTCTAAATGTTTAGATTTTTTTCTCTCAAATAATAGCTAATAGTTGAATCAAAAGAATCATAATACAAAAAATACACTTATTCATTTCATTTAAGGTGTTGATATACCATTTTCATTGTGAGGATGAGTCAATTGTTGAAGAGAGGATTATTTTCTTGATAGTGGTGAGATCAAGGATGAATTTTTATGGGTCAATCCTATCCCTTTATTAGATTATAAATACACTTACAAAGTCATCCTAGGAGGTTATACTACTATTCAAGAGATTCTTATACCACTCATTTTCACTCTCTTAGAGAGAGTTTATAAAAGTATTTATGATCACATTCTCATATCATCTTCATCCTCATGACCTATCTCACATTTAACAATAATATTGATGAATCACCTTAAATAATTTCATCCAATCACTATATGAGCTTCACATAATTTAGTAATATTTTCTTAGATTTTATTTGAGATTGGATTGGGGTAATTTGGAATGAAAATTATGTAGTTGTCTATTCCTTTTAGCTCTTAGATTCTATCTAAATGGTACAAACATTTGAGCATTACCATGAGCTTGATAGGAATTTTTTAAAATTTTCATTACCATTAGCATTATGGAAGGTCTATTCATTTTGATACCTATAAGAACATGTAAATAAATATTAAAAATAGATAATCTCATATTCTTTCATAACTTGATCAAGAATGCGATATGTTCTTACATCTACATTTCTAGGTTGATTCCTATATGTTATATCAATCACTACATTGCTCCATCTCACATCATATTAATTCATCCCCTTCTGAGAAAATAATAAACTAAATCATTTGAGGTATATTGGTACTAGTCTCTCATGTCAATCAATACAACATAAATGCTAAAGGTGCATTCTTTCTCTTTTTTATTCTTTCTAGAAGAGTCACTGCAATATTTTAGTTTCTATATTATACATTGATTTGTTGTATAATTTATATTACCTCCTAAAATGAAGGAGAAGATGGGAAAGATGAATTTAAGAAGGTAAAATAGATAAAATGCATAAGAAATAAACACAAAATATGTTATACGTTCATAATATTCTCCTCTTCATGGATTGAGCTCACAAGATTGCACTCATATCTTGTAGATTTGCTCCAATGTGTGAAGGGATGTGCTTGATCACAATTTTAGCATTATGGTGGCATGATGAAGATGGATTAGAAGGATGTTTTCACAACATAAGGATAGGATGAATGTGTGTTGAAAATGGAACGGGAAGTATCTCATTTATAGAAATGAGAGGGGCTAAATCAAGGGTCAAGATTGAATTGTTAATGGAGAGCTCAGATTGATTGAGAAGGTGAGGTTTGGATCAGGGAATGAAGATTGATTATCCTCGTGACAAGTGTCACAAGATAGAAACATGTGAAATTGGGAGGTGTTCCCACACATGTGTAAGAACACCTTGGGAAGAGAGGCATTAATTTCATGTAAGAGATAGGGTGGATCATAGGGTTGCTTGTGTAAGAGGCTTGTGGAGGTAAGTGAGAGGTAGGAATTTAAAATTAGGAAATAATCGTAATGATGATTAGGGATGAGTGTTAGATCAATTAATCATGGGTTAATTGATTAAAGAACATGGGTTGAGTTAATAAACCAAGGGTTTATTAACTTAGGTGGAGGTTAAAGTTGGAGAATGGGATAATGATGATTATGAGAGGGGAAATTTAGTTAATCAAGGATTAATTAACTTAAAGTTAGGGTATGTGGAGGAATAAGGGAAAATAATAACTTTAATTAAATAAATGTTGATTTATTTAATTAAATGGTGGTGGATAAAGGACAATTGGGAGACTAATTAAATAAATAACGTATATTTATTTAATTAATCATTATGATAATGGACATAGGTTAAATTAAATAAATAACAAGTATTTGTTTAATTAAATATTATTTTGGGTGACTACATTTTTCCCCTCTTTAAGATGATGTTGAGACTAAGATAAGTAACACCATTTCAATGAAGAATAAAACATAGTGACCAGGTAAGAGATAAGGACTAGTAGCATGATGCCCTAGTCACTAGGAAGGATGAGGAAGGTTGAGAAGGAGGTATTGGTATGCCCCCTCAAGAGGACATGTAGGTTAGGAGAACACATGTGTTCTCTCAAAATGGATAACAGGACTAAACAATGAAGGATAAAAGGATGAAGGGATGAGCTACCTAATGATGGATGGGAGAAGATAAGGATGATGAAGATGTGAATGGAGAGAGAGGATGGATGAACACCATGATATAATTATAAAAGCAAACTAGATTTAATATTATTTTTGACATTATGCACCAAGGTATAAGGAACTAGGATGACAATGTGTCAAGTACGTGATCGAAATGGTCAAGTACAAATATATTCCTTCTAACACCATAATATGGAATATCATGATGCCCCTATGGAAATAGAGTGCAAGAGACCATGATAATTATAAACAATGATAATGCATACAAGCAACAAGAAAGCATGCACAATAAACCAAAAGAAAACTTGGAATAAAAGGATGAGTGGATTATGTGGATAGTAGATAAATGGATTTAGTAGATGAAAGATAGGTGATGGGAGTTAATAAAATGGTGGATGAACTATAGTTTGATAGAGCTCCAAGGATTAGTTTCAAAGGACTAATATGCTCCATGCTCAAAATATTGTAAATGTGAAATTGAAGGATAGTATCATGATATGGAGAGGTAGTGCATAAAGGACATGGATGAAAGTAAGAGTGAGGATGTAATTGTCCAAAGCATGCACGTGTATCTTGCCCCTAGCTTTCTATAAATACCAAGGGTGAAAATAGAGGATGAATTGGCTAGGATAGGGGGATGGGGATAGGATATAGGATGGAAGATATGGATAGGATGATCAAAATTAAGTTGATGAGATATGGATGTATGGATATTTGACCCCTAAGCTATTCATCAAGATCAAATATGGGAAGGAAATATGGATTTGGATAGGATGAGAGATATGTGATGAATGTTGTGGATAGGATAATGGAGATGTGATAAGTGATGCTCATGTACATCCTTAACCTTGTCAAGATCAAAGGAGGGAAGGGGGGATATATTACATATGATGATGAATAAATGATGAAGGATATTGGAGGATGTGGATAAGATGTGGTATGGATTAAGCTTTTCCCCAAGTGTAGAGTAAAATCAGATGGGGAGGAAGGAATCAAGCATATAGTTCCATAGATTGTATCCCTTAATTATGTGCTATTATGCTCATAGGTGTTGGTAGAATGATGGTGAAGGGCATGAAATGGATTGGAAGATAAAGAGGGATATGAATTTATTTAAGGACTGGATAAGAGGGATGAGAGGATGGAAAATAGATGTTGCATAATGGATCGGTTGGTAGAAGACTTGCAGATACATGGATGGAAATGTTGGGAAGATCAACATTGACACACACCTTGAAGGGTGGTGGAGTTGTTGAAGAGAAGTGTATTTTGAATTTGGAGGTTTACATGGACGAGTGGGAGTAGATTTTGGGCCATAAGAACCCAAAATGGATGGAGAAGATGAAGGACTTTTAGATGGGCCGGTGAAGGACTTAGGATTAGATGAATCTTTTGGTTAAGCAAGTTTGGATTTAAATTGTGATTTTTCTTTGGGATGCATTGATTCAATGAGTATTTTTGGAATCCACATGGTTTTTGAATTTTTCTTCATGGGCCTCTATAGCCTTTTGGATTTAAACTTTTTGTTTTGGAACATTTCTGTTGGAAGCCTTGCAACATGCAAATGATGTATGGATGGTTGTGTTGGTTGTTCATATTTTTTCATTGATGTCAACATGTTGATAACTATATGGCAAGTCTGATTGGTTTGCCATAAATTATTATCTATTGGTAACACCCTTTTCTGATGGATCAGTGTGTTGGTATTTGAGTCTAAAATTTACTACAACATCTAATATGACTCTAATATCTTAACCATGTTTTCTTGACTCATTCAAATAACTACATCCCTAGATATTGAGATATTTTTTGTTATGAGTAGAAAGTTATCTTTGATAGATTTTAAATCTTTATCCTTCTATTGTTTTGTGTGTGGCATATTGTGTGGGAGACACCACATTCTACTAAGGTGAAAATTAATATATTATGGTTTTTCTAATAGTATCTATGGTGGTAGTATGATGGGAAATTAATGTGTTCTAAGTTTCAGAAGGTGTTTTCTTTGAGGATTATTTGTTGGTTTGGAGAGTTGCATTCTATTCTTGGTCGACTCAGTGTATGCAATATATTATGAAGACTAGTTGTGTTTTACGGATGTTAGCCAACTTGGTATAATGCACTACAACTTAGATAAAATGTTTAAATCTTATATGGTGCCAATGAAGAAGGTTGAGATCTAATCTAAAAAAAGGAAATAATTTTTGAAGATAAATTTAAGATAAGCTCAACGATGCTTGATGAATTGATTACCTCTCAAAGATCAGAAATAGATAAGAATGGTTTGGGGTTTGAGGAAGGTCAAAGCTCTAAAGCAAAGTGATCTATTGGTAAGAAGACTAAGTACAAAAATAGATAAATGAAGGAGCTAGGAAGAAATTTAAAAAAAAATCATGTCAAATCACATGATGTTAAAAGGTATTTATCCTTCAATGGTGTTTATTACTCCTGCAAGAAATTTAGTCATACCGTAATGAACTGCAAAAATAAAATGAATGATTCTTTATCATTCTCCAAAAAATGTTCTAAGAGCAAGAAGAATGGATATAAAGTTAGTCTATTGGGTAAAAGGGAAAATGCAAATAAATATGTTGTTTAATGTAAGTACAACAGTCTGAAACACCCTAGTAGTTACAACAAAAGAAATAAAAATATTTATCCGGTGAAGAAGATAGATCAAATCATTGATTCAAAAGAAGCAAGAAATGAAATGAAAAGGATTTAGACAAAGGAATCATCGATCTTATCTATGTCGACCTTTGGTGTAGATACTCTTGTCAATTTCAAAATAAAAGTAGTGGCTAAGGGGGAGCCATCATCAAAAAATCTAATAAACCCCCTCATCGGTTCTTGTGTCATATCATGATAGAAGTATATTTAATAATTTTCTCAGTTGCATGTGTGAAGGATGAAGTCTATAGATTTTGAAAGAATGGAGGCCTACACAATTATTGAGTCAACCTACCTACAAGTTGAAGCATTTATTGCAAAATCCTTTGGAATGGAAGGAATAAATTCAGATAATTTTAAAGGCTTGTGTATTTTCAGAGAATCGTGCAAAGGAAGTTTAGAAGGAAATTCATAGTTTCAGGGTTTTAAAGAAGATATTAGGGGGATTCGAAGTGAGATCCAAGAGCAGGATATCTTTACATTTCTTGTTGGAATTTTCAAAGGTATTCCTATTTGTACAATCTTTGAGTTGTATTACTATGGATAATTCAAAGGTTGTGAATTGTGCAGATAAAGTTAGGTCGAAGAGATATTTGAGGAATATTGGTGTGTTCTCTTTCATCCCTTCGAGAGTGTTTCGTACGGAAAATATCTATGCATTTGTTTATAGTAAGATAGAAGAGATATTGTCAGCTCAGTTGAGCATACTTTGGTAAAGTGAATTGAAAGAGAACAATGATGCCTACAAAGTATTACTTGATAAAAAGTTGGATGTTTGGAGGAAAGTTCTCTTGTTTGGATTTGATAAGTATATTCAAATAATGTTGAGCAGAATTCATGATGAATCTCTATGGATAGATGAGGAAACTTTTATTTCTAGAGAAGTTATTAGAGACATAATTGGTTTGTGTTCCTTGGAACTAGTTCCAAAATTGAAGGCTATGGATGAGAAAGAAATATTTGAGGTTACCAGTGCAAATTATAAAGGGAAAGAGATTGATTTGAGATCAATTATTGATCTGGTAATAAGGTATGTTACTATGCTCATTGGTCACAAAGTTTGTATCCCTAATAATGACCTTACACTTTCTACTATTGTTGTGCATACTACTACTAATATTTTTAAAAGAGGTATGGAATATGACTTGTGTGAGTTCCTTTGTATAATTTTTTTGAATATTTTAAAGGAGATCAAGAAGACTAAGAAGAATACATTTCGATATTGCAATTTGGTTGTCTGTTTTCTCTTTTACTTTTTGAGAGAATTATCGGTAATAAGAAGGATAAAATGGTCCAATTAAGAGCCTATTGCCTATCAAATCAGGAGTTCTTCATGATGAATCTTGGTAGTTCAAATGCACAAGAGACTGCCCTTGATGCATTCTTTGGAACATTTTAGATGAGGATGAAAAAAGGTTTGGAATTCCAGTAAGTGTTGTGGAAAGGTACTCCAAAAGCATAAATTTTTCTTGTATCTATAGATTTTTGTCACATGGAAGCAATTGAATCAAGGTTAGTTTGCATATATGAATTGAATTATGAAGTGTCAGAGGGTGAAGTTGATAATTATGCTAAAATTATTTTGGAAAGACCTAAGAATCTCAATGTAGAAGGTACCTTTGGTAGCATGACCTCAATAGGGAAGAAAAGGAAGAGTGTTGTTAAGCAAGAAGTTGTAGAAGGAAGTGAGCTTGAACATTATCATGAAAGAATAAATATTCAGAGAGCTTTGGAAGAATTACAAAAGGTTATTCCCAATGCTAATTGTGATTCATCTATTTGTGTTGTGGAGAATCATTATGGAATGATTAATTCTTTGAAATTCTACATCTTCAGACTTGAAGTGTCTATTGGAATTAGGTTAGATGAAGGAAATTTGGAAGATATCAAAGGAAAATGTGAAAATTCACATAGTCGAGTGATGAAGGAATTGGAGAGTGTACAAGGTTGTGAAGAAGAGGTATAGGAACTACTTTCTCTTTTTTGAGATTGCTCTAGAAATACACTAGACATGAGAAATGAGATAACGATGAGTGTGTCCTAGTTGAGCACTCAAGAAAATACATACAGGTTGGTAGAAGATAAAGATAATTAGAGGTGGTCCTGCATTTTGTAGCTTCGGGAAAAAATATTTTCTCTATAGGATCAAAGGACAAATGTTATCAAGATTTTTGTGACACTCAAAGACATGATTAAACTCAGACATACTTCTATTTCTAGTGCTCTTGGTTATATTGGTGAATTATCAGAGGTTAATCTTATACCCAATACTCTAGCAGATGGTGTAGAGTCCTTAACTAATCTTGAGATATTTTACAAGACTCTTGTAAGTGTAAATGGTTCATGGGAGGAAGTTAGAGAATTTTGGAAGGCTATACTAGAGAGTCTAGGAGGTTCTTCCTTAGGTTAATTCAAGTTTGTGTTCATATATTTTTGGTTACACTTTTATGCATATATACATATATATTGTACCCCTTCCTCTATCATTGATGTCAAAGGAGGAGAGAAAAAGAGACGAGGATAGATAGAGAGATAGAGAGATAGAGGAAAAACATTTTTTGTGAAGAAAAGTTTTGATAGGGGAAGTATTCACAGTATTCAATTATGATATTCTAGAAAAAATTATTGTCATACTTGTTGCCATCAATGCCAAAGGGGGAGATTGTTGGAAGCCTTGCAACATGAGTATGAAGTATGGATGGTTGTGTTGGCTATTTCTATGTTGTCATTGATGTCAACATGGTGATAACTATATGGGAAGTCTACTTGGTTTATCAAAAGTTATTCTCTATCGGTAATACCCTTTTGTGATGGATATGTGTGTTGGCATTTGAGTCCAAAATTCACTACAAGATTTGATATGACTCTAATCTCTTAACCATTTTTTCTTGACTCATTCAAACAGTATATCCTAGATCTTGAGACATATTTTTTTTGTGATCAGAAAGCTATCTCTAACAAATTTTAACTCTATATCCTACTATTGTTTTATGTGTGGCATAGTGTGTGGGAGACTCCAAATTTTACTAAGCTGAACATTCTTATGCTATAGTTTTGTTGATAGTCTCTGTGTTGGTAGTATGATGGGAAATTATTGTGCTCTCAAATCTAGAAGGTGTTTGCGTTGAGGATTATTTGTTGGTTTGGAGAGTTGCATTCTACTCTTGGTTGACTCAATGTATTCAATATATTATGAAGACTATTTATGTTTTATGCATGTTAGCTGACTTGGTATAATGCACTACATGGATAAAATGTTTAAATATTATATGATGCAGAAAAAAAAAGTTTTGATTATTCTTGTTTTCATTTAATTAGGTTAACCTGATTGATGAATAAGATGTACTTGTATATATAAAAGATGAGAGAGAAAATAAGGAGAAGTGGGAGTGATTGTGAAATGTGAATAAGCAAAGGTCCAAGCCTAAATGCTTTATCAATTGTGGATCAATGCAATTTTGTTGAGTGAATATTGTGTGATTCAGTAATTATTTTTTTGAGCTTTAGTGGAAATGAACCATGCACATTGAAGGTGTATCCTATCAGTTCAATCTTTTGATAGTGAGTCACTATCATTGTATCTTTGTGGTTAGCCATAATTTCTATTCAGACAGTGAACCTTTTAAGTACAGTGAGTATTGGTAGTCAGCCCCATTAAATTTTGTATCTAGATATATTATATTATGAGTTAACCCTCATCATGATTTTTTACATTTTGGGTTTTCCACATAAAAATCTTGGTGTTCATATGTATGGTTGCATTGACTTGTTTCTATGTTCTCTCTTGTTGATTCAGTCAGAACTATGATAATGTTTAAGTGGGTTTTATTATGGTTTTATGGAATACTGATTCACCCCCCTCTTAGTATTCTAGATGCTCAACAATTTCTTCTTTGATTTTTCATGTCTTTTTGAGGGGACATGTTGATCTTTGCAATTTTGTGGATTTTTGGATTTATGCATGTTGGTGTGAATAATTGTCTTGTACCTAGCTAATTCATTCACTAGGTAATTAGGGGACATATTAACATGGTTAAGTTTACTTAGGAAAAAGATTATTTTGAGAAGTCTTAGTTGGCTTATTAAGAACTTATCTTATCTAGCTAGTAATGCATCATTTCCTAGGTGATTAGGTTGTTGGTTGTCTCGTGTCATAGGATTATGACATTTGTCAACATTATGTTCATTACTACATTTCAACCTTGCCTATATAAGCAAGGCATCTCATGTACATGCATCAATCATCAATTTAACCAATATTCAATCTTGCATTGTGAAACAACCTTTCTTGCCATTCTCTCTCATGTAGGTGATTTTGGTCTAGAAACTCTTCTTGGGGGTCTTGGGGAGTCACCATTTACTCCCACATGGTATCAGAGCTCTCCAGGTGTTGCAGATTCCTTCGTAGATCTGAGGGTACTATGTTGGCTTGAAGCTTTTCACTGGGTATAGAATGGGGTTTCAAAGACCTCACGATTGAAATCAGAAGGTTTCACAGACAAATTTTGACTATAAATTCATCCATTTTAGGTAAAGTTGTTTTTGAGGAAAAATGGTTTCGCTGGAACAACCCCCTGTGCGGTACGATTTTCATATTTTCACAAAAAAATATTTTTCAAAATATTTTCTATGACATTTTCATATATTTTGGGGCAAAATATTTCAATATCGGGCTATAATTGTATTGAATTTTTTTGAGGGTTTCATACATTTTGTGGTCGGCATATTTTTTAATTTTCTGGGTAGAAAAATTGGACTATACTCGGCTGCAAGTTTATCGGCGGAATAGTAGTGTACATTTGGCCCATCACATCGGCGAACATACTATACATCGGCTATCTCATTCACCATTCACTTGTCACTAGATGGTATGCTATCCTATAGTTTCTACAAGGTGAAATCACATTTCATCGGCGTTAAATCTATTGGTCTCCTCTGGTAAATCTGTCAGCATCATATTCTACCTACGTAGTCCACCATTAGTTGGAGTACATTGATCAATCTAGAGGATTACACAATTGGCGGGTATTTTCTTTCATCGGCTAGGAATCTGGCGTACAGGGTCTTCTATTAGTGACATCCTCTTGTAGATTGGTAGTACCTTGTGCATCAAAATCTACCTTGGTACATGTTTAGTCGGTGCTTGGCATATCAGTGGGTTTTGATTTGCCATTCTTTGTTGTCACATCACACAACTATCGGCATCAAATTAGGGTACTAGTCTAGCCAGCATTAGTGGTCACTGGTTAGATTGACATCAAGTGAAATCCACAAGGTTAAGTGCTCAGTCGGCTGTCATATCTGTTCACACTCAAAGGTACCTGTCAGCAGGTATGAATGGTATTCTATTGCAAGGTTTTTACAATATATAATCTTTGTTAATAAACCTTGTAAGGCCGACCATATTTTATAATGGGTGGTTTTATATTTTTGCATTTTATGTGGCCAAGGTCATATTGGTGACTGTGTCTCATCCCTTAGGAGCCCGAAATTTGATGTGTTTTAGTTTTTTCATATTTTTTGTTTTGCCACCATAGTGCCTTTTATAGGCCTTTTTTTTCATTTTATCATAACTTTTGTATATAGAGGAAAAAAATTTCAAACTAAATATCATCGGAAAGGTGGAGATCTGAATTTTTCACTAGTGTAGATATTTTGTAGTTTTGTGCCTCTTTTTCTAGGTTGAATCCCGATCATTGTTTTGTGCCTCTGAGCTCATATCCTTGTGCTCCAATGTCTAATTTTCTCCAAATTTGTAGCATCGGGAAGGTATTCAGGAGTACTTTAGTTGTATTCATGCACTTTTTGCAGATTTGTTTCCATTTTTTTTTATATTTTCAGTTTGTAGCTAATTTGATAGTTTGGAATACCTTGTTGTAAGTTTGCAAAAAAAGTGTAAATCTTGTTTGGACAAAGGGATTATTGCTTGTATTGTGAGGGAAATTTGCTATTCTTCTCTTGTAATATTTGATTGCATCATGGATTTTTGAAAAGTTGTACTTATAACTCCATATAACTATCATGAGTGGAGATCTCAAATGGAGTTATTACTATTAAAATTGAAGTTGCAAAGAATCATATTTGGTCACGATCCAGAACCCGCAAGAGAAAAAGAGAAAACAAAATGGCTTGATAGAAGGGATGAAGCTCTTGGTTCTCTGAAGTTGTCCCTTTCTCCAGATCTTAGATATCATGTTGCATCTTGCACTCATCCTAATGAAGCTTGAACTACTTTAGAGAGTCTCTTTGGTAAGCCATATAAGATGAGGAAATTTAAGTTTGAGAATGAACTAATGGGTCTTAATCCTTCATATTTTGACAATATCCAAGACTTCTTCTCTAAGTTCAATTCTCTTAGATTGTAGTTATCTAATTGTGGGGTCATTAAAGAGGATGAATAGTTGATATTTTCTATTCTTGCTAAGCTTGGTCCTAATTATTCAGTGATTGTTTCTACTTTCTATGCTACTATGGATGCCCTTGGCAATGCATACACAATTCCTTCTCTTGATGAATTTATAGCTCAACACACAAGGGAACAAGCAAAGTTGGTTAACATGGGCACATTGAAGTCTTCTACATCTCATGCTCTTGTTGCAAAGGATACAAAGGATTCAAGTGGCAAAGGTAAGAAGCAGAACAAGGCTCCCAAGTCTAATGAGCAAGGTAAAGATTCTCCTTCACATAGCACTCTTGAGTCCACACCCTCTTCTAAAGAGGAATCATCTAAAAAGAAGTCAAAATGTCCATATTACAAAAGATTAGGACATGATGAGCATAGATGTTGCAATAAGAAGATTGATGAACTCACACACCTTCTTCAAAATAATAACATTCAGCTACCCTCATCAGTGTCTTCTACTTCTTCTTTAGCATCTCAATCAGTAGCCCCCTCATCATCATCACAATTAGAGAATACAACATCTACTTTTGGGCTACAAAAAATGAAAGGACGAACACTCTTTTCCTCTGCAAGTCCTGAATCACATAGATGGATTCTTGATTCAGGGGCATTTCACCATATGGCATCTTCTATGGATATGTTCTCTTATTTTTAGCCTTGTAATTCACCTCATATATTGATGGCTAACAATACATATATGAAGGTAAGTGGGAAGGGTTCTATTGATATGGGGGAAGGGACTTTCAATGATGTACTTTCTGTTCCTTCTTTATCCAATAATCTCCTTTATGTTTATCAAATTACTCATGGGGGTCAAGGTAAAATAGTTGAGTTCACTCCTGATAGGGTGTACATAAGGGACTTGGAGACTAGGGATATTGTTGCTATTGGGATGGCTATAGATTTATTCTCACATGTTTCTTTAGAAGATGATAATGTTCCTTGGACTGCATCACACACTCCATTGAGTGTGAACCATGTTTCTGAGGAGAAGTTTGGTCATCTACAGCTTGGTATTCTAGAGACCAGTGCTAAGCTTCATACTCCTCCAACTCCTACTTCTTCAGCCATTGATGCTTCTATTCAGCAAGATGATCATAGTTTTTTAGATCTTGCTTTGTGGGATGAATATTTGATAGGTATTTCCAACTTGTTCATGGAGTCTCATACTGCAGATTTGGAGGACACACTTGAGGGGATTTCTCTCCTCTTTAATGACAATTTCAACATAACTATTACACCATATACTTTTTCTTTGGAGATTGAAATTCATGAGTCTCCTCCATCACTTGATTTTTCATGTTTCTTGGTTGAGTTTTACCATGATTATGTTGTGACTCATTCAAGCTTGGAGACTCCTACTCAATTTTTAGAGGCATACATGTTGAGTGTTCATGCTTCCTCCTTTCAGTTGGACATGGAGTGGCTTCTTCATCAACTTATGGATTTGTTTCTTCCTAAGGGAATATGTGTTGCTTTCATACATTGGGTCATCTTTATTTTTCAGGCATTCTTCATCAGCTTTGGAGCTTCTTCATTGTGGGGGGGATATCTTATCTCTCTATTACCCTCTTATGGGGGCGTCATTGATTATATATACATGATGCATGTTGTCCTTGGGGGGTATCATTGAGTTCTCCATACATCATGTTTGTTTTGTTTTTTTTCTCTTTTGGAGAGGAGTTTTGTCCCACTGGGTTTTCTCCTTTTCTATGTTTGTGAGAGATTGTTTGCATTTGCATTGTAAATGGGTACCTAACATGGCCTAGTAGCTAATTCATTCATTAGGTAATTAGGGGACATATTCACATGGTTAAGTTTACTTAGGAAACATATTCTTTCTAGAAGTCTTAGTTGGCTTATCTAGAACTTATCTTATCTAGCTAGTAATGCATCATTTCCTAGGTGATTAGGTTGTTGGTTGTCTCATGTCATAGGATTATGGCAATTGTCAATATCATGCTCATTACTACATTTCAACCTTGCCTATATAAGCAAGGCATATCATGTACATGCATCAATCATCAATTCAACCAATATTCAATCTTGCATTGTGAAGCAAGCTTTCTTTCCATTCTCTCTCTTGTGGAAGTGGTTATGGTCTAGCAACTATTCTTGGGGGTGTTGGGGAGTCACTATTTACTCTCACAATGCATTTGAGATTTGGCATCCAAATTGCTTCCAAGAGCAATGAGATTGGTGGATGGACATGAATGATGTGAATGTTTTATCCATGGGTTGGTTTAAATAGTACATTGGAAGGATTTCAAAGATGTGTTCCTTGGTTGATCTTGGTTTGGGATATAAGGTGATGGATAAATAGGGTAGATATATTTTGTAAAGGGAGTGATAGGTGGTGGAATATAGGGACCCAAAATGGATGGAGGGGATGAAGGATTTTTTTTTGGGACATAGGGACCCAAAATGGATGAAAGGGATGAGGGATTGGGATTTACAGCATAAGGGCCCAAGAAAGATTTGGAGGATGAGGAAGGTGGTTGTTTGGATTTAGGTGGATGGATTTTGGAGTTAGGATGGGTAGAAGGAGCACCAACATCTAGAGCTTGGTATCCAAGGCCATGATATTTTGGATTTTCTTTGATATCAAGAGGTTCTAAGATGCCTTTCTCATGGAGGGCTAACCCTTTTCCTTGATAATTAGGGGGTTCATGGGTAGCTTGGATAGGGGTTATGGGATAATTACATGGATATGGGGGAATGCTTTGATCTTGACTTGGTGTAGGATCATGGGATGGGTAGATGGTAGAGTGGTCTCTTGGTCATGAGGTGGAGGGGGATCATGACATGAAGTTAGAGGGGTGTTTTGGTTATGACATGATAGATGATCATTAAATGGTGTGGAGAGTGCACTTTGATCTTGATTTACAAATAGAGCATACATGTAATAGATTGGAAGGTGTACTTGGATCTTGAGATGGAAAAGTATCATTAGATGGGATAGGAGGGATATATTTTTCATGATTATAAATGGGATCATGAGATGGAAGGGGATGACATGATTGAGGAGAGGGGTTTCCTTGATCATTATATGAAGGGGAATCCATGTTAGCATTCATTGGATTATACAATTGACATAGAAAATTTGATGTGGATGGTGTGATGGGGGAGGAAAGTTAGATAGATACGTCAACTTGGATGGATGGAGTGGTAGAGGATTGATGGGATTTAGGGGATTGGGATTTATCTTACTAAGGAGGTGATGAAGGTGGATGCATGGCATGGGAAGATTACACAATTCTTTTTTTTCATGGTGAATTAATAACCTTTGAAATTAGTCCTTGGAGCCAACCATTATGAGGAACATGGAGTGGATTTGATTGATAAGAGTAAAGTAATTTTTCCTCTAATATTTTTTTGGTTTTTGTCCCTTACTCTTTTCGCATTTGGGATCAATCTGCACCCAAAGGATGAAGACTACTGCTACATAAATCTGTGCAATGCACTATGTGTTAGTTGCATGGCTTTATTGGGTATGTGTAGGATCATGATGGGCCAAAAAGTGGAAAATGATGGGTATGTGGTTGCGACTATTTTTACCCAAAATTGATGAAATGAAAAGGGTTTTTAAAGGAGATTCCCACTTTCCACCAATATAAATTATGCTTTACTTTGAATTTAATAAGTAATTATTATTCATTTTCTATTCAAATTATGACTAAAGTTTTGATTGGTAGGATTGAAAAACATATATAGCTTTCAAAACAGTATCACATTTTTGAATCAAAACATGTGTCACATTCTATACTTCACATACTATAGGATTAAAAAAAGAAAAATGAATTTAATGAAGTTTTGACCAATTTAAGGTGGTCATACATATGAGTTTTTATATTTTTAAGAAGTTGTAATAAAAAATCATAATTAATTATTTACATAGAAAAAAATTACAAAAATATGCATCACATCGAGGCATGAGTCCTCTACTTATATATAAAATATTATAAAAAAATAATATCATTTTATTGTGGCTAGGGTGGTTAGACAGACACCTACTTCTTATTTTTTCCCTGAAATTTAAGTACCACAACATTAAAATTTTAAATTTTCACCTAATAGATTTTTTTTTACAACAAACCTAGTAGTTTAGAAAATACATTCAATTTGATATAGATTCCATTCTTATATATTTTTGAAATAATATAGATAATTTATTCAAATTTTTATGTCAAGTTTCCTAACTCTGATTTTTCTAAATTTTTTGCCATTTAAGGGCCTATTTTTTCCTTGATGATCCTGCACATACCCTATCTACATATCATTTTTCCTTTCGGGCCTAAGTCAGGGCACATGTCAGCTTGGCGGGGATTTTCTTCAAAGCTATTCTCACAAATCTAAGATTTACCACTCACTTGAGACATCATCTATTCACTTCAAGTAGTTTGTACTTTCGTAGAGTGATATCTCTAGGTATAGTTTGTTAGGAACATGGTGGGCATCTTACTTTCGAGGTGGAACTTTCTAGTCAGTGTCATTGATATCTATGTTTGATTGATCATATATTTTCTTGGTTGTGCTAAAATCCAATTGTTTTCTAATAGCTCTCTTTGATAAAATATCTAAAAGCCATTAATGAACCAATTAGGACTTAATGAGAGAACATTGTTGTGATCTAATCAAAATCTAAGATCAAATTGTGGGCTATGAGGATTAGGCATCTAGTAGATTCTGGTTTTGGAATTTTTGCGGTGGTCCTCTCTTCTTCTAGTTATAAATAGGGGTTGGTAGCATAAAAAAAGGCTTCAAAAATATTTTTGAAGGATATAGATCTATAAGGGAGTTTATATTTTCTTAGAAGTAGAAGGTTTTCACATAATACCGCCATTCTTTATAGCATGCTATATTTTAATTCAAACTATCATCAAATTGGTATTCGACCTTTTCTTTTGAGTTCATATATTATTGAATTTTGATCTATTTGGGAGAAATCCTTGAAATTGTGCATGCTATGACCTTTGTCAAGTTTCATTTTTATATTTTGTTCTTATTAAAAAAATTGTGTCAAGTTTTCTGTGGTAGTTTGGATAGCTAATTTTATTGTTGTTCAACTTCTATGTTGACTGCTAGCTTTAAGAAATTGGATTATGTCTATTAAAATTTTCCATTTTTTGTAAAGATTTTCCCATTTTCCATTTTATAGTGTGAAGGAAGAAGGGTTCTGTAAGTTTCTAGATATATCTATTAATCTTTAGAGTTTTCTTATTTCTGATTGGACCTTAATGGGTGTTTCCCACGAGGAGATTTGAAAGACTACACTATGCTTACTCTAGCATTTTTTGCTTGTTCTCTTCCCAACAATGAAGGGTATTTATCTTTCTCTGTCTATAATATTAGTTATAAGGAATAGTTAAGGTTTGAAATGTTGTAAGAGCTTTGGTGCATTTCCATTTTTATGTTTTGTTTGCATTTCTTTCTACCTTCCCCCCCCAAAACACAAAGAAGAGCCAACTTTCCATAAAAATCCTGGAGGTTATTCAGTGAGGTGCAAATTGGTCCCCCACTCATAGAATCTCCCATAAGGCTATCAGACAAGTGTAATATTTGATGATCAATAGTTCTTTTTTCTGGCATGACTAGTGTGACCGAAGTTTTTTTGAATGTCTGGTTAAAAGATAGAAATATTTCTTGAATCAAACCAAGAAAAGAGGCTAGAAATTTCATGCCAAGAATCCAAACAAGAGCATCTTCAAGAGGCCATTTCTATTACTTCCAGTTACCTTCCTTGGTATCAAGGAGAAGAAGACTTACAAATTTTGTACTAGCTGTAAGAAGCAACATGGAAAGAAGTGTTAGCACACAATCTATAGCTTTATCTACTCCACTAGGAGGTCAAAATTTCCAAACTAGAATACCAGTATACCCTATCTATAGGAATTTGTTTATAATGGCTCATCTAGGTGCCCTACTCCTAGAAATTTTATAACCTAGGATAGTGCTAGTCTACTACAACCACCTACGCCCCCAGACGTATGGCCCACCATTCCCACCAATGCTCTTAAGGCCATCCCATTTTTTTGGGGGGGATTTCAAGACCCCCTATGAACATCTCCAAGATACAGCAGAGGTATGTAGAGTACATAACAATGTAGAAGAGAATTCCACTCTTAGGTTACTAGCCATGTCTTTCAAAGGAAATTCCTAGGACTAGTATAGGTCTTTGGATTTTGGTTCTATTTGCTCTTGGAACCAACTCAAAGAGAATTTTTTTGAGCACTTCTTTGAAAAGGGAGATTGATCCTCTTTGTTGCAACAATTAATCACCATCAAAAGGGCCCCACAAGAGGCCACGAGTGATTTCAACACTAGGTTTCATAAAACCTAACAAATAATTCCAGTGACTACCAGGCCTTCAGCCACTATGGCATTTATGTTTTATCTAAAGGATTTTGATTCAAATATTGTAGTCATGGTGCATTCTATGGGAGGAGATATTGTGCTTGATGCATATGATTTGGCCATGTGCACAAAAAATATTTTGATTGACATCGAGAAGTTTCCACCACATCTGTTGATACCCATGGTCATAGAAATATCTGATGGCCCTTAGGAATAAGTTACTCTAAGCGCCTCTAATCCACAAGCAACCACATTGGCTATACCATTATCCATGTAAGTATATCATGGTGTACAACCAAGCACATTTGATTCCTCTTCATTAGTAGTGGATGTCAATGATATTCTTAATGAATGGAATGGTTCTTGATAGATAAATTAGGCAATCACTCTAAACCTAGATTTGGCACTAATTTAAATTTGCTAACAACTCTAAAAAGTCCATAGTTGCATTTATGGATTTTCTCTAAATTTTGTCGAGGTACAACTCACTCACTGGATTTTCAATGAATTGATCTAATCCTAAGAAAACATTGTATTATTTTAACCAGAAAGAAAAAAAAAGTGACAATCATTAGCTCATAAATATGAAACCAACATGGTAGTAGAGGTCCCAAAAATTTATAATCAACAAAAACATTGAGAATTCATGACAATCAAATCAAACTAGTGAAAAGAAATAGACTATATAATAAATAAATGATGTACATAGCTCATCTTTCAAAGGAGATGCAACTATATTGTATGCATAATACTAAGATCAACATACCAAGCATTCTTTTAATCCATAACACACTGATTACAAGCTATTACAGTATGAAATAAATATTATTCCTTCCCGATAGCACCCCCTGGGTGTATCCAAAAAAAGGTCCCTTCTATCTCCTTTAATTTCAATTTATAGTATGGATAAAACCTTTGGTAGGAACCAAATTCATTCTTAAAATAGCAACTTCATGAAATGCTCCTCGGGAAGTTGATCAAAATCATAGAAATTTTGTAGGGAATAAGTATCGGTAAAGAAAATTGATCATAACCTCAGCAATATCCATAAAAGGACCAATCATTTCACCAAACTTTAATACAACGCACAATAAGATCAAGTGATGGCACATGTGAGTTGCCTGATAGGGAATTATAATTCAAATCAACGCAAGCCAGCATTAAATGTGAATTAAATTAATGTCTTGTCAAGATTGGAAGAATACACTCATGTCTAATCATAACTATAAATCCAACTAGTGTCACCTTTCTTTCATCATCAATTGCATCCAATATGGAAAGTTCCTAGAGCGATGGAAATTCTTCTAATTACTATATTATCCTAGAGTAAATTGAGTGTAGCCAACTATTTAGGCACATTTCTGACCAACTAAAAGAGGTCTTCATGGTGCAGAGTGAAGTGGACAAAGAAATGCTCCAAATTATACTTGGCAAGGCATTTTTGAGCCAAACCCATGTTCACAACACCACCATGATGGACCATTTCATCTACACTGTCATTAGGACTTCTGACCATCATGACTGGGGAGTGAGAACATTGGAGCACCTTGTGGAACCTAAATTCTGCCACCACACTAAAGTAGTTGTAAATGGACTCAACTATTATCCCAACCCTAGATTGATAGCTAATGACATCTGCATTGCATCTTCTATACAAGACGAAACTCTAGAGGAGGTCATGGAATTGTTGTGCACGAGAGTGGTGAGGAATGATATGGAACTATTCATGTAATTCCTCCAATCACATGAAAATCTATTGTCGCCTACTCAGATTGAACATTTGCAAATTTTTACTAAGGTCATTTGTGTTCTAATGTTTGCTTTGTGTTCCTAAGATGAAATATATTTCCTTTTTCCCCTTTTTGTGTTAGCCACCTAAACTTTTGTAATCAAACCAAGCAGTTTTGGCTATGCCAGTATGATGTAAAAATGTTTAAATATATAAATAAAATATATCTTTTTGGTAAAATTTGTGTTTTTACATGTATGGATCCATTATTTCTTGTTCATTTCATTATTGGACATCCCTACTTTTCTTCTATATAATGCATTGGTTAAGTAACCAAACTTGGTGATAATTGGGTTAATATACAAAACTCTTTTTAAGCAAAAAAATTAGTGGTTCAAAGAACCTAATAAAATGCCACCCAATTTTAGGATAGTCTCAATAATATCACCCAAGGCATAACTTGCGAGAGAAGTTTCTAGACTTAGATTTGTGACTTATCAAAAAGGTTTTCCAACACTCATACATTCATTTGGGATAAAAGGAAGTTTGAACATGGTAGAAAAACACTACCCAGTGAAGGAAAAATAAGGTGGGAAGTAAAGTAAGAGGTTTGAAAAACTTAGAAAATCCCCATCCAAGTTCAAAGACAACAAAAAAACACTGCTCAGATGTAGATTGGATCTAATACTTAGGAAAAAAGAAAGATAGCATCCCTAATAGGAATCAAGGAAAATTTTACTGGTAATAGTGTCTCTAGCTAGGGACAAGGACTACAAAGGATGAGGTGATGAACCTAGAATCATGAGTATGGTCTAGTTTCTTCCATTGGGCATGGAGTCAAGGAGTATGGAGAAGGAATAACACAAAACAAGCCAAAAACAAAACAAAGCAAGCAAAGGAACACCTAAACTACCAGAACAACAAAATATCAATTATGTACATGGTAGGAAAGCCATACCTCAAATGATTTCCAAGGTAATCATGCAAATCCATGAACATGCTAGGAGAAGTAGCTGCCTGTGCAAAACAATGTTGGGTGGTTGAAAACTATGTGCACAACCAGCTGCTAAGCTATGACTACCACCATTAAATAAGTAAAATCAAGGCCCTATAAAATAATTTTAGGTAAAGTATGATGCTTAAAAATAAATTCCTCTTAACATACTCTAGTAACCAAATGATCCATACCAGTATTGCCTTGTAGGAAATCATAAAAAATTTCTTGGGCAATGTTAGTTGTAATACTACACTACCTTTGATTTTCTGAATAAAAGGAAACCAACCCTCGGATTGGATATCCCATGTACAAATTAGGGGAAAAAGGAGATTCCCATCCGTCACATGTGGAAACTATTATAGGGTGATCCCATAATAGTGGTTTACAATTTTTGGCCAAACTGGACACTAAAATTATTATTTTTAACTAAATCTTCACATTCATGCACCTATAGCTGCTAAACTATGAGGAATTTGAAGATGGTGTAAACTAGAGTCTCATCAAATTTTGTCTGTAGATTCTAAAAATATTTTTTTCAAAATTTTTGGAATCAAATTGCACTTCTTTTTCTATCTCCCACGAAAATTGATTTTTTTCAGAAAACAACATTTTTAAAAAGTGACACACACCGTATCACGCATAACTTTTTTCCATGAAGGATAAAATTCTAATTCTTTCAAATTTAGATTTGTAACTTTGCTATCTAGTGCTTCCACTTGGTTATATAGTTTTTTTGAATGTTTTTTCCTTAATCAAGTTTCATAGTCAAATGAATTACAATTTAGACACAACATAACGTATAACGCGTAACTTTTGTATATGCCTAAATTTAATTTAATTTTTTTGTTGGATCAAGGACTTCAATATCTGGTGCACTTATATTTTTCAATTTTTTTTTGATAATCTTCTATTTTTCCACATGTGAAGAACAAAGAAATTCAGTTTCGATGAAAAACCTATGTTTAATAAAACTTAAAAAACAAATACATAACAAAACCAAAACATATTAAAATTATATTCATTGGATAGCTTGTTCTGAGGAATACCATAATCATTTGAAATAAATTTTCAATGAATTCATTTGATCCCCCAAAAGCTAAATCAAAAGTGATTTTTTATCAGCATTTTGATAGGTGTAAAGGAGACGCATTTATAGGTATGGTTTAAAACTGGCGAGGTTCTATCCAAGGGGGTTTGATCTAAGGCGATTTGATCAAACCCTCTTCAATTGGAATCCTTAAAATGGAACTTTTTAAGGCTTAAATTATTATATTTTCCAAAAATATGTGATTTCAGCTAAAATTCGTTCCTCTCAAGAATTGTAAACCACTATTATGACAGCACCCTATATTTTCCAAAGGTTCAGGATCCCAAGTTGTAGTAAATGTAGTAGAAGACTCACGAGATCAATTGTTGATTCACATATCATAATACCTTCTTCAATTTCATCTACTCCATACATTGACCCAAGTAACTAATTTTGAAAATTGGAACTTTGCATAATATTCTCTTCAAGATGAAGAGGTTTAGAAATGGGATAATTAATTACCTCATTCATAGTTGTCCTGCCTTCAATAATTTCATCAGTAGATTCATATATCTTATAACTAGTTTGTGAACCAAGAAGGAAAATGTATAAGAATTTATTTTCTTTCTAGAGTTTATTTTTATTTTTCCCTTCATCTATTTAATGCATATTAACATCTTCAAAATAAAATGCCATTTTTTCCAATAATTGGTTGGTACATTAGGTTTCAAGTTCTCTTTGACCCTTCCATCCTCCAAAGGTTTTCCCAACCTCCAAGAGTCACTATTGAAAATAATACTATCATTATTCCAATCACTTCTATGAAGGGTAGCTGCCTTTATAGACTAATACAGGGGAGGAATTGGTCTATTTTCCACTTCTAGTTGAACATTGATCCTATTTTCTCTCAACAAGAGACTAGGAATTTCTTCTTCTTTCCTCAAATCATGATTAACTTCAATTATTGGTAAACATTGTTACTCTTCTAATATTAATTAAATTTCTAAATTTGTGAAAAGAGGATTATCATGTATTTCAAATTCATTAAAACTAAAAAGAGGGTTAAGGTGAATTGACCAAAATTATATCTCTTGAAGGTCATCTTCTCTAGAATCATCATTTCTTTCTAAACTTGAACATGTATGTTTACTCTCCTTCTCTTCAAAAAGGAAAACTTCATATTCCAAAGAAAGAAGAGAGGCCACTATCAAATTGTTCAAACCAACCTCTAAAAGAGAAATTCCATCAGAAAAAAGGGGTGAGGTTAATAATGACATTGCCTATAGCTTATCATCCTCATCATCACTAAATGAACTTTATTCACTTTCAATTTTGAAGGATGTACATAAGTTCAAGGGTAAATCACTATAGAGCTAATCATCCCTTCTACTAGACATCTGCATGTCATCAAGAACTGTTATATTTATTTTTTCTATAGGAGGGCTATTTAGTTGGAAGCTTGAGAAGTATCTTACAACTGGTCTTGAGCTTCATTCTTGAACTTAATTCCCACTTACCAATGGTAATAAAATCATCTTCATCCTTCACTGCCTCTAGCTAAGATCGCTCAATCCCTCAAATTTTATCTCTTTTTAGAAGTAAATGTATGTATGGTTCAAGAGCATAAATGAATATGTGGTATTGGATCTTTGCACTGAGCTATTTTGGGGTAGGAATATTTTGAAGATATCGATTGAAATGATAAACAATATCTCTCATTTCTTCTTCTTTGTTCTTCATGATTTGAAAGAAAAGACACAAGGTAGTTGCAACGTTAGTTGGGATTCCATAACGTTGGAGAAATTTTTTCTCAAGAACATGTCACCTAGTGATGCTCCCTCTTTCAAGCCCTCTGAACCATTCTACCACCTTCTTGATTAGGTTTTCAATTAAAATCCTTACAAACACATATTCATTCTATAATCTTAGAATTGCACTTAGAGCCGTCATAGATAAAATATGATCTTTAGTATCTTGTCCATTATGACCAAAGAATTTAGGGAATCCCCTCCAGGACCCTAAAGGAAAATCATGATACTACATGACAAAGAAAGGGGGCCAACTTGGTTGCACAAGAGATTCAAAGCCATAAATAAATAGATAGAGTTGCCAACTCACCTAGAGTAAGATTAAGGAAAGGGAATTACTATGTTGGACAAGCCAGAGGTGGATTATGAGACTGATTTGCAAGTGGGTCCCTTGGTTGATGTAGTGGTAGTTTTGGCTGATGATTTTGATGATGAGGAGGGTCATTGTATTATTTGAAAGCCTTGGGGGTTGTTCAATCAAAGGTACAAGTGGTCGTTGGGCCCATTCCTCCTCTTCTTCTAAGAAAAAAATTACTCACATATAATCTACCACACTCCTCTTATATCTCCACACGAGTGTGTCTAATTGTGATATGATGTCTTCTTGCTATGCTCCAACCCCATCTAAGTGTTGTTGCAAAACAAGAAATAAATTAATATGAGGAAGTACCATCTTGCTGCATGACATGACATTGATCATCAAACTTCCAACTAATTCAATTTCCCTAACGGAGTCACTAAAAATATGTTAACAAATGGAATGGTTCTTGATAGATAAATTATACAATGACTCTAAGCCTAGATTTGACACTAATTAAGATTCTCTAACAACTTCAAAATTTCCACAATTTCATTTGTGGCTTTTCTCTAATATTTGTTGAGGTACAACTCCCTCACTATATTTTTAATGAATTGATCTAATCCATAGAAAATAATGTATGCTTTTAACCATAAAGTAGAAGAGGGTTACAAATATTAGCTCATAAATATGAAACCAACGTGGTACCAAAGGTCACAACCATTTATAATCAACACAAAGATTGAGAATTCATGACAATCAAATCAAAATAGTGAAGAAAAACCAAAATAAATAAATAAATGACATGTATAGCTCATATTTCAAAGGATATGCAACTATATCATATGCATAATACTAAGATCAGCATACCAAGCATCATTTAATCCATAACACATTGATTACAAGATATTACAGTCGGCAATAAATGCTATTCCTTCTTGAGAGCACCCCCCAGGTGTATCCAAAAAAAGGTCCCTTCTATCTCTTTCAATTTAAAATTTATAGTATCGCTAAAAATTTTGGTAGGCACCAAAGCCATTACTAAAAGAGAAACTCCTTGTATCCCAAATGCTCCTTGGGAAGTTGATCAGAATAATAGAAATTTTGCAAGGAATAAGTATTGGTAAACAAAAACGATCGTAATTTCAGTAACAACTATCAAAGGACCAATCATTCCACCAACCTTTAATGCAACACATAAGAATATCAAGTGGTGGCAAGTGTGAGCTTCCTAATAGGAAATTATAATTCAAATAATCACAATCCAACCTTAAATGTGAATTAAATTAATGTCTTGTCAAGCTTGGAAGAATACACTCATGTCTAATCATGACTCTATAAATCCATCCAGTGTCACCTTTCTTTCATCATCAATTGCATCCAATATGGCGAGTTCTCAAAGTGATGGAAATTCTACTAATGAATAAATTATCATGGAGGAAATTGAGTGTAGCCCATTGTTTAGGCACATTTCTGACTAGCTAAAAGAGTTCTTCATGGTGTAGAGTGAAGTGGAGGAAGAAGTGCTTTGAATTATCCTTGGTGAGTCATTTCTAAGCCAAGCCCATGTGCACAACACCACCATGCTGGAGTGTTTCATCTACACTATCATTAGGACTTCTAGCTATTAGGACTAGGGGGTGAGAGCATTCAAGCACCTTGTGAAACCAATATTCCACCACCACGTCAAAGTGGCAATAAATGGATTCAACTGTTATCCCTAAACTGGATTGATAGTTGATTCCATTTACATTGCATCTGCTATACAAAAAAAACTATGGAGGAGGTCATGGATCTACCGTGCATTAGAGTGGTCAGGAATGATACGGGACTATTTGTGCAATTCCTACAGTCACATGAAAATATGTTGTCACTTGCTTAGATCGAACGTCTCCAAATTGTTACTAAGGGTATCCATGTTCTAATGTTCACTTTGTGTGCCTAAGATGAAATATATTTCCTTTTTCCCCTTTTTGTGTCCACCACCTAAAATTTTGTAATCAAACCAAGTGGTTTTGGCTATGCTAGTATGATGTAAAATTATTTACATATATAAATAAAATATCTCTTTTTGGTAAAATTTATGATTTTACATGTATGGATCCATCATTTCTTGTTTAGGTCATGCTTGGAAATCCCTATTTTTCTTCTATATAATGCATTGGTTAAGTAACCAAACTTGGTGATAATTGGGTTAATCAACAAAATTATTTTTAAGTGGAAAAATTGGTGGTTCAAATAACCTAATAAAACCTCGCCCAAGTTCAAGATAGTCTCAAGAATACCACTCGAGACATAACTTGCGAGAGAAGTTTCTAGACTTAAAGTTATGACTTGTCAAAAAGGTTTCCCAACACTCATACATTCACTTGGGAGAAAAGAAAGTTCCAACATGGTAGAAAAACATTGCCTAGTGAAGGAAAAATAAGGTGGGTGATTAAGTAAGAGGTTTGATGAACTTACAAAATCCCTACCCAAGCTTGAAGACAACAACAAAAGACTACCCGAACATAGATTGGGTCTAATGTTTACACAGAAAGAAAGATGGCATCCCGAATAGGAATCAAGGAAAAGTTTTGGGTAACATATATGAAGAATCTCATGCGGTCCTTTGTGAATGAGCTAGTCCTCATCCAACAACAACAAGTAGCACCTCTGAAGCCTCCCACACAAACATATCAAGGAGGAAGGCCATCTTATCAAAATAACACATATCAAGGAGTCTTGATGTGAGGAATTCAACAATTCACACTTGTAAAATAGATAGTCTCCATTACCATGCCATTTCAAACTGTCAAGAACACTCCAATCGAAGATTTAGTCCTAGGCTAGAACAACTTGGTGAAGAATGAGAATACATGGTGCTTCCAATGTAATGATAGTCATATGAACCAGAGTTGTCCAAGGGGAAATCTGTAGTATAAAATATTAGAGAAAATAAGATAGGGAACATTCTCAAACATGGAAGAATATTAATCTATCGAAATGGAGAATTCCTGCTTTAGAGTGCAAATGCAAGGAATGTCCTTAGAACAAGAACTAGATATCGTACTAGACCAAGTGCTCTACTCTTGGATGGAAGAAAAAGATGCAGTATTTGTGAATGATGCTCTGATGACTAGAGCCCCACAAGTACAATTGAACTACAACATGAGGTCTGAAAGAAGGCTCATTGAAGAATATGTGCAACAACCTCTATAGCATCCATGACCACAAGAAAAGCAAGCCATGTAGGCCTGACCCCCTCAGCAGTCACAAGCTCTGATCCATTCAAGAACTTCCAAGATACAAAATTAGGCACCTATGCGATCTTTGATGATGACCAAGTCTTCCCAAAATTTGTAAAATAATAGGAAGAGCCTAGTGATTCGGGAAACAAAATTCTATGGATGTTATATTTTGATGGCACCAAATGCAAGGTAAATTCTAAAGTAAGTGTCTGATTGGTATCCTTGACTAGATCAAAAGCCCTCAAAGCTTTCTATTTCTAGTTCCCATGTTCAAATAATTATGTTGAGTATGAGGTCTTATTCCATGGTTTGTTTCTCACATAACAGATGGGCATGAAGAGAGTACAAGCATTTGGAGATTCAGAGTGTGTTGTAATCCAAGTCTATGAGCAGGCAGCCACAAAAAATGTAAGAATGTAGTCTTATAGACATAGATTATGGGATCTAATCAATAACTTTGAAGCTTTTAATATACAAGCTATCTTGCAGTCCCAAAATAATATTGTTAATCAGATGGCTTCGATTGGTTCACAATTTAAGCTAATTTTTGAATTAGTGGCAAAGAAAAATGCAATGCAAATTATTATCTAACTGTCAATTCTCAACGATGATTAGAACTAGTAGGCTTTTGAGGACAATGTTCAAATTGCCACTTGTTTACATAAATCAGGAAAAAATTCCAATCATTCTTATATGAAGCTAGAAGAGCTACCAAAGTGCAAGTGATCCAATTAAAAGGAAATAAGCTCCCTCAAGGTCTGATTTCACTTGAAAACATTTTCAACTATGAGGACACGAGAAATAGCAAAAAGAGATTCACTGCTGATGAAAAAGACTATAAAGATCTCAATGTAGGAAATGGCAGAAGGTTAAATATTAGAAGATATATTCCATTGAAGTATAACGAGAGACTAAAAGGGATATGTTCTAGATATGATGAGGTCATAGTTTGGACCTATGATGATCCAAGAGGATATGATCTAGGCATAATCTAGCATACTATTGACTTGGACGAAGGCTCAAATCCTACCCGATAGAAACAAAGGATGGTCAATCCAAAAGTCGAAGCATTGATGGCACAAGAGCTCACTAAATTAATCAAATCAAGGATCATATACCTAATCAAAAATTCCACCTGGGTGTCTAATCTTGTATCAATGCAAAAAGAGAATGGTGATACTTGGATCTACATGGATTTTAGGGATTCAAACAAAGCTTCATCAAAATACCACTATCCTTTTCCCTCAATGGAGTAGATTTTGCAAACTGTGGCTAGATCGTAGATGTTCTCATTGCTCGATGGTTTTTTGAGTTATAACAAGGTCTATGTAAAGAAAGAAGACAAACATAAAAAAATGTTCACTACTAAGTGGGGAATGTTCACATACTCAAAATTTCCCTTCGAGCTCTCCAATGTTGGTGCGACCTTTCAACGAGCAATGGATATCACTTTCAAGGGGTTGATTAATCAAATTATCTTAATATATCTAGATGACCTAACATTTTTTTCAAAATCAAATGATAGTCACTTTGATCATCAATAAAAGTTCTTCTAGAAATTCCAAAAGTTATGGATTTCCTTAAATCCCAAGAAATGTGTTTTTGGAGTTCCCTAAGGTAAGATATTTGATTTTGTAGTATCAAAAGAAGGAATAGCTATATCCCAAAAGGGTAAAATCTATAATGGAGCTACCACTACCAATCAAATAGAAGGGGCTATAGTGCTTTTTGGGGAATATTAATTTCATTGTCTAGTTCATTTTAGACTTCATAGGAATCACAAGACCTATCATGTTGATGTTAAAGAAGAATCTAGTATTCAAATAGACTCCCAAAGGAAAGAAAAATTTCAAGCGAATAAAGGTATCCATTTCTGTAGCCCTAGAGTTAGCTAACATAGACTTCTCCAAAGATTTCCTACTCTACGTCTACAATGGCTAGTAAAACATAGCTTTGGTGCTTACTCAAAAAGATGATAATAGCAGGGAGCATCCCATCGCTTTCCACTCTAGGACTCTCAAAGGATATGATTCCAGGTATAGTTTTGTTGAGAAACAATATTTTTATATTGTTAAAAGCCTCAAGAAATTATGACACTAGGTATCAACCAACAAAATCACCATCCTTGTCACCCATTGCAGTGTGTGGGAGTATATCACCAAAGGTGAAAAGACTGAAAAGAGGGGCAACTAGATTAATACCAAGATCCTAGAATACAATGTAGACATTTGACCAACCAAGTTGGTTCTTGGAAGAGGTCTTTACAAATTCCTTGCACAAGAATTAAGCTCCATGGTAGAGGAAGAGATCGACCAGGCCTATACAAATCAATTTGAGTCTAATGAGTCATGGGTGATGGATCGAACATGATATATACAAAAGGGGTAGTACTTGGAAAACATTTCACCTTACAAAATATGCTACTACCGATTGTAAGGCACTAGGTATGTACTAATTGAGGAGATTTTGTTTAACATAAATTATGATGGTGTTCTACTTCATTGCTTAGATATGCCACATGTGGAAACAAATTTCAAATGAATTCCATAGCAGTCCTAAGGGTAGAGATTTCTCTACCAAAACTACTCCTTTGAAGACAATGCAGATAGGATATTACTAGCCTTCCATGTTTTTTGAGGAGTAGCACATGGTGTGAAAATGTCCTCAATGCCAATATTTCATTGGCAAGCAAAAGAACTCTGCCATGCCACTGAGCCCGATCATAACTAAAGAGCCCTTTGCTAATGGGGATTGGATTTTTTCGAGATGATAAATCCTATATCCAGTGCTGGCCATAAGTGGATACTTACAACAATTGATTATTTCACAAGATGGACAGAGGTCGTTGCTCTAGAAAATGCTATATAAATTTAAATTGTTAATTTTCATGAGGAGCTAGCAGCAAGGTTTTGTTCACGAGTATATGTAGGATCATGATGGGCCAAAAAGTGGTGATATGATTGGTATCGGTAGGGTATGTGGCTGACTCTTTTTTACCCAAAATTGATGAAATGAAAAGGGTTTTTAAAGGAGATTCTCAACTTTCCACCAATATAAATTATGCCTTACTTTAAATTTAATAAATAATTATTATTCATTTTCTATTTGAATTGTGACTATAGTCCTAATTGTTAGGCCGATTGAAAAACATCTATAGCTTTCAAATGGTATCACATTTTTTGAATCTGAAACATGTGTCACATTCTATGCTTTGCATAATATAATATTTAAAAAAAAATGAATTTCATGAAGTTTTAACCAAGTTAAGGTGGTCAGACATAAGAGTATTTATATTTTTTAAAAGTTGTAATAAAAAAATTCATAATTAAACATTTACATAGAAAAAAATTACAAAAAAATATGCATCACATTGGGACATGAGTCCTCTACTTATATTTAAAATATTTAAAAAATATTATCTTTTTATTGTAGTTAGGGTGGTCAGACAAACGCCTACTTATTTTTTTCCCTAAAATTTAAGTACTACTGTATTGAAATTTTGAATTTTCACCAAATAGATTTTTTTGTTTTCAATAAACCTAGTAGTTTAGAAACTGCATTCAATTTGCTACAGATTCTATTCTTACCTATTTTTTAAATAATATAGATAACTTATTCAAATTTTTACGTCAAGTTACCTAACTCTGATTTTTTTGAATTTTTTGCCACTTAAGAGTCTGTTTTTTGTATGATGATCCCACACATTCCCTCACTAAAAACTATCATATTTGATAATGCATGAGATTTTGTGGGTTTTTGAATTTTGGACTTCACTCTCAAGCATTGGGTGTAACTCAAAACTTCATCAAATTATTACTTGGAAGGAAATAGGTTGGAAGAATCAACCAACAAGAACCTAATTAGGTTAATTAAGTGCATTGGGTTAGAACTCCAAAAGGAGTGGCACAAGAACCTATGAGCCACTCTATGGACTAACATAATTATGCCAAAATAAATATTGATGTCCCCTTCTTATGAATTCGTGTATGGAGAGGAGGTACTTTTACCTGTTTCTATAGAAATTTCAGCATTACAACTATTAAAGGCCTTGGAAATTGAAGAAAGCTACGGAATGGAAGTGAAATTGGCCAAACTCTAGAATCTTGAAGAAAATAGGGAAAGAGCATATGAAACCATGACCAGGTCTGAACAAATATTCTAATGATGGTTTGATAAAATGGCTTCCAACCCAGATTTCTAGGAGGGGAGCCTAGTTCTAAAGTACGACAAGCACACTACAAAACCAGGAAAACATGTAAAAATTGAAGCACTATGGAAGGGTCCCTTCCACATTCACACATGTAAAGAAAATAACTCATATGATCTAGAATACATGGATGGTAACATTTTGGATATACCTATAAATTGTATTCATCTAAATTGCTCCATTGAAACATGCAAGTTTTTTTAAAATCATAGTTATGTACCATATGTAAAATTTTTGTAGAATATAATATTTTTACAAATAAGCCATAAGAATAGTTTAAAATTAAGCATAAAAGTATTATATTATATTCATTAAAAATATTTACCCTATAATATGAGCCCAAAGCTCTAAGAGAAAGCTTGAAGCATTCACATGCAAACCCAAAAAGAGTTACAATATGAAAGGAAAAAAGGGAGGCACCACAAAAAAATGTAGTAAATTTGAAGCCTCCATCTAACACTAAGAAATCAAAACAAAATTTCTTCAATTTTTTCTTCAATAGGGTGGTAAGGGGGTTTGGCACACAAGTCCACATTACCACTGTTATACACTAGAAATTCAAAGTGATTTTTCCAATAATCCTAGGAATGTGGTCCACATCATACTCCCCCAAGAGGAAGGAGGCCATGGGTCAAGATAGTGAGCGATGTCTCTCAAGGTCCATGGTGTGAAAGTCAGTAAGGAGGGGTAACCAGGGAATTTGCTCCCCATAATCAACATGCTTGTGAGGGTCCATGGTGCTCAAAATGTTGCCACTAGGGATAGCCACTTGCATAATCAAACATGGCATGGTACACTTCAATTATCCAGGGCTTGGAGATTTCCAAATAAAGTAGGGAGGACATGAGTAGGAAACAATGTTGGAATTGCATTGCAGTTGGTTTTCATCATGTAATCCTTTCTGAGAACCTTTTTTAATGCCACATAAATGAGGTGGTCATTCTTCTTCACCAGGGGCTTAATTTTGTCATTTCCAATCTCACCCATGAAGGAATATTGCAACCTTCATGGAAAGAGTTGAATGGGAGTACCTAGGCCAAATGTCATAGCAACAAAAATTATAAGGCTAGTGGAATAAAGATAATATCAAAGCAACTAAGGGGCGAGTGATGAATCATATAAAAAATCTAGCACCAAGCCTTGAGAAATAAATTTGAGCATTGGAAGTAAATGCTCATGTGTATCGAGTGTTGCCATGTTTCTATTACCATCATCAATGCTAGCTTGCTTGTTTAGAAAAAAATACATTGATTAAAATGCCAAGCTCTGAAAAATTAAATATGCATGTCTTTGTGGAGTACCTTACATTGCTTAAAGCACAAAGCACACTTTCCAATACATAAATATTATTTATGAAAAAGAAAATGAGGGGAATGTACTAATTATATTCTCATGGCGAAGTTGGAATTCTCAAGGGATACATATCCTTAATCCATAGTATCACCTCATTCGTAGCATTTAGTAAGCTAGTGGTAACAGTAGTGCCTTACTACATGTACATATAGGAAACTTGAATGCACCCAAAAGTATTTTTTTGCTAAGTAACAAAGATAGCAAAATGAAATTTATCTGAAGAATCTCTCTATAAAATTTTCAATGCAACAATGGTGGAAGCATCATCTTTTGGTTGACAAGCTGGATCTTCATCTAAAAGACCAAGCTATGCCAATATTTTCGGGAGGGATTCCTTTGCTAATGACCTAGTGTTGAAAGAGCGGCATTTTTCCCATTCCAAAACTATACAGGAAGGTGACCATATTAAGAAAGAAGCACATCCTAGATTTCGTAGATAATATTTTTGACCCAAAGTTTGTGGAAAACCCTAAAATTCCTAGTGAGGGGGTATTACAAAGAATGGTAAAATATGAGGGAACCGAAGGTTTTGCATTATGACTCTAGAATTGCGGTTTTTCATAATTCATGTTTCCTATTGTACACCCATGTCTATAGTTAGTGGATGCATGTGCTAAGAGGTTTGAAAAAGAAGTAGGGGTTATAATCAATGATAGGATAAGGGTTACAATTATTCCAACAACCATTCAAGATATGTTATGTATCCCTGCAAACTAGGGTGCCAAAAGATTTGAGCATAAAATAATGGAAGATTATTAGAGGACCAGAACTTAACAATTGAAATTTAATGAGGATGAAATGAAAGAGAAGCTAGAAGGAAATCAACTCCTCTTCCCTCTATCACATAGAAAGTTCAAAAAAGTTGTACAGGTTGTTTTCTCAATGTTGGAATATATCTATATCCATGATAATGATGAAAGGGTTTATGATTTACATATGTGCTTGTCTTTCATGCTCAAGAGGGAAAAAGCCAAAAATATTTTGATTTTTCTAAAATAATAGTTGGAAAGATGCTAGAACAATTGAAAAAATTATGGCACTAAGTGTAAATTAAAGTATTCATTTTTCTGGCACATTTGATCTTACATAAAAAATATGAATTTCTCAAAAGGAATTTTTCATTATTTAAGTTTGACGTGAAGGGGTTGTACCATCCAATTTCAGTCTGGATCCATGTGCTTTCAAGTACATGGGAATATTATTGGTTTGTGGATTATTTCATGAGACCAGTGCTCATAGATTTTTCCCCATGCCTTTCAATCCATTTTTCCCCTAAAGTCTTGCAATGGATGAAAAGCTCCCAAACCCTGGTGGATTATTTTTTGGGAGCTGAGTTTACCTTCATTAAACTTCATGGTTTTATTGAGGATCCTTTTAGGCTACCTAAATTTGTAATAGATAGGGTTTTCACTTTGGAGGCATGTCATTAGGAAACTATTTTCAACAAATCATATGGCTTCGAAAGGCACAAGATAGTGCTTTATCCGATTCCCATCACCATTGCAAATAGTTAGGTAAAACTTGTGAAAATAAAGGAGTAGGAGGTGATTACTAACAAATTGGTGTACTAGGTTGTGTCCTCATTTTCAATGCATGGAGCTACAACCCAATAAGGAAACTCCTGACTATAAGGAATGTGAGGTGGGAGTGCTTTGAATCAAGAATGAACTTGATCGAGGAGAAGCTAGAGTTCTACATCAAATTAGACTTCATACCATTCAACCAACAATGGCTTGACTTTTATGTCAAGATGACAAAGTACTAGCTAAGCATCTTGATAGGAAAGTCCCTCAACATGCAATTGAAGGACCTAAGATGGTAGAAAACAAAGAAGGTAGATTTTTGGAGGTACCAATAGGAAATAAAATTTCTTAGTGCCATGTATTGAGATATTAAGTCACATGATGAGAAGTTCGACCAAATTTATGACAAGGAGGATGACATTGATGATAGTAATCCTAAGTCTAATTAGAAAATTGAACCAAAGGCCTCCACTTACTCCTCCTAGCCTCAAGAGCCTGACACAGGAAAAGGGAAGGGAAAGGGGTCAAAACAAAAGGATTCATAGGTCACATCTTCAATTAGTGCTCAAGGGAAAGGAAAAAGGACCCAAAAGTCCCTATAGAGACCTACTATAGCTTTTGAAGCCCGATTCTTGGTGGGATCATCCACCAAGGGATCCAAATTTTCCAATTTCACCCATACAAAGAGGAGATGAGTCTAGGACCTAGGCAGACATGGTGTATCAAGCAGAGGAGAGGAAGAGGTAGACTCTGCTAGGATATCCAGTTTCAATAGCCTAGGAAAGTTTTTCTCCCACTCTTCTTTCTATAGGTCTGCATCTTTAGTTGTTCTTGCACCCTTGTCTATTGGAAAGAGTCTTCCATCTATAGATTTTGATCTCTTTATTTTGAACGAACCCCTGGCCATATTCAATAATGAACCACATGAAGAAATGCCACACATAGAGAAAGCATTATTCATATTGGCCATAATTGATTCCCTAATCGCCCTATCAAGGTCCCCCATTGAAAATATTGAAGCATCCATATTGCTAGTTTTACCAAACTCATTTTCTTTCCAAAAAATTTCTCTCTTTTCACCCACTTGTCCTTTCACTTTGATGGGTGTTGCCCCCTCTTAGTCTGCATATGACATCCTGCCTATTTACATGATAACAATCCCCTTCACCTCTTTATATTCTCATATAATGAGACTTCTCCTTCCTTGAACATTTTCAGTCTCCCTCTAGGTGCTTCTATTACTACACAAAGTATTGACACCCCACAAAGTCTCCAAAGTCACTTGAATGCAACAAAGGAAGATTGACAAGCTAAAAATTAGAAACTGCATATAAAATTCATGGAAAAACTAGTTGCTCAGAAGATTGAGGCTTGTTTTGATGAGTAGAATTCCTTGTTGATTACTACCATGAATCCACTAGCATCCAAGCTAGAGGGAGAAATATAGCTAAAATATTACAACATCAGAGCTATGGGAATTGATTAAAGTGAGACTCTCCCATGTGACAAAGTGGTTCTAGATAAAGCCACTCAGAAATTGGTCTACATTGATTATGAGAAGCTGGACAAAAAATGAAGAAGCGTGAGACAAAGTTAGAAAATGTAAAAGGCGCGATGGACAGGCTAGAGGAAGAAATCAAGTGAAAAGATGTGAAGATGGCTCTCATAAGGTAGTTACAGAGTTAGCAGGGGGAAGAAACTAAGTTGCTCAAAGAGTCCCTTGAAGTGAGTAGGATTGGCTTCATGTTGAGCTAGAGAAATTGAAGGGTGAGGTTGCTATAGAATGTAAGAAAAATGCAAAATATCAATGCAACTAGGAAAAGATGGATAGAGATATGAATAGATTAAAAAGTGTATTTGATTCACCACAAAAGGAAATAAGCATGCTAGATCAACAAAATGAGGAAATGCAAAAGGAATCGAATAACATTTGATCTCAGGCTTTTGATGATCTCTAGAAGGCACAAGTAGAAACAAAAAGGGAGAAACTAGAGAAGTAGGAGATTAAGTCTATTTTGTAGACTAACAAAGAAGAGATTGGGAAGCTAAGGTATGAGAACACAAATTCCTTCTATGAGAAGAGCCAATTGGAGGAGAACATAAAGGAAAGGGAGTCTCAATTCCATTAAGAATTGGCTATGATACAAGGATCTAGGACCCTCCCATTACTAAAAAGATTGATATCCACGTATTGGGAAAGAATCATAGTCATAGTTGTTGCCCTCAATCCAGTCTTTTAGTTTTTTAGGTATGCTCAGGAATTCAATGAGAAGGTTGGCCTGGTGGTTGACTAATTTATATATATATGCTTCTGAGGCTGCAAAATTAGAGAACCTAATCTCCAAGTTATGTAAGGAAACCGAAGAAGCTTTAGGAGTTGCATAAATTAATTATTGAAGGGTCACCTCAAGGAAAGCAAGTGAATTCATTAACTTCCACAAAGTTGCATCAAAAAAAAAAGATCACCAGGCAGTGTTGAATATGAAGGTCAATGAGATCAAGAAATAGTTCAGTATTCTACTCGATTCTAGATTACTCACCATGTTCAGACCAAATTGGGGAGTGCTATCAATCAAGTAGATAATGGATGAAATCAAACTCAAAATATAGAATTCCATAGCACTCCCAGGTCTAATCCCATTTCCCACTATTGAGGAAATTGAGAAGGAGACCTTTCCCCTTTCTCAACTTTATTACCACATCGAGGTTGTTTCATCAAGGTGGGGAGGGGTTTCTTTTAAGGAGGTCCTCAAGTTGGATCAAGTATACAATATTCTATGCACCCTCATCTGACCCAATTATTTGGATTGGTAAGTTTAGCAATCTTCCTTCCTCAAACTACAAAAATTACCAGAGCTTTAGTTATGTTCCTCCACAAGTGAAGGCCCCCTGTGAGTCACCAGAATTGAAAAGAAAATTTTCCTTTAATATTTTTTTTGTTTTAAACCCTTACTCTTGTCAGATTCAAGATCAATCCAATGTAAAAAGGACAAAGACTGGTCCTGCATAAAGGTGCACAATGTGCCATGTGGTGGTTGCATGACTTTATTTACATATCATTTTCCTTTTGCACGTAATCTAGGGAATGTGTTAGCTTGGCAAGGATTTTCTTCAAAGCTATTCTCACAAATCTAAGATTTCCCACTAACTTGACATGTCATCTATTTGCTTCGAGCAGTTTTTATTTTCTATGGAGTGATATCTTTAGGTGGATTTTGTAGGGAACACAGTGGGTGTCTTACTTTCAGGATGGAACCTTCTAGTTAATGTCATCAATCTATATCTTTGATCAATCATATTTTTTCCAGGATATGCTAAAATCTAATTGTTTTATGATAGCTATCTTTTCTAAATTATCTAAAAGCAATTAATGAAGCATTTGGGACTTAATGATAAATTTTTTACCACAATCTAGTCAAGATATAAGATTAGATTGTGGGCTATCAGGATTAGGCATCTAGTAATTTCTACTTCTGAAATGTTTGCAGTGGTGCTATCTTGTTTTGGTTATTAATAGGAGTTGGCAACATAAAAAAAGAAGGCTTCAAAAATATTTTCAAAGGATATAGATCCATTATGGAGTTTTTATTTTCTCAAAAGTAGAATATTTTTATAGAATACTGACATTCTCTTTGGCATGTTATATTTTAATTCAAACTATCATCAAATTGGTATCTGGCCTTTATTTTTCAATTCATATATTATTGAAGTTCAATCTATTTGGGAGAAATCCTTGAAATTGTGCATGTTATGGCCTTTTTCAAGTTTCTTTTTATATTTCATTCATGTTAAAACCATTTTGTTAAGTTTTCTTTGGTAGTTTGAATAGCTTAATTTTCATATTGTTAAGCTTCTATGTTGAATGCTAGCTTTTATAAATTTGATTATGTCTATTGAACTTTTCCATTTTCCATATTATGCTATGAAGGAAGAAGGGTTCTATAAGTTTCTAGATATCTCTATTAATCTTTAAAGTTTTCTTATGATTGATTGGACCTTAATGGGTGCTTCTCATGGGGAGATTTGAAGGACCACATTGTGCTTACTCTAGCCTTTGTTTCTAATTATCTTATGAAAAATGAGGGGTCTACAACATTCTATGTCTATCATATTAGTTATAAGGAATAGTTAAGGTTTAAAATATTGTAAAATATTTGGCACATTGCCATTTTTATGTTTTTTTTTGCATTTCTTTCTACCTTTTCAACCCAAAACACAAGGAAGAGTGAATTTTTTATAAAAATATAAGAGGTCATTTAGTGAGGTACAAATTGGTCACCCACTCATATAATTTCCCATAAGGTTGTCAAAGAAGCATAAGCTTTGATGATCAAAAATAGGATTGAGGTGGCATCGATTGTAGGGATGTTGGAGATGAACACGTGCAATAAGAGGTGGGAGTTTAGGTGGATTGATAATTTGAGAATGAAGATAAGGAGATTGGAAAGGATGTTGAGATGGGGATTTGGGATGTAGATGGGCTTAGAGGGGAATTTTGGCTAAAGGCTTTGTCTCCCTTGTGAAAGGAAGGCAAATGATAAGAAAGAGAGAATGTGTTGGGATTAGATGAAGGTGGGGAGTATGGATGTTTATCACCAATAAAAAGGAGATAGCTAAGCATGGCATACTTATCATTATTAAAGTAGTGGATGAGGAGATGATTGTTAATGGGATCACATGAGGATGATATGGGTGATGAGGGTGTGGGTTGGGTTTGAGGGGGACACTGGATGGGTGATTGGTGAAAGTTTATAGATTTTTTTCTAATGGATTCAAAGTGATCCACAATATTCTCACTATCATCATATGGATTAGAATGTTGGTTCACAATATTAGATTGTGTTATGATAGGTGAATGTGGGTAAGAATAGATTAGGTTGGATGGATGATAGGGTAGATGGTTAGACATTGTTGGGTATTTATTGGAAGAGAAAATTTTAGTATTTATTTCAAATGAGGATGGATTAGGGATGGATTGGATATATGCTAGGATATGATTAGGAAATGATGGGTTATTAGAAGAATAAAGTATGAGGATGAATATGGAGGATGGGATTAGGCTTGGGATAAAATTTCAAGACCTCAAAATGATTTGATTTGATTCAAGTTGATTCTCTATACTTAAGATAGGAAAAGTTCTTAAGTAGCAATTTATTTTATTTGATAACTATACTTAAGATAGACTAATGTTCTTAAGAAAGTTTAGATTAAAAATGAAATCAAATTAAGATATTTATTTTTTATTAGGAGATTGGATTTGAAATAGATGATATTTGATTAAGGATAGGATGGATGATTTAGATAATGATGAAATGATATGGAGTATGAAGGAAATTAAGTCAACCAAAATTTGATGTTCAAAGGATGTTATTTGATTAAGGATGTTTTTTAGATGCTTGATTGAGATGGATAGGTGGATAATGATTGATTAGATTTTGGATGAGGATAAATGGATTAGATTAGGATTTGGTTAGGATGGGATTAGGTTGAAAAAGAGGATTGGGTTAAGCTGATGATAATGATGATGAAGACTAAGGATGATGGTGGATGATTAAGATGGAATAACTAGGATAAATGGAGGTGATGAGGGGGATAGTTAGGATGATTATGGATGATTAAGAGGGAGTGGTGAATATGATTGAAAGGTTAGGGACTATTAAGGTGATAATGATAGTGATTATGAAAGGATAAGATTGGATGAATAGATGGAGATAGGATATTTTAGAGATGATATGGATGTGATGATTGGGTATGATTAGGATAAGATGGATGATTAGAAATATTATGGAAGATAATTAAGATTAGGGTGATAATGAGAATGATTATGAATGATTAAGATGGGGTGATTAGGATTAGAATAGTTATGAATTGTTAGGATTAGAATGGTGATAATTAGAATGATAATGAATGATTAGGAAGGGATGATTAGGATGATTATGGTAATGAGTGATTAGGATTTAAGGTGTTTAAAGATAATTAGGATATGAAAATGGATGATTAAGATGAGATTAGTGGGATAATTAGAATGATTAATATGGATGATTAGGATGGAAAAGAATGATTAGGATTAAAAAGAGATTACTAGAATGAAGGATGACTATGATGAAATTGTTAGGATGAAGGGAGATGATTAGGATGGGGTGATTATAATGAGATGTGGGGTGATTAATTATAAAAGAGATGATTAGAATGATTAGGATGGGGATGATTAAGATGTGGGAGGATGAATAGGATTATAAGGGATGGTTAAGATGAAGGATAATTAGAAAGAAGTGGGAATAGGATTAATATAGATGATTAGGATGATAATGGATGATTATGATGAGGTAGGGTGTGATTAGGATTAGGTGATTATGATAGAAAGCGATTATTGGGATAGAAAATATGGTATGATTAGGATGTGGAGAGATGATGAGGATAGAAAGAATTGTATGAGGAGAAGGATTTTCATGGTTGACTAGGAGATATAATTGAAAGCAGACAAACAAACAAAGTGGCCAAGTTTTGTGGAATTTTTTAGTATATGTTTAATCCTCAGCTGCTTGGTTGATTCGCTTTTCATGGGTATATCACAAGAAAACACTTCAAGCACTTGATTACAAGCCCTATTCTCAAGTAGGCTTATAGGTTAACATGGGCTCACCAACCATCCAAGCTTTGGTTAATACTCCTTGATACTTGGGTGGGACATCCTTTCTCATAAATATGGATAGGTAGAGATTGAGTGGCACAGGTGTTGGTTCTCAGTTGTGTTCTAGTTAGTTTGTCCTTGATGAAAAAATTCACCTTTGGGTATCTATCGGCATGTCATTCAAGTGGTCTTGGCGACATAGGAAAGGTCTATCGGCATAAGTATTTCTCACCGCTAAGAGGTCTTACCGAATGAGTCAGGTCTCACCGACTAATACATAAGGAGGTTCATCGGCGTAAGTGATCCTTCATCAACATTGTGTCTTAGCAAGTTTGACTTGTTACATCGACCGACTGGCACATTAAAGATTCACTTCAGCCAAACATGTTACTTTCGATGTGAAGTCATAGTGATTGCACTTTGTCACACCAACTGGTGGCGGGAAGATACATCGGTAAGTGTTAGGGTTTTTAGCATGACGTCTCAACGAGTGAGCTTTGGTCTCACTGACATTACACATGGAGTTTCATAGGCAGCTTTCGGCATGACTTCTCTTTTGTTTTAGCGACAAAAAAGGATCATATCAACATAAGTTATATCGTCAGAATGATGTCTTAGCGAGCTCATAATTGTCTCACCGACCGAAGGAAAAGGAACATATTGGCAAGAGTGTTGTATTCAGTATCTGGTCTCACTGACCGTGCACCAAAAGGTCTTATCGGCAAAGGTTGTGGCTTTGATGAAATGTCATAGCGATTTAGTGATGTCTTAATGAATTTGTTGGGTCTTGCCTACATAAGGGTTTTATCTAAATTATCAGGAGGAGTCTCACCGAACAACACATTGAGAGAACACTTTGGCCAAATTGAGTGGTATTGGGGTGAGGTCTTAGCGAAGTGTAGTGGGTCTCACCGATGGAACACAAATTAACTTTTTCGGCATGAAGATTGATTTTTTTCAACGTCACATAAGATGGTTAGTGACTTTTGGTATGAATCAAGCATTCTACGAGAGGTCTCCCCAATGATGGTATGCTATAGCGACTCTCATAAGATAGAAGGATGCATTAGTGAGAGAACCATTATGTTACAATGATTTACAAGGGATAAAGTCTTTCAGTGAAACTTAATGAAATCTACGGAACATCTTCCCAACAACAAAATGTCACAGCGACACATAAGAGATAAAAGGGCTTTCAGTGAAACACAGTGTGATTTGCATAGGGTCTTTTCGATATCAAAAGGTTACAACAATAGTGAATGAAAGGAAAAGGGCATCTTAGTGAGAAACTTGCTTATGTCTCAGCGATTGGAAAGAAGATAGCATATGAGCTCTCAGTGTGCCATAATGTATTCATTATGTCTTCTCCCCGACTTTGATGGGTTATGGAAAAAGCGATAACTAAAGGGAATGGTTGGCGATTTAATTTCCTTCGAAAGAACTTTCTGGATGTCTCAGCGAATGGTTAATGAAGACTCAAACACTGTGGCCGACATCATTGATTGGCATTGAATCTCAAAACTGTTACATGGAAGAATATTCATTGAGTTTCCTTTTTGAGCAGTTGCGTTTTTGAAATAATGGATGATTTGCAGCTCTCTGGATAAGCATTACTCTTTATTTTTACCATCATCTATAGACTGTCATTATTCAGCTTCATATTCAAAAATTAGCAAGAGAATTTCAGAATCTTATGAAAAACATTTTTTGAAGATTTCTTTATAACAGACATACTTGAAATGTATAAATAAACCAGTGTTGAAAACTATGAGATAACTCTCTAGTTGTAATTCTGGAATATTGTTCTTTGACTATATAAAAAATGTATTGGAATACTCTGTATTAAAAATATAAAAAATAGAGAGTTATGAGCTTAACTAAAAATAGAGAGATCCTCTGAGAAATAGTTATTGTTTAGAAATATAGTTTGAGGGGTTGGTGCTCCTTGAGATAGATATCTCTAAATGAGGGGTTGGTGCTCCTTGAGTGGGTGCTCAAAAATTGGCCTATAAGGCATTGTGATCAGTTGATTAAAAAGATTAAGCCTACAAGGCATTTCAGGAATGGTTTTTATACCCCAGGAGGGTTTTCCACTCGGCAAAATCTTGTGTCTCTTTGTTCTTCTATATGCTCACTTCTTTTCTGTGTTGTTTTAGTTCACTATTGGTATTATTATTGTTCTCAATTTTGATTATGAAATTATTACATTCAACTCATGAATGCATTAACCAGATTAATATTGAGATCAAATCTGAGCTATGTTTTTGAATTTGTGAAAATTGGTCAAATCTGTTAAGACACTGATTCACCCCCCTCAGTGTCATTTTAACTCCAACAATTGGTATTAGAGCGTAGGGTCCTCTGATAGGTTTTATTCACCTTGGATTGATCTTGGTCTTGGAGTTTATTTTTAATGGCACATTCTCAAGACGGTGCCTCTGTAACCAGAGCTCTGTTATTTGATGGAACAGATTATGTGTTCTGGAAAATCAGAATGGAAGCTTTTCTTGTTTCTTTAGATATTGATGTTTAGAGCATTGTCTTAAATGATTGCAATGTGACAGCCTCTATTCCCACTAATGCTGCTAAAAAAAAGAGGTATGAAACAAATGCTAGAGCTAAGCATGCCATCTTGTGTGGGCTAACTAAAGATGTGTTCATTAAAGTCATGCATTGCAAATCTGCTCATGAAATCTGGGAAAAACTTGAAACTATATATCAAGGGAATGAGAAAGTCAAACTGTCAAAAATCATTACACTCAAACATCAGTTTGAGGAGTTGAAAAGGTAGCTGAATATCTTCTAAGAGTTGATGAAGTGGTCAATGCAATGAAAGGTCTAGGTCAAGAGGTTAATGAATTTGATGTGGTCACAAAGGTTGTTAGAACCTTACCATCCAAATTTGAATCTATGGTTTCAACCTTAGAAGAAAAGAAACACTTTGATAAGCTTACCCTAGATAGCCTACAAGGAATAATCACTTCCTATGAAATGAGAACTAGCAAAAACAATTCAACAGGAAAAGAAACTTCCTTTCACACTGAAAAGCAAGAAAAAGTCAAAGTCAGTGAATCAGAGTTGTCTGATTCTAAAGAATCCCATTTTGTTAGAATACTTAGAAAGGGATCGGGAAAATATAAGGGAAAAATTCCCTTTAAATGTTTTAACTGTGGCAAAATATGTCACTTTTCTGCAAAGTGTCCCTATGATGATCAAATCTATGACAACAAGACAACTGAAAAATAGCCTAAGAAGAAGGCCTTTAAACCTAAATGAAATTTCAACTTCATGAAGAAGAAGATTTTGTTTAGTAAAGATGAAACTGATTTTGAGTCTGAAGATTCATCAGCAGAAGAAGATGAAACCTTGTTCATGGCTGAGGTTACTCAGCAAGAAGATTCAAACACCATTGACATTGAAGAAGGTGAGGTAGATCTTGAAAGTGAGCTGAAATGTGCTTTAAAAGAGGTCAGAAAACTCAAAAAACAAGTTCTTGCTCAAGAACATAAACCAAATCAAGAAATGGTCTCTTTGAAAACTCAGCTTGAAGAAGCTAAAATAATTGAAGACTATCTTCGAGAGATTGTAAGCTGCAAAGATCAAGAAATTCAAAAACTGGAACAAGAAGTAGTCTGCCTTAGGAAGGAAATTGAAAAATATGAAAGCACTCTAAAACTAAATGAGATGCTCAGCAAGCAGAAGATGTACAAAGATAAAACTAGTGTTGGTTTTGAAAAGGGTGAATGCTCAATTGACCATGCAGAACAAAACCCCTCTTCTAAAGTCAAAGGTCCAGGTTCAAATCACTCAGAATTTGGTAAGGATCATGTTCAGTCTTTAAGAGGTAATAGATCTTCATATAGAGTCAATCCTTTCTTCTATGGTTATTGTTTTTTCTGCAACAAATTTGGCCATAAGGTGAGCACTTGCAGGCTTATGAATCCTAGAATACATAGGTTTGGTCTTAGGCAACACTATGGTTTTGTAAGACAGATCAGATGTTTTAAATACAATACTTTGGGACATTCTGTCAAATAGTGCAAAACTGATCTACAATCTAAACAACATAAAATTAAAAAGGTTTGGAAACCTAAGACTGTAAACAACATTGAGTAAACTATGTTGGTTCAAACAAATTTTCATTCCAAGAAAAAGGACTCATGGGTCCTGGACAATGGATGTTCTAACCATATGACTGGTGAGAAGGATAAGTTTATAAATCTTGAAGATTATGTAGGTGGATATGTTAAGTTTGGTGATAACTCTGGTATTCAAATTAAAGGTAGAGGTTCACTTCTTATGAATGAAGACACTCCTATCTATAATGTGTACTATGTGGAAGGTCTCAAGCACAATCTTCTAAGTGTTAGTCAAATCTGTGATAGTGGTTATCATGTTCTTTTCACTTCGCAGGGATGTGAGATTAAGAACAAGCTTGTAAAGGCCATTGCAGCTGGAAGGAGGACAAAAGGAAATGTGTACAATCTTCTCGACACATCAAGCAATGACAATAATCAAGGTATGTGTTTAATGGGCCAAATTGAAGAGAGCTGGTTATGGCATAAAATATTAGGACACATAAACTTTGAAAATCTAATTAGAATTAGTAAGAATTAGAATGTTAGAGGTTTACCAATCCTTAACAAGCCAGAAAATTCTGTGTGCAAAGAATGTCTAAGTGGTAAACAAACAAAAATCAATTTCAAAACAAAAGAACATTCTTCTTCAAAACCTTTACAGCTTGTGCATACTGATTTATTTGGACCGACCAGAACAAGGTCTATTAATGGTGAAAAGTACTTTATGTTGTTTGTGGATGATTATACTAGAATGGTTTGGGTCACATTTCTTAAGCACAAATCAGAAGCATTTGAAAGGTTTAAAATCTTTCGTAAATTGGTTGAGAAGGAATCTAATTTGAAACTTAAATGTCTACGATTTGACAAAGGAGGTGAGTTCACTTCTCAAGAGTTTATTGATAACTATGAACATCACAGCATTAAAAGACAATATGCTGCAACAAAAACACCTCAACAAAATGGGGTAGTTGAACGTAAGAATAGAACTATAAAAGAAATGGCTAGATCCATGCTAGATGAAGCTAAGTTGTCTGATATGTATTGGAAAGAAGTCGTTCATACAATTGTATACATTTTGAATAGAGTGCAGCTTAGGGTGAAATCTAAACACACTCCTTATGAACTTTGGTATGGAAAAACTGATTCTGTCAAACACTTTAAAATTTTTGGAAGTAAGTGTTTTATCAAGAAAGATGATGATAACCTTGGGAGCTTTCAATCAAAGAGTGATGAGGGTATCTTTTTGAGATACTCAACTCACAACAAAGCTTATAAATTCCTTAACAAAAGGCTTAATAAGATTGTTGAAGTTGTTAATGTAAATTTTGATGAAAGACCACATTTGTATGCTAAATCTTTGCAGGATAATGAGGAAGAAGAACTTGAACTAGAAATAATTTTAGAAGAAGCTGAAATAGAAAAGCCTAATATTGATGAAACATCAAGCCCTGAAAAGGTTGCATCAAAAGATCTAGCTAAATATCACCCCAAAGATCAGATTATTGGAGATAAAAATGTAAGAGTTCAAACTAGAAGAAAGGCTATAGAATCTGATGAAAAGGCACAAATTGCTTTTTGTTTAGTTACTCAGTTTGAGCCTAAAATTTTTAATGAAGCTCTCACAAATTCATGTTGGGTTAATTCTATGCATCCTGAAGAAATAGATCAGATTGAGAAAAATCAGACTTGGGAGTTAGTCCAAAGACCAGATGACAAGAATGTCATTGGAGGCAAATGGATATACAAAAACAATCTTGATGAAAATGGCAATGTTGTTTGCAACAAAGCAATATTTGTCTGCAAAGGCTATGCTCAACAAGAAGGTATTAATTTTGGTGAAACCTTTGCACCTTTTGCTATATTAGAATCTATCAGAATATTCTTGGCTTATTCTATTTATAAAGACTTTACTGTTTATCAAATGGATGTCAAAACTTCCTTTTTAAATGGCTACTTAGATGAAGAGGTCTATGTTGAACAGCCTGAAGGATTTATTTGCAAAGATAAGCCTAACAATGTTTACATGTTGAAAAAGGCCCTCTATGGATTAAAACAAGCACCTAGAGCTTGGTACTCTAGGTTGGACAGTCATTTTCTTTCAAATGGTTTTGTTAGAGGAGGTGTAGACATCAATCTTTATGTTAAAACTGAAGGTTCTGATATTCTGGTTGTTGAAATTTATATTGATGACACTATCTTTGGCTACAACAATGTTACTTTGAGTAAAAAATTCTCTCAGCTAATGGAATTTGAAATTGAAATGTCATTATTAGGAGAATTAAAATTCTTCTTGTGTCTTCAAATCTCTCAACGTGAAAATGGAATATTTCTTTCTCAAACTAAGTATGCTAGAGAGATGCTTAAGAAATTTCAAATGGATGAATGCCATCCAGTTAGCACTCCAATGATTACTGGATGCAAACTTACTAAGGTTGATGATTCCCCTGATACAAATCAAACTAATTATAGATCTATGATTGGCAATCTATTATATTTAACTACTTCTAGACCTAACATCATGCAGACAGTTTGCACTGTTGCACAATTTTAGGCATCACCTAAAGAATCCCATGTCACTAATATTAAAAGGATTTTTAAATATATTCAGGGCACTATTGATTATGGTCTTTGGTATCCTAGAAGCAATGATTTTTCATTGATTGCATATACTGATGCTGACTAGGCTAGTTGTTTGGATGATAGGAAAAGCACCAGTGGTGCTGCATTCTTTCTTGGTGATCGTTTAGTGGTATGGAACAACAAGAAACAAGAATATGTTTCTCTCTCTACTGCTGAAGCATAATACATTGCTGCCACTTCATGCTATACTCAAGTTCTTTGGATGAGTCAAACTCTATTTGAAATGGGTATTGGAGTTCCTAAACCTGTTTCTATTCTCTGTGATAACAAAAGTGTGATAAATATCTCCAAACATCCTGTTTTGCACTCTCGCACTAAATATTGCTATCAAGTTTCATTTTCTATGAGAAAAGGTACTGGCTAATGAAGTATGTTTACATTTTGTTGGATCACAAGATCAGGTGGATGACATTTTTACTAAGCCCTTAGCAAAAGAGCTATTTGAAAGGATGTGACTTCGATTAGGAGTTATCTCTCAATCGTTACTTCTCTAATTCACCAAGCTTCAGCTTAGGGGGAGCATGTTATATATTTTGATTCACATACAGCTCTCCTACAATCTTGGTTGTTGCACTGTTACTTTTTCTTTGCAACTGTTGCTCATGATATTTTGGTTGGCTTCTCAATTGTGATTCATGGCAATGCACATTCTTCTCTTCTATCTCTGTCATTGAGGCAAAAAGGGGGAGTCATTTGTGTTTTTCCATCAAGGACAAAGCGGAGTTTGTTGGTTCTCAGTTGTGTTCTTGTTGGTTTCTCCTTGATAACAAAATTCACCTTTGGGTATCTATCAGCATGACATTCAAGTGGTCTTGGCGACAGAGGAAAGGTCTATCGGCATAAGTATTTCTCACCGCTTAGAGGTCTTACCGAATGAGTCGGGTCTCACCGACTAATACATAAGGAGATTCATCGGCATAAGTGATCCTTCATCAACATTGTGTCTTGGCAAGTTTGACTTGTTACGTCGACCTACTAGCACATTAAAGATTCACTTTGGCCAGACATGTTACTTTTGGTGTGAAGTCATAACTATTGCAATTGTCACATAGACTGGTGGCAGGAAGATACATCGGTAAGTGTTAGGGTTTTCGGCATGAGGTCTCGGCGAGTGACCTTCAGTCTCACTGACATTACACATGGAGTTTCACAGGCAACTTTTAGCATGACTTCTATTTTGTTTTGGTGACATAAAAGGATCATATCGGCATAAGTTATACTGTCGGAATGATGTCTTAGTGAACTCATCATTGTCTCACCGACCGAAGGAAAAGGAACATATCAGCATGAGTGTTCTATTCAGTATGTGGTCTCACCGCAGACATATTGTCTCACCGACTGTGCACCGAAAGGTCTTATCGGCAAAGGTTGTGGCTTCGATGAAATGTCATAGTGATTTAGTGATGTCTCAATGACTTTCTTGGGTCTTGCCGACATAAGGGTTTTATCTAAATTATCAGGAGGAGTCTCACTGAACAACACATTGAGAGAACACTTCAGCCAAACTGAGCGGTATCAGGGTGAGGTCTTAGTGAAGTGTAGTGGGTCTCACCGATGGAACATAAATTGAATTTGTTGGCATGAAGATTGACTTTTCTTAGCATCACACAAGATGGTTGGTGACTTTCGGTATGACTCAAGCATTCTACAAGAGGTCTCCCTGATGACAGTATGCTATAGCGACTCTCATAAGATAGAAGGATGCATCGGCGAGAGAACCATTATGTTACAACGATTTACAAGGGATAAAGTCTTTCGGTGAAACTTAATGAAATCTATGAAACGTCTTCCTGACAGCAAAATGTCACAGTGACACATAAGAGATAAAAGGGCTTTCAGTGAAACATAGTGTGATCTGCATAGGGTCTTTCTGATATCAAAAGGTTACATCAACAGTGAATGAAACGAAAAGGGCATCTCGGTGAGAAACTTGCTTATATCTCAGCGATTGGAAAGAAGATAACATATGAGCTCTCAGCGTGACATAATGTATTTGTTATGTCTTCTCCCTGACTCTGATAGGTTATGGCGAAAGCGATAACTAAAGGGAATGATTGGCAATTTAATTTCCTTTAGCAGAACTATCTGGATGTCTCAGTGAATGGTTAATGAAGACTCAAACACTGTGGCCGACATCATTGATTGGCATCAAATCTTAGAACCGTTACATGGCAGAATATTTATTGAGTTTCCTTTTTGAGCAGTTGCATTTTTGAAATAATGGATGATTTGTAGCTCTCTAGATAAGCATTACTCTTGATTTTTACCATCATCTACAAACTGTCATTATTCAACTTCATATTCAAAAATTAGCAAGAGAGTTTCAAAATCTTGTGAAAATGCTTTTTGAAGATTTCTTCATAATAGACATACTTGAAATGTATAAATAAACCAGTGTTGAAAACTATGAGATAACTCTCTGGTTGTAATTCTAGAATATTGTTCTTTGGCTATATCAAAAATGTATTGAAATACTCTGTATTAAAAAGTTGAAAAATAGAGAGTTATGAGCTTAACTGAAAATAGAGATATCCTCTGAGAAATGGTTATTGGTCAGAAATATAGTTTGAGGGGTTGGTGCTCCTTGAGATAGATATTTCTAAATGAGGGGTTGGTGCTCCTTGAGTGGGTGCTAAAAAATCAGCCTATAAGGCATTGTGATCAGTTGATTAAAAATATTAAGCCTGCAAGGCATTTTGGGAGTGGTTTTTATACCCCAGGAGGGTTTTCCACTCAAAAAAATCTTGTGTCTCTTTGTTCTTCTGTGTGCTCACTGCTTTTTAGTGTTGTTGTTTCAGTTCACTGTTGGGATTATTACTGTTCTCAATTCTATTTATGAAATGATTACGTTCAACTCATGAATGCATTAATCAAATTAATATTGAGATCAAATCTGAGCTATGTTTTTGAATTTGTGAAAATTGGTAAAATCTGTTAAGACACTGATTCACCCCCCCCTCTCAGTGTCATTTTAACTCCAACAACAGGGTCATTAATGCACACCATGAGCCCACATTCTATCTCTCTCCTCTATGATAGTTCACCATTAGAATTTCTATATCAACCTAAGGGAGTATGTGATGAGTAACTTTAGGGTATGATTCACATCCCTTGCACCACACTAATATTGTTCAATGGCTTTCTAGATTTAAATTTTTTTTCTAGGGCATCCTTTATATACATAAGGTATGTGAGGCTCAAATTGTGAAAACTAGTCCATCAAAAGCATAGGTCAAGAGGTTTAGTGAGGTACTAAAAGATCAAAGTATCCCTTCTCTCCTAGCTTGCAATCACCCTAAGTAATCGTAGCTTCTCCAATTATGATGCACCTATATTGGGGTACAACTTTATTTTTTCCCCCTTCATACACCCTGCAAGTACGCATGGTTGAGATAATCCCTTGGGGTGATGAAATACCTAGGAAGGTCTCCTAAAGGGAAAAGTACACTAAGTGATTTTGATCCCCAAGGTCGCACAAAGTTCGAGGGGAGAGCATACACACAAAACTAGCAACTTTATATTTACCTAAAATATTAATTTAAAAAGAACGAAGAGATGAAAATATTTCTTCTCCCCAAGTTCAAACTAAGTGCAAGGGGAGACCATATTTCTATTTCACCCTTCCAAGTGTTGGCCTCCTACAATGATCTAACAACTAAGCCCTTACAACTGTGATTCATATATTAGACATCTAAACTAAATAGTCATTTCAATCATCATGAAGGTGCACTTAACTTGTCAACCTAGGGATGTGAACTGGAAATGGGTCAATGCATCTATGTGCACTAAGGATCCAAAGTAGCCATATTCATTCTACAACTAAGAAAACCACAATGTTGAATGTAAATTACTTGGAAAGGAATAACATAAATAATGGACATCAACCAACAACTATACTAAGCTGAAATGCATGACAAAAACAAAAAACTGAAGAAACAAACAGAAAACTACTCTATCTTCTTTAGCTATAGGAATAGTCATAGAATGGAATTCTAGTGGCTGCAAGAATAGTTAGTGCCAGATTCTTAACTAATTACTGAACATAAATTAATAACTAAATTAAAGGACGGAATGCTCAACAATTGGCCCCTCTTAGATGAGTATCCTCCAAAACTAATGTAAACTCAGATGCAAAAAATTATAACTTCATCTTATTCATTAGAAAACATGAATACAATAGAGCAGTGCAACATTATTGCTAAAAAGTAGGAATGTAAGTACATCATTAGATCACACAACTTATGGAGAAGGAGCATCCAACTCTCATTTATAGGAGAAGAAGCTACTAACTAAGCAAGGTGGTCAAATCCACTAATTGGGATGATGCCACTTTAGGGAAAGTAGAGAAAGTGGAGGAGCAGTTACACATGCATGGAATTTTTTTAGACGTGCTTGCCTCAATGCATATTTAGCACAACAATAACACCTATATTTTTTCAACAATAATAAAGACCATTTACAAGACAGTTAGGACTTTGATTTAAATGAGGAATCTCCTACCATCGAGATTCTTCCTTCCATTGACCTTTGAATGACCACCTTGTTGACCATTATGGTGAATGACCAGCTGGTAGAATCTTCCTCCATTTCATAGGTCTCTAATCATATTTGCATGGAAATATTAGTACACACAATAATCACATATTTGTAACTATCTTAAAGAACATTCATTAATCCACATTTAGAATTAACACAAATAGTCCATATAACATGTCAATGCCATTAAAGATTTACAGAGATAAAATTAGGCCCAATGTCTATGGTTTTGAGGAAATATCAATATTCAAACATCAAGGTTCATGACATCTTCAGAAAATGGATCATAAATTCAACCAAAATTAAATTATAAACTAGACTCATCATTCCCCCTAACCTAAGGTTTTGTTGGTCCTCCAGCAGGGGAAGGGTTGTTCTTCTACTTAGTCAATGCCCTAATATTTGCAACCACCAATTTTCCTACACTAGTGTTTGTTGTGTGTGAATAAGACACCAATAGAACCCTTGTTGTTTGTCCAATATGTTCCATCTTTGTCTCTCTATAGCAATATCATAGTGGTAAAACCTAAAATTTGGCATAGGCCATAGTAGGATGGGTGGCTAAAAAGTTTGTGGAAGCCAAAATCATCCCTTTGTCCTTGCAATATTTATATATTTGTCAATACTTTTAAGTGCTATAGCATAGTTCTATATAGAGTGGGGCTCAACTTGTTTTAGCTCATCAGTTAGGTTGTTCCATCTTTGTGACATGTATCTCTTCATAGTTTCCTCTTTTGATGTTTCCACTACATCATATTCACTGTAAAATGCTTCTATCGAAGGAATGATCCTATTACCATAGCTAGGTCTGAATTTTTTTTGTGCCAATCCCTATAAATGTCCCTTGGTTTTCTTGATTTAGCCCTAATGGGTAGACGAATGTTGGATTCCATTTGTCTATAAGCCTTATATTGCTATCCCCAAATGATCTCATTCTGTACCCATGACATAAATGCCCTTAATTGGACATACCCAACATATGACAATGGATTCCAATAATGGTCTTGAGTCACAACATAATTGTGCAACTAGAATTCACACAAAAAATTCTTCATCTCATGGGAAGCAATCTGATAAGCATTGAAAAACTGAATAGGAGTCTCAATGGAAGGGTTCAAACCTGAGAAAATCCTTGCTAGATGAAAAGAAAGATATTTCTCCTTCAAATGCAGAGCATAGACCCTTGGAGGGGTCCTGCATTCTAAAATCTATGATACCAAGGCTGTCATATCATCCACCTTTTTCTTTAATGTAGAAGTTTATGCATTCTTTTCTTCAATCTCCTCATCTCCTTTTTGAATTTCCTTCTTAAGCCTAATTTCTCCTCCTTCCATTTTGCGTCCCTTATTTGCATTTCTTTCCATAAATTCATAATTGTTGTGTGTACTGTAAAATTAGGGGGGGTTCTATATTCCTACAAACATTTTTCTTTTTATTGATGCTTGCTCTTCATATAGTACCAGCTACAGGGATTTAGGTTGTTTAGTCAATTCTGGCTGCAGGGGTATTGATTGTTCTCACAATTATAGCTATGGTGCCTCTTGTTCCTATTCTTGCTCATGCTACAAGAACTCTTGTTGTAGGAACTCCTAATTTTCCTCATACCTTTGATTCTCAACTTGTTCTACAATATCAACAATATCTTCCAATGTTATGTTTGTTGCTTTCTCAAATACATCCT
>VDFB02358134.1:7369841-7419834 GCA_007258455.2 Sequoia sempervirens | reverse complement strand
CAAGTTGCAAAGTAAGTGGTTAGGTGATAAGATGATCAAATAAATAGATTGTTAGGATGAACATAATAATAGATATGTGATGATTTATGACTTAGATGAGCACCAAAGACCTACAACATGCATTAGATGTAATGAAAAATTGAAAGTAGACTTAAAGATGCATTTTGAAACCCTAGAATATTTTTGTAAAAAATGTTGCACCTCTACTAAAACAAAGGTGTAGTTTTGTATATTGGACCAAAAAAAAACTTTTTAGAGGTTAAAAATTGATGTTTTTGAATGACCTAGTTTAGGAAAAATCTTGATAAGGAAGCTAGTGACCTAGAAATGAAAGATTGATGCAACAAACACTTGGAATGGCCCTAAAAGTAGAGGCACAATTTTATGCACAAAACTACGCTTCTACAAAAGTACAGGTGCCACTTTGTGAATAGAAGCACAACTTTGTAGAAAGATCCAGAAAATGGCCTCCCAGGGTCAAAAATAATAATTTATTTCCAAGTTAGGTAAGGAAAAATGTATATGAAGATGTAGAGGAGTCAAAAACATGGATATATTAATAAAATGTGTTAGATTATATGGTCAAAAATCTCTCAAAATAATAAAACTCAAAATGACCTAGAGAGCTTGCAAGATACCCTAATCTTACAAAACTATAAAAGGGCCTAATTTATGCATGCAAATTATGGATGAACCTATAAAATAGTGTTAGGATGATGAATATCTATCAATCAAGATGTTAGAATCCAAAAAAAACCCTAAGTCTATGTGAGAATGATAAAAATAGTGCCAAAAAATAGAACTGCAACAGTTTTTTATAGAGGCACAATTTTATGAAGCACCATCTTGATTTCACCTACACTAAACTTTGCATCCATAATAAATTGATCATAATTTTCAACCTTTGATAACAAAAGTAGAAACAAGTGTGGAAATCCATGAAGTGTAACCCTTAAATGAAAAATATAGTCTTTATCATGAGTAAACAAGTTGGTTAACATTTGTATTAATGGCCTATGAAAAGTTAGTTTTACCTAAAACATCCGATAACATGTCCTAGGATGCATCCTTCCTAAAATAGACATCATCATTAAAAATAACCTTAGTTATGTTACTTTGGAAAGCGATATAAATAACATTGAATTTTTGTTCATTTTGATCTTTTCTTATGATTTATCTTAGCTTTATGAAAAATTTACACTTCTGCTCAAGCAAGGGTGCCTTTTTGTGCATCCAGGGCACAACTTCGGAAAATTTTCTCTAGAAACATGACCCACAATTGGTAAGCTCATAAAAACTTTGAGAAACATTAGAAAAGGATTGGGTGTCCCATTGGGCGTGCAAAAATGAAGATGAGAAACATGAATAAGATGGTAAAAAATATGAAATACATAAGAAATAAACACAATATGTTATACCTTTATAATATTCTCCTCTTCATGGATTTATCTCTCAAGATTTCACCCATATCTTAAAAATTTGTTCCAATGATAGAAGGGGTATGGATTGTTACAATTTTAGCATGATGACGGTATGATGAAGATGGATTAAAAGGATGTTTTAACAACATAATGATAGGATGAATGCATTTTGGAAATTGAATGGGAAGTATCTCATTTATAGAAATGAGAGGGGCTAAATCAAAGGTGATGATCGAATGGTTAATGGAGGGATAAGATTGATTAAGAAGGTGAGGTTTGGATCAAGGAATGAATATTGATTAGTCTCGTGAAAATTACGACATGATAGAAAGGGATGAAATGGGGAGGTGTTCTCACAGATGTGTGAGCACACATTGGGAAGAGAGGCATTAATTTTTTGTAAGAGATAGGGTGGCTCATAGGGTCGGTTGTGTAAGAGGTTAGTGGGGGTAGGTGACATGTAGGAATTTAAAATTAGGAAATAATTGTAATGATGATTAGGGATGAGGGTTAGATAAATTAATCAAGGATTAATTGATTAATGAAGATTGGTTGAGTTAATAAACCAAGGGTTTATTAACTTAGGTGGAGTTAAAAGTTGGAGAATGAGATAATGATGATTAGGAGGGGGAATGTTAATTAATAAAGGATTATTTAACTTAAGAAAGGTTAGGGGATGTGGAGGTATAAAGGAAAAGGTTAAATCTAATTAAATAAATGTGGATTTATTTAATTAAAAGGTGGTGGATAAAGGATGATGGGGAGATTAATTAAATAAATAATAAATGTTTATTTAATTAATCATTAGGATAAGGGACATAGGTAAAGTTAAATAAATAACAAGTATTTTATTTAATTAAATAATATTTTGGGTGACTATAGAAGGGAAAGGGAAAACTTAGAGTTTTCACCTTAGGGTTTTGACATATTTTCCTTATTTTATTACAAAATGTATGGAATCAAATGGAATGGGGATTGTACTGGATTTGGATAAGATATATGATTGAATTATAGCCTAGAAGGTGAGTCAACCTACCCTTGATTGAACCTAAAAGTGACTTAGGGATGAAATTCAATAATACAATTAACCTAATGATCCAAATTATTAGTCTAATGGATATACAATACACCTCAGAAATCAAAGATAGAAACAAAATATAGAAATGAAGTCAAAAGGACATTGTGCTCTTGAGATCTAAACTTGGAGCTGAAAATGTAAGACATAGGTGACCAAGCCATTAGTGTCTCTATAGGGATAATTGAAATATATTTTCATAGTCCTTTGGTGTCAGATCTGAGCTTTTGTTTCGCAATTATTGCATTTTCAAATCAAAATTGGATAATTCTATAAGTGATTTTCAGGAGTTGTCAAGGTGTACGGTTTCAATTGCAATAATGAATAATCAGTCTATAAACTTTCTTCAATATTATTTAGAATTGAAACTTGCACATTCAAAGAGAGAAGAAAGGTTGTGCCATTTAGAGGCTTTCCTTTGTTAAATCTTGTATTAGTGTTTCCACTTCCACAATGACAATGCTAATGATAAATGGATAAATGATAGGAAGGAATGATGAATACACTAAGTGCTATAACTCACCACCCTTTAATGGCTTCCTTGAAGGAGTCAAGTCATACAGATATTCTCAAGGCTTGGATCTTGATTGCTTGATTTGCTTGAATTTCTTGGAGACCTACAAGGGTTAGTCTTACAAACAATATGAAAACATAAGCATGAAAACAATCACATATATTTTGAAATGATGTTTGTATCTTGAATTTTTAAAATAAATCCTCTAATGGCTTCTCTTGACTTGCTTGATAATGATCTTGATGATAATTCTTGATCAGTTCTCTTGTTAGTTTTCAAATGATGTCACAACTAGGTATTTATATGCAATTATTCTAATTTATCAAAAATTAAATATTGACATCTAACTTTAGATATTTAAATTTTGAATAATAAAATGTCAACATAGACATATTTAAATTTGGATCCAAAATAGGGGTACCTAGGAACCATAGGTGCTAGTGTTCCAAACCTATTTTCTAGAAATTAAGGAGTCAGGGACAAAGTATTAGATGAAAGAATGTGTTTTATGCTTGCAAATTATTAGTAATTGTGTAAAATGGATTTAAAAATGTATAATTTAGGAAATTAGGTACTCAATTAGGTCCAATAACATAAGCAAGAGAAAAAAATAGTGTGAAATTACCAAGGGTGACAATTTACAATGCTATATTTAGCCCCCACTTTAGTGAGAGTAAGAACTTATACTCAAACTCACACTAAAGTATAAAATATGTCAAGAGGGATCCACATGTACAAATTTTGAAGAGATAGGATGTCAATGACTCTATGTGGAGTGCACAAACCCCAAGATCCAAGATACCATGGAAAACCAACATAAGTACAAGAGAACACACATGTACAAAATACAACAAGATAATATACATTAACATACATGTTAGAAAAAATGAAGTATACACAATGAAAATGCATGACATGATAGAACATAGAGATGGTGAAGAAAAAATAGAATGTAAACATGATGAAAACATGATGAAGAAACAAAAAATACACACAACATAGCACAAGATTAGTACTAAAAGGGATTCAAGTTGCTAAGGTAAAGAGGGCCCAATCTTAAATTATCTCAAATATCAAACATCATCAATTAAATAAATGTTATTAATATGAATGATCCCATGAGGATTATGAAGCTTTTTCATGCTAGATCACTCATGATCCATATAGAATCACTGGATAGGAAGATGGATTATGATAGGTTTCCATATAATACGATGGGCTCCACAAGGCTAGGAAGATGTATTATTATAGACACTTATGAAACACATAGCTTTACTATCAAGAAAGGTGCAATATGTTCGTCAACCATGTTAATAACAAGGGGGTTCCACAAGGATAGCAATATGTGTTATGCTAGACACTCATGAAACAAATATGTCTACTATCAAGCAAGTTTTGTTATACTCGATGAACATTTTGATAAAGGGTGTGCTCAAATTCATGACCCAACAAGCTCTATTATGCATAATCCATGATCTTTCCAAAACCTCTCCTTAGGGGGTGAATTAACTTACGTATGAAGGCACAAATTTTTTTTCCTACAAAGGTGCATCAACGACAAAATTGTTTATGAAGGAACAAAAAATAACAAAATTACCTATGAAGGTGCATAAACTCACCTATTAAGGTGTAAAAACTCCCCTATGAATGCACATATTATAAGTTGAAAACCTCAAGGGATGTTATAGACAAAACTGCCACAAAAAGGTGATTTACAATATGACAAAGGAGCATTTCCCAATACATGAAGGGTCACACCTTAGGGAGTATCAGACATGACATCACCACTAAGAGAGGAAAAACCAAGCAATAAAATCTCCCACCTTAGGGAATTCTAGCCATAGCATTACCACATAGGGGAACATCATATGCCAAGAAAAGTCACACACTTAGAAGATATCAATCCCAATATCACCACAAAGGAGACAAAACATAGATTAAGGACACACTTCCATTGAGAAGGTCACACTTTTGTTGGATATGCATGCTATCATCACTACAAAGGGACCATTTCTTATGGAAACAATGAGCGGGGGAATATATGACCCCCTTAAATTTTTTAGTGTACTTGCTACACAAATATTTTATGGAGATACAAAGGAATCACTTGATAGAATGAATACACCTAACACAATGCTGCCTAAATCTTTCCCCCCCAAAGTGCCATGATAAATATGAGCAAGATAATAGATTAGGATGTGTTGCTTCTTACAAGAATGAAATATGATTTCAAGATTTACTTAATTTACACCTCCATGCATGTTAGTATGTATTGATAATACACCTACCACATGGTATGGTGTAGAAACTAATGTTAGTTTTCTCTTGTATGATTAAGTGAAGGTATTTTTGATGTTTTTGTTCTTTTTTAAGTACAATAGCTAATACCTTTATTGTTTCTTGTTTGTTGAGCTCTATGGGGACACATATACCTTGTTCTTTTACACCACATCCTTTTCCATTATAGCCAAATTGTTTCAAAAGTTAATAACCTCTTCTATAAATGACTTCAATTTATTTTGAGGAAGGTGGTTTTTAATAACCACTTTCATCATAAGTAGATGTGTAGTTTGTATTTGCATCTTTAATATAACTTATGGCTTTTTTCGATGATTCAATGATAAATTTTCTTGATATCATTACAACTTCTTTCTCTTTTCCTAATTTTGATGGTGTAATCTTGTATTCACCCATAAATGTAGGCATGAAATATAATGATCCACAATCATAATCCCACAACTTTGGTATAGATGAAACACACTCCTCTTTTTCTTGAATTTGTAAAGGGTAGGTTGGTGATTTTTCCAGCTAACCTTGAGATTCTCTAACAGGATGCCAAATTTTATCTTCAAAAATCACCAAGGAATAGTGGCCAACATGATGAATAGAGGTCTTTGAGGTCTCTATTCCAACACTGCACGATCTATAGGACCAATTAGGGTATTCCTTAATGTGTTCATCCAATTTATCAAGCTTTAAGAAAACTTCAATACAGATTTATTCCCTTTGCTGCAATCACATTAACTCATTAAAAAAATTGGTAGAAATTTCAACAAATTAATGTTAATTTTGCTAAGAATGTGGACAGATATCAAATATTTTGGCATGATTTTACAGGAATTGTTTTGATTATGATTCCACAGCTTAATATGGGATTCATTTGTTCCACTATCAAATAATCAATAAATCACTAGTGCCTCATCATATTGGGTAAATGGAGTCAAGTAGGAAACAATCAGAAATACACTGATTATCTAACTCTGATATATTTAAACCATCTCTGTAATGATTTACATTGCAAAGAATCATGTTATTCAAACACTGTTTCTTATCAAATCCCTGTAAATTATCACACCCATGACTATTCCTAAGCAACTTATTTAACCCTTTGAGTTAAAGCAAAGAAATTAAGTCATGCATTCAATTAAATAATTGATGATAGATGAAAAATATCTTTGATACTTTCATTTATAATTTAGAAGAATGTACAAAGGAGAACATGCAATTTGGACTTTTGCATTCTACCTTAATACCAGTAATCGATAGAAAACTTATTAAGATCATTACCCATATGACCTGAACCCAAGAAAAATTGCTAGTGAATTCATTGAGCATTTTTCATTATCCTTGTTTACTATGACTTGGTTATACCTAAGACCAACTAGACTCAAAATTTTAGATCAGAACCCCTTACATTGAGCCATGAAATCCATTTTATATTACAAGGGATTGACAAAGCATCTGGCTTGAAATGTAATTACATTTGAAATTCATTTCAAAGTTTGTTTCAATGGGGTTAATTCACAAACTGTCATATTAATAATTCCAAAAGCTTGGGAAAAGAAAAAAGGAAAAAGAAAACCACTAACCCATTTGTCAGAGATACCACACAAGCCTTTCGAAAGGCATAAAAAAAATTGGTGCATTCACCAATACTTGGTTTGACCACTAATATGATTATTTGCACATCTCCACAAACCAGTCACCGTCAAAAAGAACTATAGAGCCAAACATCTAGAAGCCACAGCATGACATCACCCAAAACCCCCATACCATTAGCAGAAGACATAGGTGTTATTTGGCATTGTTAGCCATAGAGTAACCACATTCACCAGGTAATACAAGAAAGAGTGGAGTTGCAATCAAAATCTTGTCCTCAGAGTCACTATAAGGCACCAGGGAAACAGGGCACTAGCTAGGGCCAGGGCCAACTCCTCCCTCATCACTCAAAGAGCCATTAGAGATTAGAATAGGAGTAATGGGCTTCTCTGAACATACCCCAAGACCTAGAAGAGACCTTGTTAATTCTTTTGCAAATAGAGGTCCCTTCTCCTTTCCAACAGTTAGTTTCTATGAAAAAAATTGGCTCCTCAGAATGTATATGCTCATGACAGCTACCTTCTATTGTTGTTTGCATACACTACTACTCTTCTTTGGGACCATAGATTCCTTGGTCAAGGGAAGTTTATCCTCTAGTGTTTATACAATTGGATCCTACATACTTAGCCTCCTAGAACTTCACACTAGTGCAACAAGAGTGTTGGGTTCACCCATCTTCTTTGAGTAGCACAATAACCAGTGCAAGTGATGAAATAAGATGTAGACCACAACTCTAGACAATCCCCTCATATATGCAACAAAATTATTCACAAACCAAGCTATAGTGTGTCACCACCTTAGCAACATTTACACTCACAACCTCCTACAATTTGCTGTCGCATGCAGTTATAGGAATTAATTCTAGACTCTGGCTATAACTCTATGAATAAGCAAATTATCTATAGCAAATCAACATTAAATAAGAGATTGTAAGGATTTCTACAATTAATGTTCATCTCGGCTCACTCGCATGAACAATAATTCCATTACTTCGTGTCAAATATCCTCTATTGCTCGTGATAGATTTAAAACTCAATCGATGAGGTAGATTAAGAATCTCCACTTGCTTTACGTACCATACCAAGAAACAATGAAGAAGTGCTTTAAAGCAACCATGTGTCCATTCACATCTTTACCCAATCGTCCTTGCTTTATCTTTCACCAATTGTTTGAGTCGTGGAGAGATCCCAACCATATTTCTATAGCGTCGACCATTGCCAGTTTGAAACCTATCTCAAAACATCATCACACAATGGCCTAAAGCTAGTGATGAGTTGGTCACCATTGATCTAACCCTGAGTAGATATTATCAAAAGTAATCTCAATTCATCATTGTTCATCACAGGATCTCCTCTCAATGGGATCCCTTAATCGATGGTAAGTCGTGACCACATGATGGGGAAAACTCAACCCATTGCCAGTCTTTGGTTCCTCCATGGAAAGAAAAACCCCACAAGTGATAGTGTAGATGCCAACAATGGGTCACTTGGGATAACCAAATTGTTCATCACATGTCACCTTCCAACCCTGAGGATATAACCCATGAGAGGAAATGATAGCCCATGGCCATGAATATCAAACATCACTCATCACCTATTACCTTTCCCATAGGAGCAACACATCACATGATGGGCGATGAACCTAGCTTGGGCACCGAGTAATACATCACTCATCGCTAGTTGAATTTACAATCCCAAAAAAAGCCCACAATGAGTGATGGACCATGAAAAAACCTTCATAAGGCATAAAGAAACACATGCACATAAGTCATTCATAGGGAAGATGCCATCCTAGGTGTAGCTGACAACTTAAGAAATGGGGCCAATAAAGAATGATGGTGAGGGGTAGAAAAATCACTCAGCTCAAATGGTGACTTGGTGTAGCCAGTCAATAGGAAAACATAATCCAATGAAAATCTTAGGGAAATGATATGAGTGAAATGGGTGGTAAAAACATAAACCCCGATGTTGCTAAAAATGACAACACACAGGATTAAACATAACATCAGTGGAACCCTAAAAATTTGGAGTTCCACTAGTGGCTCTGACTGGGGATGTATTCCTCTTGTAGTCATAGAAAGAATTCAGAATCTCTAGCAGAGTAGGCCAGAAAAGGCATTCATTTTATTAGATTTACTTTTCAAATTGTAGGCATAATGGCCCTCAAAGATCAAGGAAATACCTTTCCTCTATCAAATACCCTATTTTTCTTTACTCCCAAAGGACTTAGGCTTGCATTGTACACCTCAAAGCCATAAACTTCATCATATTCAGTCTCATCCATCCCACTTATCATGAGATTATTCTTCTCATTACTCTACTGTAATATAAGCCCACCTTGATACATTGGAAAATTAAAACTTTCATATTCCACCTCATCATAAATAGTAACATTACCTTCAACCTATTCACTGAGTTGTAGGTATTCATGAACATCCAATAAGAAATACACATTCTCCTTTGAAGTACTCAAAAAGGGGCTTGCAAATGTAAGATGATCTACACTCTCTATCACCATAGTGTCCATTTCTTTAGATGGAAACAATCCCATAATATGATTCATAAGATATGGAACTTCTACAAAGTACTACAATGCAACTTCATATTGACCAACATCATTTGCCTGGTTACCCATACCTTTGAGTTTCTCTTCACATGGATCAAATAATCTAGCAATATTAACATATTTTGTAGAGTCATCAAATAATTCCTTCTATTCAACATAGAAAAATATTGCCTAAGCATCCATGCATACATCCCGATTTACCTTTTGGGTGGCCCATAATGGATTTCCATTTATACAAGGGAAAATATCATCATCTAGAGCCTGAGCACCTAGCATCTCAACCATATTTTTAAGAAAATTTCCATTAATAGTAATACTATATTCAAGGTTACCATCAAATACTCTAGTTTTTTCATCAAACAAACTATTGTCATGGTTAAATATCAGCAGGCCTAAATTATTATCTTGATGCTTGTTAGGGGTAACTTGTTCAATCACATTTTGGAAAACCATCTTAGTAGTATTTGTATCACCACATTCTCCACTCAATTAGGGAACAGTGAAGTTAGGATTGACATTTTCAAAAAAATAAGATTAGCTCGACCCTAGTTTATATCATTCACTACACATGCATTATTAGTTCCTATTGAGTATTCCTCAAGATCTTCAAAAAGGGGATTGCTTCTACACCAGTAATAATCACCACTTATTACTTCACTGGCCATTGCAAGTTCATCAAACAAGCCATTTTGACATACCTTCATTATAATTAGATGTATCTCATCTTCCTTAACGTCAGGGACCCCACAATTCTAAGCATCATATCATTCAAAATCAGTGTAACTACTTGAAGAGTAGAAAGAATTTTTGTTGACATCTTCTTCACCATTTTCATTCATAACAATTGATCCACATTCAGAGAATTCTTCACATGAAGAAAATTTCTCACTACCAAGGAAACATACCCCTTCAAGGTTATTGACACATCCTTCACTTGAAGCAAAATATTGAGCATCCCCTTCATAGGAAGAATCACATTCATTAGAAGATTGTCCCAATTCGATCTCATCTCTTTGACTCCTCATGTGTGCCAGATCATGCAAATTTAGTGTGTTCAGATCACTGATTGGTGCATCATTATCTGACTAAATCACTTTGTGAGGTTTTATCATGTCTCTCTTGTAGTTGCTTGAATCTAAGGACATCCCAAGGAGGAGAAATTGGTAGTACCTCATCATCCTCACACTCTATCTCTTCACCTTCATCACTACCAGTTGAATTTTCTTCCAGGTTGCTTGTGAAATGGCAACATTCAACAACTAATTGTTCGAATTCTAATAATCCTCTTTGATGTGTCAAAATTATCCTTTTATTTTCTTCATTATAGCAACTATTACTACCATTCTAGGAAACAACCAGGGGCATATAACCATGCTCAAAATATTCCACAGTGTTTATCCAATCCATTAGTTGGTCAAGGCTACAAGGCTTTTGATTCTCAGGCCATTGGCTTGCTCCTAATTTTTCAGCCTCACAAAATAGGTTAATGCACATTAAATTGGTAGGCCTAAAAATCTTGGGTATCTCTATTAGAGTATCTAAGAATCTTGAGAACAAGTCATATGAGGACTTGTTTTCATGTCTCTTTATCTGATACAACTTTCTAATTGAGAAAATTAAATCAACATTTGTTGATACAGGTTGATGTGAGGTTGATACTTTTTCATGCTTTGCATCTCTAGGAATTAATGTAGATACAATATCTAAAATATCCTTATTCTAACACACCCCTTTATTTCTTGATAGACCTGGCTCAATATCTTGAATCCTACTAGAGACATTCATATTTGTAGTCACATGTCCCCTCATGATTGAGTACTTCAAATTGTTCTCAACATCCATGACACTTTGATAGGCTTGTTGCAATGTAGCAGGCTCTTTATCCCTTAGCAGGAAACCCATATTACTATCAAATGCCCCTAAATATACAACTAGACATTTTGCATCGTTTGACCTTATGTGTTCAAGGATTTCTCTTATGACTTTCACAACTCTAAGGTTAAAGGTAGGGATCGACTCCTCTTTAACCATAAGGATCTCCATGAAATTATTCCTTGCAATGCCTGGGTTTACCCTCTCACCAAACTATCCCATGAAAACTATCTTCAGTTCATTCCAACAATGTATAGAAGATATTGGAAAATAAGACAACCAATTCCTTGCATCTACTTTCAAGGATTGAAAAAATAACTTCACAACCACATCTTCACAATCAATCTCATAGTCACCCATTACATCAACAAATTCCTGCACATGACTACTTGATAACTCTAAATTTTCACCATTGAATTTTGGTATTTTTTTCCTAATATTAGGTGGTATAATACTTGGGTAACCTATAACATCACTAAAATCTATTGCCCTATACCTTTCAGTACTGAAATTCATTTGATGTGACAAGGGGTATTCATTATGTGCAGTTGTATTCATTTTGGTTCCAGAGGTATAACTTGACAAGACACTTCATTCTATCCTTTGCTAATCTTGTTAATATCATAAAGGTAACCCATATTTATTTTATGGGAGAAAACCTTTATGATGTAAATATTCTAGTAATTCCTTGCATAATATTATTCAATAGGTGACATTCATGAATATGATAGATTTCAACATTTATTGCAAATTTACTTCAAGATTATGAAAATATATCCTTCCTTTCCCTATTTTAGTGCTATTTCACCAAATTGGGAAAAATTTATGGCCTAGATCTTGAATATTATCACAAACCATCTACAGATTTAACAATACTTCCTTAAGTTTATAAAAATACCTAACATTCTAGAGTAGCTTTCCACCTCCAGTCTTGAAATATGTACATCTGAAGTTTTATTGTATTCTTTATCAAGTTCATCAAGTCAGAGTCACGTCCTCTTCTACAGAGGACTATGTTTCAAATAAATTGAAACATTTTATAAATGGATCAAATTATTAGTTATTTTGCTAGAGGAGTCACTATTTCTTTTCACACACTTTGCTGCTACAAATGCTTTGACCAGGTTAAAGAAATGTATAGAATATGGACTAAAATTTTAGATTCCTCACCATGTGACTCTGTGTAACAACCGTTTGCAACTAGAGGATGAAAACATTTGTCCTTAGCAGATTCACCATTTCTTTGGCTTATTTTTCCAACTAACCTTGAGATTCTCTAAAAGGATGCCAACCTTTAGATCTTCAAAAATCACCAAGGACTAGTGGCCAACATGAAAAATAGAGGTCTCAAAGGTCTCTATTCCTACACTTTATGATCTTTAGGACCAAGGAGGGTATTCCTTAATGTGTTCATTTAGTTTATCAAGCTTTAAGAAAAATTCAATAAAAACTCATTCCCTTTGATGCAATCACATTAACTCATTCAAAGAATTGGAAGAACTTTAAATGATTTAATGTTTGTTTTACTAAGAATGTGGACATACATCAAATATTTTGGCATGATTTTATAGGAATTATTCTTATTATGAGTCCACAAATTAATAAAGGATTAATTCATTCTGCTATCAAACAATCAATAAATCACTAGCACCTCATTAGATTGGGTAAATGGAGTCAAATAGGGAAAAAGTAGAAATACATCAATTATATAACTCATATATATTTAAACCATCTATGTAATGCTTTACATTGCAAAGACTCACGTTATCCAAACACCATTTCATACCAAATCCCTATAAATTCTCACACACCCATGACTATTTCTAAGCAACTTATTTAACCATTTGAATTAAAGCCAAGAAATTAAGTCATGCATTTAATTGAACAATTGAAAATAGATGAAAAAGATCTTTGATACTTTCATTTATAATCTAGGACATATAGAGGAGAACATGCAATTTGCACTTTTGTACTTTGCACTAATACCCGTAATCGATACAAAACTTATTAAGATCATTACACATATGACCTGAACCCAAGACAACTTGCCAGTGAATTCATTGAGAATTTTTCATTATACTTGTTTACTACGACTTGCTTATACCTAAGACCAACTAGACTCAAAATTTCAGATCAGAACCCCTTACATTGAGCCATGAAATACCTTTTATATTACAAGGGAGCGAAAAATCATTTAGCTCGAAATGTAATTACATTTGAAATTCATTTCAAAGTTCATTTCCATGGGGTTAATTCCCAAACTGTCATTATAATCATTCCACAAGCCTAGGAAAGGAAAAAAGGAAAAAAAAAGTGCTAACCCATTTTTCGGAGATGCCATGCAAGCCTTCCAAAAGGAATCAAAAAAATTGTTGCATTCACCAATACTCAGTCTAACCACCGTTGTGATTATCTGCACATGTCGACAAACCAGTCACTGCCAAAAGTAACTATAGAGCCCAACATCTAGAAGCCACATCATCACATCACCCAAAACCACCATATTGTTAGTAGAAGAAATAGGTGTTATTTTTCCTTGTTAGCCACAAAGTAATTGCCTTTTTACCATAGAGAGTGGAGTTGCAATCACAATCTCATCCTCAGAGCTGCAGGCACTAGGGAAGCAGGGAACTAGCTAGCACCAGGGTTGACTCCTCCCTCATTACTTGACAAGAAATCAAATATTAGAATAGGAGTAATGGGTTTCTCTGAACAAACCCCAAGACCTGGACCAAACCTCGTTAATTCTTTCACAAATAGAGGTTTGTTCTCTTTTCCAATAGTTAGTTTCTATGAAACAATTAAGCTCCTTAGAATGTATGTGCTCTTGATAGCCACCTTCTCTGGTTTTCTACGTACACTTCTTCTCTTCTTCAAAGACCACATGCACATCGATCAAGGGAAGTTTATCCTCTAGTGTGTATGCAATTGGCTCTTGCATACTTAGCCTCCAAGACCTTCACACTGGTGCAACAAGAGTGTTGGGTTCACTCATCTTCTCTGCATAGCACAATAACTAGTGTAGGTGATGAAATAAGACAATGACCACAACTCTAGACAATCTCCTTGTATATGAAAAAAAATTCTTGATGACCCAAGATAGAATGCACCACCACCTTAGTAGAATTTACACTCACAACCTCCTACAATTTTTTGTCGTGCATAGTTATAGTAATTAATTCCAGACTCTAGCTATAACTCTGCGAATGAGAAAATTATCTACAAAAAATCCACATTAAATAGGAGATTGTAAGGATTTATGCAATTAATGTTCATCTCGGCTTCCTCACATGAACAAGAATTCCATTACTGCATGTCAAATCTCCACTGTTGATCACTACAAATTTAAAACTCAATCAATGAGGTAGATTAAGAATCACCACTTGCTTTATAGACCATACTAAGAAATAGAAAATAAGTGCATTAAAGAAACCACGTGTCCATTCACATATTTACCTAATCATCCTTGCTTAGTATTCCATCAATCGTTTGAGTCGCAGAGAGATCCCAACCATCTTTCTGCAACATTTCCCATTGCCATTTTGAAACCTATCACAAAACATCATCACACGATGGCCTAAAGCTAGTGATGAGCTAGTCACTGTTGATCTAACCCTCAGAAGATATCATCAAAATTAATCTTGGTTCATCATCATTTATTGTGGGTTCTCCTCCAAACGGGCTCCCTTAATCGGTGATAATCCGTGACCATGCGATGGGGAAAACTCAACCTATCGGTGGTTTTCAGTTCCTCCCTGGAAAGAAAAAACCTAGTAGTGATAGTGTAGATGCTAGAAATGTGTCACTTGGGTTAACCATATTTCTCATCATGTGTTACCTTCCAACTATGAGGGTACAACCTGCGATAGGAAATGATAGCCTGTAGTCATGAAGATTGAATATCGCTCATCTCCAGTTACCTTTCTGATAGGAGCAATGCATCACACGATGAGTGATGAACCTAGTTGGGGAGTGAGTAATATATCACTCATCGCTAGTTTATTTATGTTGGATGAAGCATGAACCATGACAAGCAATGAGCTCACAATTGTTTGTCTTGATGGTGACATCAAAGAAGCCTCACTCATCGCTAGCTAAATGTAGAATCTTGGAACAAAGCCTGCGATGAGTGATTGACTATGAAAAAACCTTCATAAGGAATAAAGACACATGTGTGCATAAGCTATTCATAGGGAATATTCCATCCTAGGCATAGTTGGTGAATTAAGAAATGGGTCTGGTAAAGAATGATGGTAAGGGGCACAAAAATCACTTAGCTCAAATGGTGACTTGGTGTAGCCGGTCAACAGGAAAACATAAGCCAACAAAAAGTTTAGGGAAATGATGTGAGTGAAATGAGTGGTAAAAACCTAAACCCCAATGATGCTAAAAATGACAATACACAGGCTTAAACATAAGATTAGTGGAACCCTAAATTTTTTGAGCTCCACTAGATTCTAGTTTTGAAGTTGGTATCAATGTTCTAAAAGGACTCTATTCCTGTTATAGTTTGTAAACAATTTTTATATTTATGATCATATTTTATCATGTAAACCTTATTTTTGTATGTGTACTTAGAATTAAATGATGAATTTTTGAAGGTACTCCATTCATCTCCTGATTCTATGGTCTCTTCAAGAGAATAATGTATGAAATATCATTGGGAATGACATGGATGAGAGTTTTCAACACAATATTACCAACTTTAATAGGTAACGTTATCACACCAAGGGGTCATCTTCCCACATTATCAAACCCTTTTATTGAAAAATCAGTGGGTTTAATTAAAGAATTTTCCACTCAAATTTTATCAAAAATATTTATACTACTAACATTAAGCCCTAAACCATTGTTAATATGGGTATGCCTAATCCCAACCTTGATAATAATAGCCATTATCATGAAAGCATCATTTTTTTGTGTCTCTACAGGGGTAACTAATTTTAATGAAATAAAATATCAACATTAATTTTATTCATACCCTAAAGTAAAGCTACTACATCATTTGGTTGTGCACTAGTAGGGACAACAACTTTTTGCAAATTATTTTGAAGCATACCATGATAAACAAGTGATGTCTAAAAGAAATCCCACAAAGAGATAATAGCAAGAGTAGCATGTAGTTGTTCCACAAGATCATACTCCTTAGCAATAAATTGACGAATGTTAGGTGTTGGTGGGAGGTATGGTTGAGTTAATGGAATAGATGTTACTTGTTATTTTTAGTGTTATATGTATGAGAAATTGTGTGATAACTTGGTTATTGCAACAAGCAATTCGTAGCAAGTTGTTTTGCAAAGTTTAGGATGTGCCTAGGATGTTTAGGAGGTCCTATAATGAGATGTGAATTTGGAGGTCTAATAATTAGAGAAATTTTAGTAGGTCCAATAATAAAGGGGTTTTAGGAGGTCCAATAATTAAAGGAGTTTTAGGAGGTACAAAAAAAAAAGGAGAACTGATATCCTATTGTGTTCATAACCTTGACAGAATTAACTACTTTTTGATGATATTCTATTGAGGAAGGATCTAATTTCCCCTTGGCATCTTCATATATACAATCCATGATATTATCTTTTCTTAAAAGATATGTATCAATGATCTCATCCTCTTGTCCAAAAATATGTTGCCAAGTAGGAGAGGTAGGGAGAGAAACAAAAATGATTCTCATGACACTCAGTGATTGGATCTTCTAACAGTAAGATCCTTCTTCCTAAGTAGGTTAGGTATTGGGAGAATAGTAAATTTTAGCTAAATTTAGGTGGATAGACATGCCCAGGGTGCCTATGTCCTACATAGGCTTTTGAAAAATAAAAAAATTGACTTGTCTTTAATCCTGTTTAAGAATCTTAGGTATATATGCAATTAGGTCAGAAAATGAATATTTTTCTTGAAATTTCCTAGTTTATGATTATGCAATTCATAATGTATATGTGGAAAAAATTGCAAAATTTTTGTGTAATAAAAGACAACTATAAATGCAATTTCCAAATCTAAGATGCCAAAATTTGAAAGTGATGATGCAATTTTGAATAAAACCTAAATATATGCAATGAGACTTTCAATTTTGAATTTTTAGTTTTTTAAATGGCCCAATGTAGATTTGTAAATATAACTGAAATCTAGATCTAGTCTATAATGATTGAAATAAACCCCATTGCAACCTATGATGCAATATGATACATTTTTTTTTTTTAATTTTTATGCTTTTTTGTGATGTAAAAATAGATGCCTAAATAAAAATTGCAAAACAATACAATGCTAAACACTAGATCTAGAATGCAATGCTTCAAATTTTAGAAGGTAAATATAAATTCAACATGCTAGGTTTTCCAAAATCAAACAAAGGGATAGAGAAACCTTAGATTTTTTACCTTTTGGTTTGAAATCCTTTCCCTTATTTCATTGGAAAATATATGGAATGATATGGAATAGGGGTAATTATTGGATTTGGATAAGATACATTGAATTACAACTTGAAAGATGAGTCAACCTACCCTTGAAAAAATCTAAAACTCTCCAAAGTATCAGATGCAATAAGTCAATTGAATTCATAATACAAATTATTTTTTAATGCAAATAGAATAGATTTGAGAAATCACAAATAAAAATAGACTACAAAAATGGATTGAGCAGGACATTATGCACTATTTTTGTAAATTTGGAATTGAAAATGTATGACATAGGCACCCTAGCTACCATTGTCTTTATAGTCATAATTTAGATCTAGTTTTGTAGTCCTTTAATGTTAAGTCCAAGATTCCATTTCCCACTTGACACACTATCAAATCATAGTTGAATAATTTTGTAAGTGTTTTTTCATGAGTTATCAAGGTGTAGGGTTTCAATTGCAACAATGAATAATTCATCTTGAAAATTTCTTCAATCTTCTTCACACCTCAAAACTTGCACATTCAAAGAGAGAAGAAAGGTTGCGACATTTAGGGGCTTGTCTTGGTGAAACTCTATGCTAGTGTTTCCACTTCCACAATGGAAATGCCAATGATAAATGGATAAATTATCATAAGGAATAGTGAATCCATAATTTTTTTAAACTCACCACCCTTTAATGGCTTCCTCGAAGGACTAAAGTTGAATATAAATCTCCTCAAGGCTTGGATCTTGCTTGCTTGATTTTCTTGAATTGCTTTAATTTCATAGAGACCTAAAAGTGGTAGTGTCACAAACAATATGAAAACATAAAAATGAACACACACATATACATTTTTACATAGTGTTTGGATATTGAATTTTCTACAACAAGTCCTATAATGACTGCTCTTGACTTGCTTTATATTGTAGCATAGAAAATTGTACTCCCTTGTATGTGATATTACAATTTCATGCTTAGTTTGGACCTATTTTAGTGACCTTATATTTATGCATTTTCACCTTTCCTAAATAGGCCCTAATTCCATTTATTATGCATCCTAATGCCTATTTTTATCATTTTATAACATTGAAACACACATTGAATATATGCATTCTAATATTAATCTACCTTGGATCATGTGTGTCCTAGACTTATAGGCCAAGACCCATTCGCCCCTGGGTGAGTGGGTCTCCTCTAACTCCACAGAACCATTTTTAAGTATGTGTTTGGTGGAATTTTAAGGTGTCAAATGCAAATTGTAAATTTCAAATTTCATATATCAAGATCTAAATTTGGAAAATTAGAGAAATGGAAATAAAATTCTAGTCTTTTCATCAAGCCAAAACTATAACATGGCATGGAGTATTCATGCAAGAAAAATTTAGAGTCTTGGAGAAACATTATTTATAATTGTAGGTCTTCAAGTCCATTTGTAAATTTTGATCAATCTATTGTCACATTATTGAAGTTTGATTCCAATAGAAGGACATGATTGATTCTAGGTGTGGGAGATTCCCTTGGCCATTTCCTTTCAAATAATGACTTGTTTCCTAGTGTCCTCATCCTCAAGCTTCAATGTAATAGCAAACTACAACAAGGTATCATTGTGCTCTAGATTTATTTGGGGTTTTTTGACTTCTCACTAAGTGAATCTTATGATTATCATATAGGAATCATACTCTAATGCACTTGAGTAGGGTTTCTTTGCATTTTAGATGATATCAATCTTAGACACACTTAAGGTTAGGGCTCACAAACTATTATTTATCAAACTTTTATATTTTATCAAGGTTTAATTACCAAAATTGGGGTTTGACTGAGGAAAACCCCCATATAAAAAAACAAAAAAATATTGTTGTAGATTTATTATAGGTTTAGAACCTTAGATGAAGATTCACAAGTACAGGAATAGAGTGAAAAAATAAGGTTCCAACTTCAATTTTTGTAGTTTTGGAAAGGACTACAAGGACCCATCTTCCTAGGGGTGAATAAGTTCGTTAGTAGACATCAAAAATATCTTTTGGTGATAGGTGCATGTCTCTAGACCCTTCTCAAATCTACCTACAAATCTTCATTTCTAGTTTTGTACATTCAAGAATATTCCTTTTAAGTATTAGGTCTTATTGTTCACTTATTTTGAGCATTGAAAATCATTTCAATCTATTTTTAGATCTCTCCTATTGTCTTAAGGGCTGAGATCCATGTTTGATTGGCTCACCATTGAGGTTGAGAGTTATCACTACACCTTGCGATCTCTTTCCTAATGATTTTTTTTGGAAAAGGTACCTATTAAGATCCCTAATGGTTTTACAAAATGTCATCATCATAAACCCTTTTGAAAGGGACCCCTTTCCCTTCTTTTCATTTTGTTAAATTGTACATTCTTAGATCATACTTTTATGATTTGAAGATCTTTGAAACCCTATTTATAGGTTTTTGAACATTTTAAGGTTTCAAATTGAAATTGCAAATTTTTTCTATCAAGATATAGTATCCAATAAATTAGAGAAATGCATATAAAATCACTAGTCTTTTCATCAATCTGAAACTATAACATGAGAAGCGTTATTCAAGCAAGCAAAATTCAAAGTCTTGTAGTAGCATTTTTTGTAATTGTAGATCTTCAAGTCCATTTTTATATTTTGATCAAGATTTTGTCACATCATTTAAGGTTGATGCCAATAGAAGGACATGATGTATTCTAGGTGTGCATTAGATGCATTTGGTAATTTCCTTTAACCTAATGAATTGTTTCCTGGTGTCCTCATCCTCAAGATTTATTCTACTAGCAACCTACTACAAGTTGTCATTGTGTTTTAGATTCATTTAGGGTGTTTTGACATCTCCCTGAGTGAATCTTGTCATTATGACATAGGAGTAGTACTCCAATGCACTTGAGTAGGGTTTCTTTACATTTTAGCTCATAAAAACCTTAGATGCACTTAAGGTTAGGGTTCACACACTATCATTTATTAGATCTTTATCTATTATAAATGTTTGATTAGTAAAATTGGGTTTTGAAGAAGGAAAACCCCCATACAAAGAAATTAAAATTTTATATTGTAGGTTTATTGTAGGTTCAGATCTAAAGAAAAATATTTGTAGGTACTCAAATAGAGTGCATACATAGAGTTACAAGTTCATTTTTTTACAATTTTGGAAAGGAATACAAGGAACCATTTTCCCAGGGGTGAATTATTCCATTACTAGATCTCAAAATCATCTTTTGGTGATAGTTACATGCCACCAGACCCTGCTTAGGTCTTCCTGCAAACTATCATTTCCATTTCTATACATTTGGGAATCTACATTTTAAGTATTCGAGCTTTTTATTCACTTAGTTTAAATTTTTTTGAATCATTTCAATTTGTTTTGAGATGTATCCTATTATCCTAAAGGCTGAGATCCATGTGTGATTGGATCACCATTGAGGTTAAAAGTCAATAATTACACCTTGTGATCTCTTTCCTAATAAAATTTGTGGGAAAAGGAACCTATTAAGATCCTTGAGGGTTTTATAAAACATCATCATCATAAACCATTTTCAAAGGGACACTTTTCCCTTCTTTTCATTTTGGTGAACCTTGCATTCTTACATCATACTTTTCTGATTTAGAGATCTTTGAAACCATAGATATAGGTTTTGCATTATCTTGTTTTGCATTTCATTAGGCTTACATATTTTATGTTTGCATCATTTAAAACCATAATTTTTTTTTGAAAACATTGCATACAATCTACATAATAGCTTGTATTAAGGTGTGTTTAAGCCATTTAGATGGGTATGTGCAGGATCATCATGGAAAAAACAGGCCCTTAAGTGGCAAAAAAATTAGAAAAATTAGAGTTAGGAAACTTGACGTAAAAATTTGAATAAGTTATCTATATTATTTCAAAAATATGCAAGAATAGAATCTGTAGCAAATTGAATGTAGTTTCTAAACTACTAGGTTTGTTTAAAAAAAAAGAAATCTATTTGTTAAAAATTTGATATTTCAATGCAGTAGTACTTAAATTTTAGGTAAAAAGTAAGAAGTAGGTGTCTGTTTGGCCACCCTAACGACAATAATTTATGATAATATTTTTTTATAAGATTTGAGGTATAAGTAGAGGACTCATGTCCCGATGTGATGCATATTTTTTTGTAATTTTTTTCCAAGTAAATAATTAATTATGAATTTTTTTATTACAAATTTTAAAAAATATAAAAAACTCATATGTTTGACCACCTTAACTTGGTCAAAACTTCATGAAATTCAATATTTTTTTTTAATCCTATAGTATACGAAGCATAGAATGTGACACATGTTTTGGATTCAAAAAAATTGATACTATTTGAAAGCTATAGATGTTTTTTAATTAGTCTATTAATCAGGACTTTAGTCATAATTTGAAAAGAAAATTAATAATAATTACTTATTAAATTCAAAGTAAAGCATAACTTATATTGATGGAAAACTGAGAATATCCTTTAAAAACCCTTTTCGTTTCATCAATTTTGGGTAAAAAAAGTCATCATCCACATACCCATCATATTGCCACTTTTTGGCCCATCATGATCCCGCACATACCCAGATCAAAATTTAAGTCAAAATTACATTAAAAAAATTGTCCTTTTTTCTTACATTTCCATAAAATTGTATTTACATTTCATTAAAATTCTAGAAAAAAATGTCACTATATAATCAATTTGTAGTTAGAAACAATAAACATAAATAGTAACTTAGACACTCATCTTTTCATTTTCTAGAACCTTGAGCAAAGAATCATTTGCTAAAGGGAAAATCTATCCTTGAACATGTGTCTTGGCAAGTTTTTGTATGTATTTTTGTATATTTGTTTTCTTTCTATTTATATCTATGTTTTGAAATTTTGGAATAGTACTTCTGCATATTAAATAAAATTGTCCTTTTGGTTAAAATTTTGGTAAAAGTTACAAAATTTGTAATTTTTAGTAGTTGATAGTTTCATATTTGTAGACACTTGTTTTTACATTCTAAATCATTACATAAGTGTGGATAGATTAGTTTTCATATTTCAAATAGTTATAACCATAGACTATCCTAAGACATTTAACAAAAAGCATAAAAATTAAATGATTAACCTTGGAGAAAGCATAGTGATCTAATCATATCAAATCTCTTTTTACAAGTTCACCTATTCCTCAAACCCATTGGTAGTGATGATTTTGACATCTTTGATGAAGCCCTTGAGGATTTCATCTCACCAAGATCACTCACTAAGGTTTGCAATACAAAACCACAACAAAGAGTTATCAATACAATGACACCTCAACTTGCCATCTACCCACCTTCACAACAACCAAAAAATCCAACCAAACCTATGCTTATCATAGGACCACCTCAAAACAAACCAAAACCTCTAGGATATTTCCTAAATTTGGAAAGAAAAATCGTTAGTAAAAATATTTCACATAAACCAAGTTACAATACCATTACTCATACATACACCACCTAGGATAATAGGAAACCACAAACAATTGCCACATCCATAACACTTGCTCAATCCATTTTTCATAGTGATCCCAATTTAGCCTCATATAGTGGAAAGGAGTATAACCTTGTAGAACAACTTCATAACATCCTACTAATATTTCCTTATGGGATCTCATTCAATAATCACCCATCATAGCATGCTTCAAAATTCTTTACAACAAGTTGTGGTCCCTCCTAGTGTGTAACCCAATTCAAGGTATGAACTTGGTCAATATAGATATTCCCTTTTTATCAAAATGAGTCACCTCCATTGCAAATACAACAATGAAATGAGGTTGAGATGATATTTTATAGCATTAACAATATTGGTATCAAGTGTAGTCTCATTGATAATGATTCAACAATAAATGTTTGTAGTGTAAATTTTTTGGATAATCCTGGAGGGGACAAGACTAAAATTTAACCAACTTCTTTATCTATCCATAGTTTTGATAATATGGGAAAGCATCCGCTTGGTGTGAAAACATTGCCTATAAAATTTGGTAGGGTTATATTGCAAACATCTATTCATGTCATGCCCCAAGAACTCTCATATAATATTCTCTTGGGTAGGCCATCGATTCATCAAATGAATGGAGTCCCTTCAACAATTCATCATCTCATGAAATACACTTTTAAAAATAAGGTGTACACTATCAAATCTGACCTACAATAAGAAATTTGTTTGCAAGCTAAAACAAGAATAAAAAGTCCTTTGAGAACATTGATAGCAACTCCAAAAGTGGAACTAGTGCAAGAAGAAGAGAAAGAGAAGTGTTTTTCATCAGTCACGAAACTATTGGATGATGATTGGGGTTCATTATATTTTAATCTTAGGGTATGTATAGGATCATCATGGAAAAAATAGGCCCTTAAGTGGCAAAAAATTTAGAAAATAAGAGTTAGGAAACTTGACGTAAAAATTTCAATAAGTTATCTATACTATTTCAAAAATATGTAAGAATAGAATCTATAGAAAATTGAATGTAATTCCTAAACTACTAGGTTTGTTTTAAAAAAATAAAAATCTATTTGGTGAAAATTTGAAATTTCAATGCAGTAGTACTTAAATTTCAGAGAAAAAATAAGAATTAGGTGTCTCTCTAACCACCCTAACCACAATAAAATGATAATATTTTTTTATAATATTTTAGACACAAGTAGAGGACTCATTTCTGGATGTGATGCATATTTTTTGTAATTTTTTCCATGTAAATAATTAATTATGAATTTTTTATTACAACATTTAAAAAATATAAAAACATGTATGTCTGACCACCTTTACTTGGTCAAAACTCCATGAAATTAAATTCTTCTTTTTTTAATCCTATAGTATGTAAAGCATAGAATGTGATTCATGTTTTGGATTCCAAAAATATGATACCGTTTGAAAGCTATAGATATTTTTCAATCAACCTATCAATGAGGACATTAGTCGTAATTCAAATAGAAAATGAATAATAATTATTTATTAAATTCAAAGTAAAGCATAATTTATATTAGTGGAAAGCTGATAATATACTTTAAAAACCCTTTTCATTTCATTAATTTTGGGTAAAAAAAATTTATCAGTCACATACCCTACAAATACTCATCACATTGCCACTTTTTGGTGCATCATGATCTTGTACATACCGCTTACATTCATGTGAGAATACAAAATCACAAAAAAAGAATCATAAAAGAAACAAGAAAAAATGGTAGTATCAACATAACATGAATTAGAATCATCACAAGCATCTAAATCCATAATTCATGGCAAAGAGCAAGACACAAGTTACACAACCAATTATGATGAGATTGATCATGAGAATCCACCAACATCGAAAAAAAGGAAGCTATTATGAATGAGGATATCAACTCTTGAAACAACTTGGCTATAATGGAAAAGGATGTGAAGTGAAAGAACAAGGCATGAGAGTTCCTATAGAGCCTGACATACAAGAAAAAAGAAGAGTTCTTGGATATTGTCCTTCAAATATAGAAAAATCATTAAAAAATCCTTCACTTAATATAAAAACTATAACAAAGGATTCTTCTAAGAAAAATCTTACATTGATGTGTCTTGAATTAATAGATAATACAAATGATGATATGCCGATGGATTAATTTCAAAATGATCAAGCTCTAGTATAATTTTTGGGAGTTAATGATAATTTACCAACTCACCATCACAATCAAAGATTCACTTATTTTTTAAATGCTAAGGGATACTTTGAATACAAAGGTAAAGCAAGTGATATTGAACAAGATGAAGAGTAGAAAAAATCCCTAATATTCTAAGTCAAAGTGAATTACTTGTGGGAGATCCAATAAACATGACAATTTATACATCTAATGATGATAAGGTGATTAAAACATGAAAATGTCTTAATGATGATGAACAAGAATATCATGCAACATAATTACATAACTTTCTTGAAATATTTTCTTTGAATTATTTAGGGGTGATCCCACAATATTGGTTTACAAATTTTGGCCAAACTAGATACTAAAATGATTTTTTCTAACTAAATTTTCACTTTTGAGCACCTATAATAGCTAAACCGTGAGGAATTTGAAGATGATGCAAACTAGTGATTTGTGAAATTTTCTCTATAGATTATAAATGAGTATGTGTAGGATCACGAAGGGCCAAAAAGTGGCAATATGGTGGGTAAGTGTAGGGCATGTGGTTGATGACATTTTTTTAACCCAAAATTGTTGAAATGAAAAGGGTTTTTAAAGGAGATTCTTAGATTTCCACCAATATAAATTATGCTACTTTGAATTTAATAAATAATTATTATTTATTTTCTATTTGAATTACAACTAAAGTCCTGATTGATAGGCTGATTGAAAAAAATCTATAACTTTAATTTCAAATGGTATTTTTTTTTTGAATCAAACATGTGTAACATTCTATGCTTCTCATACTATAGGATTAAAAAAAACAATGAATTTCATGAAGTTTTGACCAAGTTAAGGTGGTTAGACATATGAGTTTTTATATTTTTTAAAATTTGTAATAAAAATTCATAATTAATTATTTACTTGGAAAAAAATTACAAAAAAATATCCATCACATCCAGACATGAGTCGTCTACTTACATCTAAAATATTATAAAAAAATATTATCATTTTATTGTGGTTAGGATGGTCAAACAGACACCTACTTTATTTTTTCCTTGAAATTTAAGTACTACTGCACTAAAATTTTAAATTTTCACCAAATAGATATTTGATTTTTTAAAATAAACCTAGTAGTTTAGAAGCTAAATTCAATTTTCTACAGATTCTATTCTTACATATTTTTAAATAATATAGATAACTTATTCAAATTTTTACCTAACTCTGATTTTTCTGAATTTTTTGCCACTTAAGGGCCTGTTTTTTCCATGATGATCCTGCACATACCCAAATATTATTTTTTTTCAAAATTTTTGGAATCAAATTACACTTTCTTTTCCATCTCCTTCGAAAAATAGTTTTTTTCAGTAAACACCATTTTGAAGGAGTGACACTCACTATATAACACAACTTTTTTTCCATGAATGATAAAATTCTATTTTTTCAAATTTAGATTTGTGACTATGATATATAGTGCTTCTAATTGGTTTCATAGTGTTTTATTGAATATTTTTTCCTTAATCAAGTTTTGAAGCCAAACCAATTACAATTCAAACATAGGCAGACTGTATAATACGTAACTTTTTTTTTATGTATTGAATTTTTTATTTTTTTTGGATCAATAACTTCAATATCTAGTGCACTCATATTTTTCAATTTTTTTTTGATAATATTCTATTTTTCCACATGTGTAGAATAAAGAGTTTGATTTTTGTTGAAAAACCTACATTCACAAGAAATACAAAGTAAATATAATAATAAAATTAAATTTATTTAAAATTATAGTTTTTGGGAAGTTTATAATAAGAACTACATACTTACAAATAAATAATTTAAATGAGTTAATTTGATCCCCCAAAAGGTAGATCAAATGTGATTTTTTATCAACATTTTGATAGGTGTAAAGGACACTCTATTATAGATATGGTTTAAAACTAGCAGTGTTATATCCACGTGGGTTTAATCTAAGGTAGTTTGATCAAACCCTCTTCAATTGGAATGATTTAAATTAAAAATTTTAAGGCTTAAATCATTATATTTTCTAAAAATATGTGAATTCAAAAAAAAAATAGAATCTCCCAAAAATTGTAAACTAGCTTTGTGGGATCACCCTCAGATATGCTAGGTATTGATGCTAAGATAGTTACAAATAACATTGTCCTTGAGAAAGATGTTAAACACATGAGACAAAGGATATGTAAGATGAATCCTAAGATAGCTTTGTTGGTTAAAGAAAAAATTGAGAAGCTCTTAGATGTTGGTTTTATCCATCCTATCGTTTAATCCACTTGGATATCCAATATTGTAGATGTGAAGAAACTTGATAATCGTATTAGTATGTGCATATATCCTTGTTATTTAAATAAAGAATCTTTAAAAGATGATTTTCTCCTTCCTAATATCAAAATGATAGTAGACTCCACCATGAAACATGCCTTATTATCATTCATGGATGGCTTTTCATGATATAATAAAACATTTATTAATCCATAAGACCAATACAAGACAACTTTCACAACACCTTGGGGAAAATTTTGTCGGGTTGTCATGCCTTTTGGGTTAAAAAATCCTAGAGAAACTTATCAAAGAGCTATTCCACTAATATTCCATGAAATTTTGGAAGATTATGTTGATTATATTTTGGCTAAATCCATGACTCGTCAAGATCATGTCAATATAGTTTGTAAATCATTGAAATAATTTGTAAGTACAACACGAGGTTGACCATGAATAAATGCATTTTTTATGTGAATAATTGAAAATTTTTGGGTTTTATAGTGTCACATAGATGCATTGAGGTGGAGACAAAGAATATTGATGCAATAATAAACATACCACCTCCTATCTTGAACATTTCTCAAATACATAGTTTACAAGGAAAGATTCGAGCTATCTATCCTTTTTTTGCATCATTAGCAGGTCAAACTCTGCCCTTTACCCAACTGCTTAAGAAGAATCAAAATTTAAATGGAGTGAAGATTTTTAAAATTCTTTTGAAAGTTTGAAAGAATATCTAGCTAATCCTCCCATCTTACATTGTGATATTCAAGGAAAACCATTCATCCTTTACATATAATGCTACCAAACTATTCTTTGGTTTCATTATTAGCTCAACAAGTTGAAAATGACAAAGAACATCATGTTTATTACATTAGCCGAACATTACTAATTATAAAACTCAATATACAACAATAGAAAAATAATTTTTGGCTCTTGTATTTGCTACTAATAAATTGAGAAATTATTTATTAAACAAAGAAGTTCATGTTGTCACAAGATGTGATCCTTTAAACACCTTTTTGGTAAAAAAAATTATTAGGATGTTTAGCTAAGTGGGTTATGTTGTTAACTGAGTTTTATCTTAAGTTTTTTCCTCAAAAGGTAATCAAAGGACAAGATTTGATCAAAAATTTACCTGATGCCCCTTCACCTTTAGCATTACCCACTCATGACTCATTCCTTGATGATGATGTATTGACTATAGAAAATGAAACATGAGAATTATATTTTGATGATTCGAAGTGTCAAAATGGGTCTAAAGTAGGGGTTATATTAATTCCCATGTCATGAATGTCGAATCCCTTATCCTACCATTGAAAATTCATATGTACAAAAAACACTATAGAATATGAGGCCCTAATTGCTAGGATATGTGTGGCCTTATGCTTAGGTATTCAACACATCTATATATTTGGCGATTTTCAATTATTCATCAAAAAATCAATAGATCCTATCAAAATCACAATGACATTGATAGAATGTTTTGAATCTTACACCATCGATAATGTTCCATGAAAGGATAATCGACATTCAGGTGCAATGGAAAGTGTTGTTTCCCTTGTTTCTCTCGAATCTCCTTTCATGGATTTTACATTCACAATCCACATGGTCACTAAGCCATGAATAAATAAAAATATGAAAGAAGCATTATTTTCCAATATTGAGGCCTCTAGTGAATGGTAAGCACTAATATTTAATTATTTAAAAGAAGGTACCTTTGTTTTACAAACTACTAAAAACACTAGATCTCATATTCGAAAACTTTAAACTAGATATATAATCCTATTAGATATCTTATATATATGATCCTTCAACCATCTCCCACTTAGATTCCTTAAACAATAAAAATTTCTATATAACCATTGAAGAAGCTCTTGTGAGTGCTTGTGGGGGTAACTTTGGTCAAAGATCGTTACATAAAAATTTAATTCACATATGATACTATTGGAAAAAATGGAACAATATTGTTTTTATCATGTAAAGAAGTGTCACAAATGTTAAGAGAATCACAATTTGATTCATACTCATGCTTTTGAACTTTGTGCCAAAATTCTTATTTGGTCATTTTTGGTTTGGGGTTTGGATCCTATTGAAAAAAATTCCCCTCCTTCCTCTTTTGGACATACATTTATAATTACTACAAAAAATTACTTCATGAGATAGGTAGAAGAGATTCCTCTTTGATCCACAAATACTAATGTAATTTGTCATTTTATCTTGGAAAACATTATTGCTAGATTTGGTCTCCCTTTAGGATTAGTTTCAGACAATGGGACACCAATTAAGAACAATGAACTAAAGGAATTTTTAGAAACACTTCAAATTATACATCATTTTTCAACATCTTATTACCCAGAATCTAATGGTCAAGTAGAAGTAACAAATAAAATGCTCAAACAAATCTTGTGAAAAATAGTAAGCATAAAAATGATTGGTACACTTAATTATCTTGTGTGTTATGGGCTTATCACATAAGAATTTGGACATCCACAAGAAATACACCTTATGACCTTGTTTATGGTTATGATGCAATAATTCCCTTGCAATTAGAATTTCCTTCATTGTGAATCTCTCTTAGGGGCCTTATTGAAATTAACGCCTATAAAGAGAAATGACTACAATAGCTTGAAATGCTTGATGAAGAATGTATAAGTGCTCTTGATGATGTCCACAAATTTCCAACTAAAATTGTTGGATAAATGCATATGTAGCACCACTTTGAGGCCAATTTACTAAAAAAATGAAATTATTTGAAAAAAAAATGGGGGTATGTGTAGGATCATTATGGAAACAATAGGCCCTTAAGTGGCAAAATTTAGAAAAACAGAGTAAGATGTAAAAATAAGTTATATTATTTCAAAATATGTAAGAATAAAATTTGTTGCAAATTGAATGTAGTTTCTAAAATAATAGGTTTATTTAAAAAAGCTATTTGGTGAAAATTTGAAATTTCAATGCAGAGTACTTAAATTAAGGAAAAAAATAAAGATTAGGTGTCTATTTGACCACTAACCACAATAAAATGATAATTATGTTTTATAATATCTTTATATATAGGTAGAGGACTCACTTATTGATGTGATGCATTTTTTGTAATTTTTCCAAGTAAATAATTAATTATGAATTTTTTATTACAACTTTTAAAAAATATAAAAACTTATGTCTACCACCTTACTTGGTCAAAACTTCAAAAATTTATTTTTTAATCCAATAGTATGCAAAACATAGAATGTGACATGTTTGATTCAAAAAATGTGATACCGTTTGAAAGTTATAGATGTTTTTCAATCAACCTATCAATAAGGACTTTAGTTGTAATTCAAATAGAAAATAAATAATAATTTATTAAATTTAAAGTAAAGAATAAATTATATTGGTGGAAAGCTGAGAATATCCTTTAAAACCCTTTTAGTTTCATCAATTTTGGGTAAAAAAGGTCACCACACCCTACAAAAATCCATCATATTGCCACTTTTGACCCCATCATCATGATCTGCACATACCCATAGTCTTTCAACAACTCCTACCCATCTAAATATTTTAAAATGTAAGAATGCATGTATAGAAAACTACTAAAACTTATTAAATATAATTAAAAAAAATGTGGTGCCCTAGATAAAAGAATCTAGATTAAGATAGTATAATTATTTTTATATGTTAGATAAATATTTAATATAAAAGTTGACCAAGAAGTTGAAACAATCATGTTTTAAAACACATAAATTTAAATATATATATATTAAAATTGTAAAAAATATATCCACGCCCTAAAGTTTCAAGTAATAAATATACACAAAAAATTTAAAGGAAAAAAAAAAGAAAATTTACTATATAAAGTTTGACGTCTCATGTAACATAAATTTTTATCATTTTATCATTAACTAAATTATAGTTTTAATTTATAAAAAAATATATATTCAAATATATATTTTTTATTTTGTGAAAAAAATGAAAACATAAAATGTACTAAAAAATACATATTTTATTAGTTTACATCATTTCAAAATTCAAAACACATATGCCACTTTCTTCTAGTTCAAGTTTAAAAGTTAGATAAGTGTTGGTCATTTCCTTTATAAAAGTGTGTCACAACTTTGTACAATATGATACTCCTTGAGAATTTGAACTACCAAATACTTAGATTTTTTTTTGAAAATGAGTTATCAAGGATTAGGAGGTGAGGAAATAAGGGAAAATGTTCTAGAGTAAGGGGTCACACAAAACTCCAACAACTAACAAACATTTCACCTATGTTATATCACCTTCCTTATGGTGTATTAGACTTCTCCATATGCTTATACTAGCCTAATTAGAGTATAAAATACTCTAAAACTTTGATAAATAAAAGGAAAAACCTAACCAAGACTTAGACATAAGATTCTTTTTGGGTTTCCTATAAATTAAGACCTTTTTGAAATAAAATATGGAGGTGAACATAAACAAAAAATAAATTTGTACCCAAACACAAATAAATTTTCAATTTTTTAATAATGTCCCAACAATGTGTCTAGTTAGGAATTAGTGTGTCTTGTAGGCACTATAATAATCTATATCTCTAGGTAGAGCACAAAAATTGACAAAATAAAACACAATGTGGGACAATAATAGAAATAATATCACACTATCATGAACAAAAATAGCCAATCCTACTGAAGACATGAACACTCAAAATATGAAAGGTATAGCTTGAACTCACTAGTAGTGAAAAGGATACATTGTCACTTATGAAAATTAATGTTTTACATAGTGAACGTGGACAAGAAACTAGATTAGTTCTTCATCTAGATATATGATAATATATACATTTAGTTCATACCTCTCAGCTACTCCATAAGGCCCAAACCATTAAGGGGCATGTTTTCTAGGCTATCCCTTATCTTTAGACATGATATTCCACTAAGAAACTATGTTACAAACTTTGAAGTCCCTTGGAAATTTCCTTTTATCAATCTAAAACATAATTGTTTGTTTATATGTTACAAATTTCTATCATATATATCTCTATTGGCTATCAAACTTAGTTAATGACATGACCCTCTATAAAATTTCAGCACATTGATGATCATCTACCTCTTGTAGCAACTGGTATATAAGAAAATTCATGTTGATGGACATTTTAGCCTTTTCTTTGTACACCAATTCAAATAGACTCCTACCTATGGATTTCTTGAAGGCTACCTTGTTACCCCAAAGATAATATTTTAGTTTTTCATTCCATATCTTCCACTTTAGATCCAAGCTTCTCTTTATAATGTTCTTTCAATTTTTTTCACATAATTCAATATATCCATTTCTTTGAGGGTTATATTGAGATGAATGCATCAAATTAATAACAAACTTAGAGAAAATATTTAAAATGTCTTGATATTTGAGGCACATTACATTATCGACTAATATCCTAGTGGACCCACCAAACCTATTTATTATATTCATGATCAAAGAATCAACTACAACCGTAGATGTTGTATTGTGAGTTGAAATTTCCTCAATCCACTTTGTGAAATAATTAGTGTATACACCTAAAAATGGTCTAGAGAATATAATTAATTAAATATAATTTATTTGATCAATTAACCTTTATTTCATCTAGTATTAAATAAATAGAAATTTATATAGTCAATCTTAAATTCTTCAATCTTTATTCTATTATTTTCATCTTAATTAAATAAATGAATTTCACTTTGTTTTATTTAATTATCATAATTAAGTTCATTTACTTAATAAATAAATAGAAATATGTATTTATAGTTCATTCTCCTATTTCTTCAATTTTAATTAAATACACAACCTCAATCGTTTGTGTTATTTAATTATCATAATTAAATCTCAATTAATTAAACAAGGTTAAATAATTTGTTGTTTAATTTCCATATCCCTTCTATATTTATTTAGTAAAAAAATTATATAGTTTGTTTTATTAAATTATTTATTCCCTTTTACTAATTTGAATAAATAAAATTATTCAAATAAAGGCATAAAGGAAATTTTCTCTATTCACTCACCTACCAAATTATATATCAAACATCTAATTTAATTCAACTGGTATTCACAGGAAAGTTGCCGAGAGAAATTTGTAGGCAATCCTCTCAATCTCATTCCTCTGATCCTTCCTATCATTTTGCCTGATATTTTCATGGGGAGAAACCATTCCCATAATCAGCTCAAGCTTCTCAATCTCTTACCATTCAATTCTCCCGATTGAATCCAATCCTTTTTTGTGGTGCCCCATCACAATGTGTTGTCATGGAATCTATATATACAACATTCTGAAATAGGAAATTGATCCAGAATTCTCATCTTTGTAAAAATTTACTCTATAGGAATAGCAATCAAGCATCTTAATCATAACATCAACATTTTTATCAATAGCAATAAAATCATAGAATCAGTAGAATCATAATCATGGCTACATCTTAGTTTTATTATAGCTTCCATCCATCAGGTTTCATGTCAGCATAGTTTATAGTAGCATCAATAGCATTTACAAATCACCATATAGAAGTACATCATTGCATTTAGTGTCACTCCATTCTCTAGATTGGCATTTTAAATAGTTACACTGCTTACCAAATCTGAGAGCCCTTCATAACTTGATAAATCTTTGGAGATAGGAAACAATGAAACATTTTCAAGTTTTTTGTGTTTTAAATTAGTTAATTATTGTTAAATCTTGATATAATGTTTCATTAAGAAGTGTTTTTGGTTGTTTTACTTATTTACTTATTCAAAATTTACAATTAGTATCCAAAAGGATCCATTTGTAGCCATTACAATATTTTTGTATTTATCCATTGAATTCAATTACCCACTATTAAAAAATTTCTTCAATAACTTGATAGGAAAAAAGTGGATGTGCAATAGTAAATTTGAATCTAAGCGAAAAATGCTGACAAGTGCCACACTTTTGAATCATCTGAGTTGTATCCTTGAATAATGTAGGGCATAAATACCCACCTCTAAGGACCTTATGATTAATTTTATTGACCTTAAAATATACTCCATAAACACCATGGTGAAACTCATTCATCACTATATTAGTCTTCGCATCATCTAGACACTTAATCAATATCCCTTGATGATCCATCCTCATCAACTAATTTTGGATCAACACATACCTTTGAGATCTCAAATTAAGGTTCCTTCTTCTATTTTTATTCATATATGATGGGAAATTCATGATTTTTAGATATAAAATTACATCTTTGCACCATAGGTTGTCACTCATCCATGAAGGAATAGTAGCATTATCTGTATTTATTTCATTTAATTTGGTAGCTTCCAATGTGGAATTAGCCATAACCTTAGTGAAGTCTTGGATTTTAACAAGTTTTTTATTTTTTGTCTCAATGCCATACTCCTGGAGTTTGTTTATCCACTGACATCTTCTACTTAAATATTTTTTTCTACATGAATATTTCTTTAATATCTAGGTGTGGTACCTTTTCTATGGTTTCAATTCTTATAAAGTATAACCTAAATTTATTCACAACCTTAACTACTACATAGGCATGCAACTCTACTATATAATATTTCATTTTAGATACTTACAATTATTTACTAAAAAATGATAATAGATTCTCATACCCTTTTTAATTGTCATGGAGTAACATATTATCAATAGTGTAGGAGGAAAAGGAGAAAATTTTAAGAGTATTATGGGTATGTGGAAGATCATCATGGGAAAAACAGGCCCTTAAGAGGCAAAAAATTTAGAAAAATTAGAGTTAGGCAACTTGAAATAAAAATTTGAATAAGTTATCTATATTATTTCAAAAATATGTAAGAATAGAATCTATAGAAAATTGAATGTAGTTAATAAAATACTAGGTTTGTTTAAAAAAAAATCTATTTGGTGAAAATTTGAAATTTCAATGCAGTAGTACTTAAATTTCAGGGAAAAAATAAGTAGGTGTCTGTCTAACCACCCTAACCACAATAAAATAATAATATTTTTTATAATATTTTAGATATAAGTAGAGGAATCATGTCTTGATGTGATGCATATTTTTTTGTAATTTTTTTCCATGTAAATAATTAATTATGATTTTTTTTATTACAACTTTTAAAAAATATAAAAACTCATATGTTTGACCACCTTAACTTGGTCAAAACTTCATGAAATTCATTTTTTCTTTTTTTAGTCTTATAGTATGCAAAGCATAGAATGTGACACATGTTTTAGATTCAAAAAATGTGATACTATTTGAAAGATATAGATGCTTTTCAATCAGCATATCAATTACGACTTTAGTCGTAATTGATATAGAAAATGAATAATAATTACTTATTAAATTCAAAATAATTTTTTAATTTATATTGTTGGAAAGATGAGAATTTCCTCTCTAAACCCTTTGCGTTTCAACAATTTTGGGTAAAAAAAAGGTCATCAGCCACATACCCATCATATTGCCACTTTTTGGCCCATCATGATCCTGCACATACCCTTATAATAATTAGGGATCACCAAAAATAGATTCTTCTTTGATTTCCTATTTTATATCCTTCAATACTTTAGCTAGTTCTACAATCAACTTAATTGATTACTCTTTCTTGAGCATCTTTGAAATATTCTTAGTATTTTTAGCAAAATTAGGAACAAAGCCTCCTTTTTTTTTTCTCAAAGAAAGACTATATGCCTTTGAATAATTTGTGTTGAGTGATGATGTAAATTCCCTAAATCATTTTGTATCTATTCTCACCACATCATTTGACATAATGTTCCCCAATTTTTCTCCCTCTTTAACCCGAAACTATATATTTCTTGGGATCTAGATAAATCCCATATACTATACATGTCTTGAAGATAAACTCAAGATGTTTATGGTGCTCACCTATTTCATTTGAAAATGTAATAGATCATCTTGGTATACAACCATAATTTCATCAATGAGTCTATCAAAATCCACATCCATTACACTTTAAAATTTTGAACCTACATTATTTAATCTAAACAACATCCCAACATATACATATATACCACATGGAGTAGTGAATGTTGTCTTTTGGTACTTTGATTATTTTACAACCACCTTATTGTAGCCTAATAGCCCATCCATCATGTAAATTAATTCTAATTTGATTTTTTTTTCAAAAAATGCTCCATACTTGGGATTTGATATTTATCCTTGACAGATTTAAGGTTAGGTTTCTAAAAATCAACAAAAAATATCATCTCTCCACTCAGTTAAATTTATTATTGGGATAGAGTTATACACCCACTTCAAGTGTCTAATGACTTTGATAATAATTTCTTGCTGTAAGTTCATCAAATCATTTTTCATTTGTAATGCTAATGTACAGTTCATAGTTCTTTATTAGGGTATGTGCAGGATCATCATGGAAAAAATAAGCCCTTTGGCAAAAAAATAAAAAAATAAGAGTTAGCCAATTTGACGTAAAAATTTGAATAAGTTATCTATATTATTTCAAAAATATGTAAGAATAAAATCTATAGCAAATTGAATGTAGTTTATAAACTACTAGGTTTTATTTAAAAAAATAAAATCTATTCCAATGAAAATTTGAAATTTCAATGCAATGGTACTTAAATTTCAAAAATAAGAAGTAGGTGTTTGTCTAACCAATCTCTAACCACAATAAAATGATAATAATTTTTATAATATTTTAGATATATAGAGGACCCACCTCCGATGTGATGCATATTTTTTGTAATTTGTTTCCCCAAGTAAATAATTAATTATGATTTTTTATTACAATTCTTTAAAATATAAAACTCTGATGTCCTAGACCACCTTAACTTGGTCAAAACTTCATGAAATCCAATTTTTCATTTTTTAATCCTATAGTATGTAAAGCATATAATGTGACACATGTTTTGGGTTCAAAAAATGTGATACCATTTGAAAGATGTAGATGTTCTTCAATCAACCTATCAATCGATTTTAGTCATAATTTGAATAGAAAATTAATAATAATTAATTATTAAATTCAATGTAAAGCATAATTTATATTGGTGGAAAACTGAGAATCTCCTTTAAAAACCCTTTTTGTTTCATCAATTTTGGGTAAAAAAATAGTTGTCAGCCACATACCCATCATATTGCCACTTTTTGGCCCATCATGATCCTGCACATACCCATTACTACCTAAATTTTTTTTCATCTAACTAAAGTGTAATAATGTGCTAAAATAAATACTTCAACTAAGGTTCAAGAGCCAAATATGAAAAAGGAAAATATCTCTTGAATTTTCACAATAATCTAATAATCATTTCATTTTCTTTTGGATAAATCCTCTTACTAATGTAAAATATCTATGGGTTATCATTTTTTAATTTGTTCATACTATCAATGTTAGAATCATGATTTGATTTTCCATTGTTCTTATAGAAGTCTTCACTATCAAACTAATATAACTAACTCTTTAGGGATACTATTCATCTTTAATTCTACTAATTCATTCCTAAATAACGTCTCCTTCCTATCCTCTATCATCACCATCAATTTCCAATGAATCATCTACTTTTCAAACTCATCCATAACATTCATAAATTTATATAGTTTTTGGCTATCATAAAACACTTGCTAACCACATATGTTTTCTAGTATACTTGGTATAGATCTAAGTCAATAATCTGATTATATGAAGGAAGATCTTTTTGGCCTTGTTGTTGCACCAAAAGGTTGACCTATCAATGTTGGATACAAGCTTCAGTTAAGATCCACAAGAGGCGGTTAGACCATGTCACAAACCCAAGTGTTGTGCTGAAAGGAAGACCAAGGGACACACCATCTTGGAACAATCCCCCCTAGCACAAGTGAGGGGTTTGAACCTATGACTAGCTCTGATACAAATTTTTGGCCTTGCCATTGCACCAAAAGGTCAACCTGTCAATGCCTCATACAAGCTTCAATTAAGATCCATAGGAGGTGCTTAGACCATGTCAAAAATCCAAGCATTGTGTTGTAAGGAAGACCAAGGGACACATAATCTTGCAATATATCTATATTCAAATCATACCTTGATGATAAACATGCAAGAGAAAATTTCTCTATATTCTCACTTCTATCATCATATTAAATTTAAATATATTTAGGTAGCTCAATGCTATCCCAAATAAAATGCATAAATAATATAAAATTCTCTTCCTTAGAAGAATTTATATCTTTCACCTAGTAAACTATTATCATCAAGCCTTCCATAAATTATCAAAAATTTAATTTCATATTTGTGAGCAATACCCAACCCCAAAAAATGGGCTTCATACTCAACTATGTTATTAATACATTTCAAATATAGCCTAAATGATATTTTCCTATTCTCTAAAATTCTAAGATTTTTTCCTAATGCTACAAAAATCCTTACCTAACTCAAGATCTATGCAACATCAATTAGAGTGTATGTTGGAAAATGTACTATAGGTGGTATAGTTAACTTACGTTCATTAGGGATAGTATTGAGTGAGAAAACTACCTCCTACCTCTTTTCTAGCTTTAAAATCTCCACCCATATTCTTTCAAGATACCTATTTATTCTCTAGTATTGATAGTATTTTATTTATGACAACAAACACCACCTATTTGTATTGGTTGATTATGGAGTCTGGGAACATGTAGTTTTTTTTTATTTGTTTCTTTTAATTCTTTATTTTATTAAAGCATTCTAGGCTAGGATATTTTTTTTCATAAACACTCATTGTCTACTTATCAATATCATTTTTTTGTATAGTTACATTTTCTTTACTAAATCACTACCCCTACACTAGGATATGCCTATTTCTCAATTGGAATCTACTCTTGACCATCATTATTTCTAAATTAGTGAAAGTATTGATGTCCTCATCCTCTTTTACCTCTACTCCATGAGAGCCTTCAAATTTTAAAAATCATGAGGTTTAAATTCATATTGATGTGGACCAACATTACAACAATGCTAGAAAACTTGATCATTTCTATAAAAAAGTACCTCGACATTCTTTTTCATTTTCTTGATCATGTGCACACTCATCAAATTGTTCAATATCATCTTGATAGTTCTTCACATCATATTATATATTGAGTAATTCCTTATCCATACTCATCGAATGTGCACTACATAATTCCTAAACTCATGAGGAAGAAAATAAGACTCAAACCATAAGATTTCCTTGTGAAAGTTCACATGCTCCATTCTTAAGGGATATAGTGCATTTTTTCTTAATTCTTGAAGCTTACATTATTTTCTCAAAACAACATGTCATTATTTTGTGATCATTTAGACCAATCAGTACTATACAATCTATTATGTTGCATATGACCATTCAAAATTCAAAATTTACACTGATGTAGTGCAAAGGATCCAAACTCACTCCCATGTAGACATATTTGACAACAATGAGTTTCACTCAACTCACCCTTCTAGGAAATCATCCTTCTAGACAAGTTTTGTTCACTTGGAACTTCTAATTCTCAATCTAATTGACCCAAACAAGAGAACTCACCATCTTCAATCTCCTTAGGAACTATATATTCCCTCAAGCAACTCATTAGGGATTCATGTAGCAACCAATGATTACTTCTCATCAACTTCCTATAACACTAATAGGCCTCCAAATAGGACTATCAAAACTTGTACCAAAACTGGACCCTCTTGAAGAAAGGGACAATTTCATGTATACTTAGATCCACTTTTGAGTCCCCTCATATCATTTCCCCCTTAAAATGGAATTTATAGGCCCCTTAGACCTATCAATTTTTATGTAGAGGCCCCTTTCTTATAAGAAATCACATAAAACCTAAAAAAAAACACTTAATGACATCATATCCTGACAACCCACCTTCAAATAATAGTAGTGGGACCCATTCGCCACCCTTGGCAAATGAGTCCCCTTTGAGGGAAAATTCAAAATCATGCAGGAATTTAATCAATTTTGTTTTTATTTCTAGTGAATCCCAGCCTCTTAGGTCTAGTTAATGGGAAAATAGGATGTTGTTTCCTATAAATACATATTTCAAGTCATTTTACACATCTTAATCACTTTTTATCATCTCAAGAGAAAAACACATGCTACAACAAAGTTCATAAGCAAAAGTTGAAGTTTTAGGACAAAAAACTAGGGTTTTTTGCAGGTCTTGTAGCTCACTCACATTGTCAAGATCGAACACTGCAAAGGTTTGATGATGGATTCCTATAGTGAATCATGAAGAAATATAGGGTGAAGAGGTGCAACTAGCCACCAAATCATGCCTAAGGACTTGGTTTCCTATTGAGTTCATCTTCCATTGAGTTCATCTTCCATTGTTACTCAATCTTCAGATCAAGGTCTTTATTATGATTATTTAGCATTTGCATTTTATTTCTTATCTTTGTTTTATGTGTTGTAAGGTTTCTAAGATAGAGATATTGCATCCTTTCAATCATTCTTGCATAACCTATTATAGAACAATAGAATAGAGTTCTTGTCATGATTCAACCTTTCTTAGTCTTTAACACATCTAAGACTAGGGTTAATGCATATTTATTTTTATTCAAGGTTTAATTACCAATCTCTGGGTTTGACTAAGGAAAACCCCCCATTAGATCAACAATTTTAAGTTGTTTTGTAGGGATTTTCAGAGATCTGGAATCAGGACTCTATGAGAATTTGCTAAAGAAGTATCAAGGTACAGATTTGAATCTTGAGTTTGCAGAAATTTGTAGGTGGATTGATTCACCACCCTTGGTGAATGAGTCTCACTTGAAATAAAAAAGTAATTTTAAAGCTATTTCAAATCCCCAACAGTTGGAAATGAGGTTCTGTTTAGAAAAAGACCTAACTTGGGACTGATTTACCACCATTGGTGAATGAGGCCCAGTTAGCAAAATTCTAGATTTCATCAGATTCTCAGTATTTCATTAATTCCTCTATAACTTTCCAGGTGCACACATTCTCAGAAACAATCCTTTGTTTAGTTAAATATTGTATTTTTTTTCATTATTTCATAGTCTCTGCATATCACACTATGTTTTTAAACAAGGCATAAATCTTAGTTTTGCATTCATTTTTAGTCATTTTAATCAATCAAATGCATTTATTTTAGTTAGTTTACATCACATCACATCACACTTGTCTTTATTTGAATGAACATCTAGCATTTTAGGATCTAAATCTCTCTCTTTCTAGGTGAAAAACTTAGGAAGATAACAAGCATTTTGGGTATTAAAATCTATGTTACATTTTGGTGAACCTAACATTTTGAACATTATACCATTCTGATTTGCATTTATAAATTGCATTTTAGGTCTTCATAATTGTAGGATCTTGCATAATTTAGATATCTTAAAAAGCATTGTCTTACTACAAGCATTCTTTAATTTACATCATTTCATTCATTTCCATCTCTGCATTTGCATTCTGGATTTGCATTGTAAAAATTTCAGATTTTACAAAAAAACACAAGGAAATCATAAAAATATTAAAAAATTCATCTCCTAGGACTCATTCGCCACCCAAGGCGAATCAGTTCCTTTACAATTTTTCATCAAAATTTCCAAATTTTACTTTCTTGCATTACATATTTCTATTTTCTGTTATTTCCTTTCTATTTTAGTTTGTATTTTCTCTATTTTCTTAGCATATATTTCATTTCTCATCATGGTATTGATGGATAGTATTAGAATTTTACAAATACCATTTTTTGTTATCTTTTGTAGTCCTTTTTGTCAGCTTACATTGACGAAACTATAGAAAATCTCAAAAACCAATCAAACAATACCTCAAATGATCCCATTGAGCATATGATTCAAATTCGAAATAACATCTCATCCAAGCCATTTAGTAGTGATGATGTTGAAAATTTAGATAAAACCCTTAAGGGTGTCATCTCACTCACTTCATCCTCTAAAACTTGTCATCAGACATATCCAACTCTTACTGAAGCACCTTTCCTCAAACCCTTTGATCATGATGACTTTGCTTTGTTAGAAGAAGCCCTTGAAGTCTTCATCTCACATAAGCCATCTGCTAAGGTTTGTGGTAAAATCCTTCTGATACATGATAGTTAACCCTTACAACCTTTTGAGAGTGATGACTTTCCTTTGAAAGATGAGTCTCTTCAAGACTCTATCCCATTTAATTCATCCACTATGGTTTATGATGAAATCTCTCATGTTAAGGATGTTCATGTAGTTGAACCAAAACTTATTCTTTATCCTCCTTCATATCTACTCCATCCTTCTAATAAACCAAAAATTATCCTTTACCTACCCTCACATCCCCTTCACCCCTCTAATGTATCACAACAATCTAGTGATGATACTGTTGCTCATACATATAACACATGAAATAACCCACAACCACCACAAATAATCCCACCATCATTACCTTTTATCTAATCTTCCTAGCACTCTTCATTACCTCCCACCCACAGGAGTATGATCTTGTTGAAAAATTAAAGAATACTCTTGCCAAAATTACTTTTTGGAATTTTCTTGAAAATTCACCAAATTATAATACCATCCTTCAAATTGCCTTGAAATAGCTAATAGTCCCTCCTGGAACTAATCCAAGTGATGTGGCTGCTCTTGTTCGAAAAAATAGTCTTGACATTACTTTTCATCAACATGAGCTTCCTCCTTTGGAGTTACAAAAACAACATGATGCCTTTATGATCATTGCTCAATTTCATCACATAGGTATCAAGCATACTCTTAAATAGATAATGGTTCTGCTCTTAATGTGTGTAGTGTGAGCCTCCTTGACCTCTTGAAAGTAGATAGATCACATATAGAACTTGTATCTATTTCTATTCAAGGGTTTGATAATATAACAAAGCAACCACTAGGGGTCATCAGTTTACCTATTACAATTGGCGTAGTTACTTTGCAGACTCCTATCCATGTCATGCCTCATGAACTTTCATATAATATTCTTCTAGGCCAACAATGGATTCATGAGATGAATGCAATCCCTTCAAATCTTCACTGTATCATGAAGTATGTTTACAACAATTGCATATATCAAATTGAAATTGACCCTGAACCTGAAAAACTATTTGCACCTTGCAACAAGATTCAAAAGTCCTTTCAAAACATTAATTCCAACTTCACAGATTGATCCTCTTGACAATAAACAACATGATGTAGAATTACCATCTACATTACTTGGTGATGATTGGGGATCTTTAGATTTTACACCTTCATTTATGGGGGATTGCATGCTTATGAAGACATCCAACTAAGATCCTAACCAACCCGCTATTATGTCCACCCAAAATTTTGAACAATTGTCCCATACATCTATCTCATACAACACAGATGAAAATGCAACATACACAACAAATTTTGATGAGATAGATCATCAACCCCCACCTTCACCACATGCAATTGATAGAATTTATGGAAAAGGTTATACGTTTGTTAAACAATTGGGCTATAATGGAAAAGGGTGTGGAAAAAAGTGAACAAGGTATTCATGTTCCTATTGAACCAAATACACAAGAAACGAAAATGGGATTGGGATACTCTTTTTCTAAAATGACTAAAGCTACTCAACAACCATCATTAAATATCAATATGATCACATGTCAGCCACAATACAAACTCACCCTTATTCATCCTTACTTGCTTGATCTGACCCTCCCACCTTCATGGTTGTTTATTGATAGTGATGAGGCTTTGAAGCACATACTTGGTGTTTATGGTACCTCATCCTTTCCTGTTTCCTTTAACCACATTACATGTGCTATAAATATTATTGACCAAGAAACAAGTGATATCAATGAAGAATTGTTGGAATCTAAAATTCCTAAATCAAATGCACTTCCTTTAGGAGATACGATTGATGTGCTTATGGAAATTAATGACCAAGATAAAGTCATTAAAATTGGGAAGTGTCTTGATGATGAAGAATAAGAAGATATGTAACTACTTTACTTCATGATTTTATTGAGATATTTGCTTGGAAATATTCTTATACACCAGGAATAGACCTGACCATTGTGATGCATAACATTGTCCTTGACAACACTGTTAAACCTATTTGCCAAGAGATTCATAAAATGCATACTAAAGTGGCACTGCTAGTTAAAGAAGAGCTTGAGAAACTTCTTGACGCTCGCTTTATACGACCTATTGATTATTCTCCTTGGATCTTGAACATTGTTGCAGTTGAAAAACCCAACAACAAGATTAGGATGTGTATTGATTTTCGAGACTTGAATAGAGCCCCTTTGAAGGATGATTTTCCACTTCCTAATATTGATATGATTGTGAATTCAACTACTGGACATGCTTTGTTTTCATTCATGGATGTATTCTTTGGTTATAATCAAATCCTTATTAATCCACGCGATGAATACAAAACTTCCTTCACCACTGTTTGGGAAAAATTTTGTTGGGTTGTCATGCCTTTCAATTTAAAGAATGTCGGTGCAACTTATCAACGTGCAATGACATTAATATTCCATGATTACATTCATTGAATCTTAGAAGATTATGTTGATGATATCCTTGCTAAATCTTTAACTCAACAAGACAACATAACTGTCCTTCACAAAATATTTGAATGAATCAAGCAATATAACATGCGATTGAATCCAAAAAAGTGTTTTTTTAGTGAAGAAAGTGGTAAAATCTTAGGATTTATCATATCTTATCGAGGCATTGAGGTGGATACAAATAAAATTGATGCAATTGTTAGCATGACACCTCCCAAGAATATTTCTCAAATATGCATGTTACAAGGATGAATCTAGGCTATTAGATGTTTTGTCACCTCTTTAGCTGAATGCACATGACCATTCACAACTCTTCTTAAAAAGGATGTTCCTTTTGATTGGAATGATGATTGTAAAAAATATTTAGAAAAACTAAAGGAATATTTAGCTACTCCACCTGTTTTACAACCTGCTATACCTAATAGACCATTTATTTTGTACATCAATGCATCTTCCAATGCTCTTGCAACATTATTTGCTCAACACGATATCATGGTAAAGAACATCCTGTTTATTACATTAGTTACACTTTAATCGATTATGAAATACACTATTCACCAATTGAAAAATAGTGTTTGGCTCTTGTATTCACTACTAGTAAGTTGCGACACTATTTACTAAATGTTGAGATACAAGTTGTCACAAAATTCAACCCTATCAAATACCCTCTCAATAAAAATGAACTCTCTACTCATTTAACTAAGTGGGTAATGTTGCTAACCAAGTTTGATCTAAAATTTGTTTCACAAAAAGCAATCAAGGGTCAAGCTTTAACTGATCACTTAGCTGATGCTCCTTCTTCATCAACTTTTATGCCCATTCATTCCTTTCCTAATGATCATGTTTTAACCATTGATACACAATCATGGAATTTATTCTTCAATGGATCTAAGTGCCGAATAGGTTCAGGTGTAGGTGTGGTCTTGATTCCACCCAATGGTAACCCTATTCCCTTACCCTACCATTTGAACTTCTTATGTACAAATAATACAACTGAGTATGAAGCATTGATTGTAGGATTACAAGCTGTGTTATCCCTTCATGTTAGAAATATTCAAATCTTCGGCGACTCACAATTGGTTATTAAAGAAATGAATGGAACATATCAAACTAAACACGAAAAGTTATTAAAATAAAAGGACTTTATCATGAAAAATTTATACAAATTTGACTTGTTTACCATTGATAACATCCCATGAAAAGATAATTGACATGCAGATGCCATAGCTAGCACAACCTCTCACATCTCCCCACCTGATCCTTCTATAGAATACACATTCATTATTCATACTATGATGAAACCTTTGATTCACACTTCATTAGAAAATATCTCAACTATAACTCAAACATCCTCGTGTGAATGGTATAATATGATATACAATTACTTAAAGGATGGTACCCTTCCTAAACTTACCAAAGCGAATACTCAAAAGATCTTACAAAAAATTTCAACAAAATATGTGATTCTTATAGATGCATTGTATAGAATATCTTTTAATGGTCTCTTATTATGTTATCTTAAGGATTTTGAAATCCCCTTAGCACTTGAACAGGCTCATGCTAGTGCCTATGGCGGTCATTTTGGAGGACAATAATTAGCTCAAAAACTTATTTTTATAGGTTATTATTAGACATATATGGAGAAGGATTGTTTCCATTATGTTAACCGATGTCAAACATGCCAAGAGCATAGTAATTTGATTCATACTCCTCTTGTTGAAATTTGCGCCAATGTTCCCATTTAGTTGTTTTCAATATGGGGGTTAGATCTTATTGGAAAATTTTCCCCACCTTCTTCTGTCGGACATACATTTATCATCATTGCCACTAACTATTTCACAAAATGGGTCGAAGCTATCCCTCTTCATTTAACAACTGCTGAAATAATTTGTCATTTCTTCGTCAAACACATAATTGATCGCTTTGGACTTTCTTCTATAATTGTTTTAGATAATGGAACATCCTTTAAGAATAGTGAGGTTCAAAAATTTCTCCAAGCTTTTAACATTCAACATCATTTCTCCACACCATATTATCTGCAATCCAATGGACAAGCTGAGCACACTAATAAAATTCTTAAACAAATTCCTAAGAAAACTATTCACAACAATTATAAGGATTGGCATACACAACTCCCTTATGCATTTTGGGAATATCAAACTAGTTTTCATTCATCCATTAGCACTACTCCTTATAATCTTGTTTATGGTACCAATGCAATCATTCCCTTGGAGTTAGAAATTCCTACTTTGCGAGTTTCTCTTTGGGACATTTTTGATGATCACACTTATAAAGCTCAATGATTACATTAATTAGAGATGCTCACTGAACAATGCATTAGTGCTCTTGAGCATCTCCAAGCCCACATTAAACATTTATAATGACAAAACAATGTCCATGTTATCCTGCACTCATTTTCTAGTGGTGATTTTGTTCTTATTGCAAATAAATGAATAGCTAGTGAAAATAATGAAGAAAAGGATAAGTTTAGCTCCAATTGGTTGGGACCTTTTATAGATGACACTAGTTATAGGTATGGTGCTTATACTTTAAAATAGCTTGATGGAACACCCCTTAGGGAACCTATTAATGTTGTACATTTTCACCGGTATCACAAATAATCCTCTTCGAATAGTATGTTTCACCTAAGCTGTGTTGTTCAGAGTTATTTGAAGATATTTTAAATAGATTTCACATTGATTCATTCTTGACACATCAATGTATGTTTATCTTGAACACTAAAGTAATTATTTCTATTCATTCTATAATTGATTTAGATTTCATACTATTCATGTTTATCCTATGTTAGATTAGATCCTTAATACAATTTTTAAATTAAGATATCACATTTAACAATGTTGTATCGATACTAAAACTGCAATATGTTTTACATTAGATCACATGAATTTTCCTAGATCATATAGACATTAATTAAAATACTTTTCCATAAGTTCTTTAATTAATCACATAGCATTTAACAAGTATTTTCAAAACAAAATATACATCATTATAGTTCATAAAGTGCATATATATTAACCCAAAAAGTCTCATATACATCTCAAGAATCATATCATAATGGTCTGTGAGAGCTAGACCCCTTAGGATCTAGCACTCATGATCTAGTTCCTAGATTTCATAAGATGGTCGTGTGTGACCATGATCATGAACTACCAAATCTCAATGCATACTTCAGACCCTGTACCTATCCAATGGCTACGAGCTACTCCTCTACAATCTAATCCCTCTCTACCTATGTCTGGTCTAGCTCTACCTGAAGTGTCTCTACCTCTGATGAGGCCCATGATGACTGTAGTGAACTCTCAGCTTGACAAAGTCATCTCCTCACACTCTCCTACACTACCCACAACATCATAAATGGTCTAAGTGATTCTAGCTCTTTCTCCATGATAGGTGGGGGAATGTAGTTAGGATCTATCTCCTCCTCCTCGAGGGATATGGCACTATCTCTATAGATGCCTAATGATAGAACTATCACCAGTCTCTGGTAACTCTTCTAAGATAGATCATGTACATAATAAGTAACATATCATCATCATATACATATATCAAATATCAAATACTTAGGGACATCCATTAATTTAAATATTATTACCTATGTCTCTAGATGCATGAGGCAAATCAAACTCCTCATCTCTGGGGAGCATGTGGGATGATCTAGCCTCTCTCTAACTATGCATGCTGATGTCTGTTGTAGCTACTGCTTGTGATCTAGTCCTGTAAGTATGTGATGCTTCTCCATGCTTGTTTAGATCCTCGATACTACCTCATCATTCTCACTCAAGGGTGGATCCTCCTCATACTCCTCTCCCTCCTCCTCATCATCATCTCCTCCATCCTAGTTCTCATAGTCAAGATTTGCATCAGACTGGTACTCCTCATCAATCACATCTGTAAAAATATTTGTTGGACTATATCATACCTCCTCTGCCCTCCCTCTGCATCATCCTCTACTACTACCTATGCCTCACCTAGGGGGAATTCCATAGGAAATACGAGAGCTGGTCATGCATATGACCACCACTCCTCATACTCATGTGTTACTAACATCATCAACATTGAATGTTGGTGGCTAGTCATGATTTGAATCATCGGTATCACTCTCACGAACATGATCTATAGTCAGCTAAATAGTATCCCCTATCCTCCAAGCACTCCACACTAATTGTCTAATAAAGGGGCATGCCCTCAGTGGTGTATGAACCTATCCAAACTTCTGAATGACTCATCCATAATAGAGTGGTCGTACAATGTAGTCATGCATCTCTACTAGAAGTCTATCCATTTGCATCCATCGTAACTTCCCTACATGATCTGGCCACTAAAGAGTTAGTACATATGGTCTCCATAGTATTTCATCCTCCTCCTATCAATCAAATCTCACCCTCCAATACCCTAAATTTCCATACTACCATAGTCTTCTTAGGGGATAGCCAAATGCTCATGGATACTCTACTGCTATAACACATGGAAATATGATAGGCCTGGTACATGTGATATGCTCCAAGTACCACACCTGTAGAAGTGTACAATGGACCATACTATTGATCTCCTAGAAAACAAATCTCCCTAAATCTTAATACAAATGTGCAGAATACAACAACCCCATGCATAGACTATCCGCTAATGATACATTCCTCGTACCAAATGTACTAGTCCGCCATCCAAGTTTGTTGCTCATCCATCTAGATTGAGTACCAGTGCCATTGTATGCATCATAATCCATCTCACCATAGGAGCTCATGCGTATAGTAGCAATGGTAGCTCGATATGTGCTCTAACTCTCTCATCATGTATCGGTCCTCCTAAACAATACTGCATACATCTCTCTTCTTTTCATGAAATGAATGATCCCCTTGGAAATACACTTGTGCTCCTTGGATAGGCACTTCAAGAATGCAATGTACATCCTTGAGCACGTGATCATCATTTCCTCAGTGGGAAGATGAAAGGTACATGTATCTACATCCCACCACTCACA
>VDFB02358134.1:7334343-7369741 GCA_007258455.2 Sequoia sempervirens | reverse complement strand
GAGGGAAGGAGGAATGGAGGGAGAGAGAGAGGTGAGATAGATAGAAGTATAGAGGGAAGGAGAGAGTGTGAGAAAGAGGTCTACAACATAAGGGATAAACAATGAATGAGATAGAGCAAGAGAAAGATGATATAACTTGCTGATTATTGAAATTTGACTTCCTGATTACTGATATTTGACATGTTGATTACTGAAATTTGGCTGTTTGAAAAATTGTAAGATCTTCCAAAAACTAGAATTTGAATTATAACTCCTAGAGATCGAAAACCACTCTCAAACATCCTGAAACTATATATATGAAATAGAACTTAAAGTATAAGAAAGTAAATGTTTATTTCAAGTATATAGTTTTCATGAAAGATAACAAGAAGAAAGAGACAAGAAAAAGAGAAGATTTTTTTTTCCATGTAAACCAAAATGCGAGTGAGTTATAATGCGCTCGTGTTTTGGAATTTTTTTTTTTAATTTCAAAGTATGCACATTTTTTAAATTCAAAATACGCGTGTTTCTTGATATTTAAACCATAACGTGCTCGCATTATAATGCACTCGCATTATAATGCACTCGCATTATAATGCACTCGCATTATAATGCACTCGCATTATAATGCACTCGCATTATAATGCACTCGCATTATAATGCACTCGTGTTATAATGCACTCGCATTATAATGTACTCGCGTTATAATGCACTCGCGTTATAATGCACTCGCGTTATAATGTGCTCGCATTATAACAAGCTCATGTTATAACGTGCTCGCATTATAACACGCTCATGTTATAATGCACTCATGTTATAACGTGCTCACATTATAATGCGCTCACCTTATAACACACTCACGTTATGGCTTGGTAATGACCGAGCCTAGGCTTGGTCACTACCAACCTATAACGTGAGCGATTTTTACTATAACGTGCTCGCGTTTTCACTATTTCAGTATAAAAAAGTAAATTTTCCACTTTTTGGCCCCCCATCTTTTTGCACTTACCCACACCCCTTTATTTGTTGTGGGTATTTTCTTATGCATGTTCAAATGATGTTTATTCTCCTTCATGCACTACATGGTGACACATAGTTTCAATGGACTTATCATCCCTCTCTATTGTTAGTATTATGAGAGGGTTTCCATACTATTGTTGGTAATGCTTCTTTGGTTTTGATTACTAGTGAACTATGTATCTAGTTTTTGTTCCTATGCATTAGGTGGATCCGGTAGCTAGTTACCCATGCATTTTGGTGAGATGGAACACTTACCATATAAACACATTTTTATTCATATTTTGTGGATGCAACCTTCCATCCTCAATTTATAAGTTTCTTCAAACTATTGGCACTTGTATTTTTGACTTGTAGTTTACTCTTGCATTGGTTGAGTAGTGTCATTGGAGTCACTCACTCAAATTCATGTGTAATTTGTATCTTTGAGTATTAGTTGTTTACATTAGTTAACCATTTGATCATTGTTCAAGTAGTGTTATTGGGGGCACTCATGCAAATTTTTGTCTTCTTGATCTTGATTTTAGTGGAGGTTCTCCCTTTTTAGCACTATAACAATCATCTTTTGATAGGTGTTTGCAACTTCTTTGGGCTTCAATAGTGTTCATCATCTTCCTTTCTTTTTGGGATAGGTTTTGGGGGCTTCTTAGTCCATCTTATATTTATTTATTTCGTTCTTTTGGAGAGGAGTTTTTCTCATAAGGCCTTCTTCTAATCTTTAGTTATGAGATCTTTTTTATTTGTACATGGGTATCTCATCATGCCTTGTTGTTAGGACCCATCATTTATATTTATGCATTCATCATTTAGATGTCTTAGCTATTTTATAGGTTCCACTAAAGGGGGGTATTAGAGTAAAAGGGTATTTACCTAATTAATTGTTTAATTACTTAGGGCCCTTCCACTTTAGCTACTTAAGCTTACTGTCTCAACTCATAGGATATCTAACACATGTCATGATCTCTTTTTATCCTCACCTAGTGTTTCTCTAGAGTTTTTTTTTTCATTTTATAATGATTCTTATTGTATTCACTCATTAGTGAGATTTACACATTAATGATGATTCATGTTTTGGATCAATGAGCTTCATAGCATTGCTACCTATCTCTTTGTGTGACAAGTGTTTGATTGCAGGTGATCCCTTGTACTTGTACGGCTAAGGAATCAGCCCCAATTCTTTTTACCCTCACCAAAGGTTTCTCTAGGGTTTCTTTTTCTTCTTCTTTTTACAAAGAATTTTATTGTATTCACTCATTAGTGAGGTTTGCACATTAATGATGATTCATGTTTTGGATCAATAACTCTTGGCGTCCATAGTATTGTTATTTCTCTTGTTTGTGATAGGTGATTGATTGTAGATGATCCTTAGGGTTGAGAAATCAACTCCAAAAATAGTCAGAACCTTGTTTACCTTCAAGTGAGTGTCTTTTTTGCATACCCTTTTTCGATTTTCAACACTCTCTTGTGCATGTTTTCATGATGTTTCTTTTCTATGCACTACATTGTGACACAGTTTTAGTGGACCTATCATGTTTCACCCTTGTTAGCATTATGGGGGGTGTCATATTGTTGGTGTTAATGCTTCTTTGGTTTTGATTCAAAGTGAACTATGTATTTAGTGTTTGTTTCTATGTGCTAGGAAAATGTAGCATTTAGTTACCCATGCATTTTGGTGAGATTAAACATATACCAAATAGACACTTGTATTTATGTTTTGTGTAGGAAACCAACCATCCTCAATTGATCAGTTTCTTCATACTATTGGCATCCATATTTTTAACTTGTAGTTTACTACAACATTAGTTAAGTAATGTCAGTGGGTTCACTTGTGCATATGGATATGCCATATGTATCTTTGACTGTTAGGTTGTTGCCTTTATTCTCCATTTGTCCATTATTGTCTTTCTTTCTTTTGGAGAGGAGTTTTTTCCTTGAGATTTTCTCCTTTTTTCTCTAGTTATGAGATTTTTATTTTTTATTTTTACATGGATAACTCATCAAGCCAAGTTGCGAAGATCCATCCTTTACTTTTTTGTATTCATCACTTAGAGGTTTTAGCTTCTCCCTAAGTTGCACTTAAGGGGGTTGCTAGAGTAAAAGGGTATTTACCTAATTAATTATTTAATTACTTAGGAACCTCTTTTCACACTAGTTATTTAAGCTTACTTAGGCCATGTGTTTTTGTCTCAATTCATACGATTGGGACAGATGTAATGGTCTGTTTTTATCCTCACCTACGATTTCATATAAGGTTTCGTTTTTCTTTTTCCTTTTACAAGGATTCATTAGTTTATTCATTCATTGATAGTGAAGGTTCCACATTCACAATGATTCATGATTTTTTAGATCTATAGCTCTTGGCTTCCATAGCTTTGCTTTTTCTATTTTTTTGTGATAGGTATTTGATTGCAAGTGATCCTTGGGAGTTGTAGGATTAATGAATTAACTCAACATGTGTCTCATCTTTTCTCCCCCTCTCTAACTTGGGGTGTTCTATTTATTTTTTATACACACATGATGTATATTTCTCATGCTACACAATTGTGATATTTCCTATATTCCTTAATCACTATGCTTCTTGAGCTTATTGTCACCATGATCTACATTTCTTATCACTTCAATCTTATCATTTCTATGCTACTATTTTTATGAGTATTCTCATGTTTTTATCTCATGAACTTTAACTCATTTTAATGCTTTATCATGTGTTTTCATGCAACATCTTAGCAATTTGGTCTTACATGCCTATCTTGTGATTTGGTATGTGTTTGTTATTGCAATGTCTTGATATTTAAGAACATTCATTTGCCCAAATAATGCAAATGGTTGAACAAGGAGTGTTCTCTCTAACATTCAATTTGGAGCTTAAAAATGGATCTTAATCTACATCTAGATCACATAGTTTGCCATCTGTCAATATACACATGTTATTTGCAATCATTTGTTCCAAGTCATAAAGGTAGTCTAAAAGGGGGATTGGCCTAGGAAAAATTGACTCTAATGATCTAGCAACTTCCCAAAAGACATTTTGATATACCACCATCCTTACTCATCAACAACTATCAAATATTTTAGCAAATTAGGTTTTAAGATTCTATAATTTACAAGGTCTACTCCACAAGGTCATTCAAGGGGAATGCTTAGGATCAATCTTGAAGAGTCTGACTTTGACCCATAGGGATTTCTAGTATTGCTCAAAATTAGATACATTTAGCAACTAAAAGCATTCATTCCTACACCTTGACAAGTGGATTCTATATGACATGAACATTAATTCTCTGTCCTCATTCTCAAAACTAAAAGCCTTAGCTTTTATATTTATTTTCTAAGAATAACATTTGTATTTATCAAATCCTAACAAACTCTCCTTGATTAAATCAAAGTTAATTTGTAATTACTCATTGCATGTATTTAAAAAAATAATTTATATAAAATAAAATTTATTTCTTACAATATTAAATAAATAAAGACATTGACAAACATTATTTATTTTTAATAATTTTTATTATAAATATTTAAAGAACTCTTACCTCACCATTACACGACTCCACATAATATCTATAAAATAAACCATAACAAATAAAATCTTAGATCATTTAGATTTAATAAGACTTTAAACTGCAACTAAAATATACTCCAAATGTTTTTTAATTTATGAAAATGAAGGTAAAGAAAATAACTCTAATAAATAGCTGTGCAAATGTTTTGTTATTCCTACAAACTAAACTTTATTGCACCTGTGTGTTGTGGTCAAACCAGCCAATTCCTACCTCTATTAAAAAGTCCAATTCTTGTCACATGTCCCACACGTTTTGAAAACATAAGCATTCAGATCTGACTTCTTTCCAGAATCTCTGCTCCATTTCACATGTTTTTGTTCTACTTTTTCCTCTATTGGAACAATTCCAAAACAAAACATTCACAGGCAGATGAAAAAACATACAAGTAAGCTCACCTATTTTTGTTCTACTTTTTCCTCCATTGGAACAATTCCAAAACAAAATATTCAGAGACACATGGAGAAACATACAATCAATCAATCTGTCAGAGAAGCATCCTCTGAAAACCAGACCAGAATTTATTCCATTTAACAAAATTACACACAACCATGATCTCAACATCCAAACCCCCTTAAAGGGCATTGATAACAGAGCAAGAAATTAACACAATTGAACAGTTCAAAAAGAGTTATTGATACTAACTTTGTTCTTCTGTTCAAAACCCAACAGCTCTGTAATTACTCTGCAGTCAGAGGTTGCACCTCCTGTGTGCCAGTGCCATCATCATCGGGATAAGAAATAGAAATCAGCTTCAATCTGTACTCCTCCTTCTTATCCACCTCATCATACTTTCTCATGAACCCTCTGCAGTGGACTGGAGATCGGCTCCTGCTGTGATATTGCTATGAGGGACTCCCTGGTTTCCTCAGAACCTACTGGTCTTTCATCATTCTGTGGCAACGCAGGATCCATTAACAACCCAGAATTCCTTGGCCTGAAGAAAACAGAAAACTCATGTACCCATCACACAAACCAAACCCTAATCTCAGAATTTCAAATTAAACCCAAAAAACCAGAGAACTGCAGGAATCTGAAAATAAACTAAGCACAGAAGGGCATTGACAGAAAACTCCTTAAAACAGAAAGAAAAAAAAACAGGGGATTTTTTCCCCTTACCTTTAATTTTACAGAGCTGAATCCACCCGAATTCCTGATATTTCCCCCCCTCACCTTTGGTTCTACAGAGCTGAATCCACCCGAATTCCTGAAATCTGATATTTTCCCCCTCTCCTTTGGTTTTACAGAGCTGAATCCACCCGAATTCTTGAAATCTTCAGGCTATTATGTAGATTAGAAACGTTGAAATTATTTTGTCTCTGGAAACTGTTGAATGTATGAATGGAAAACATACCTGTCGACAATCCTTTATCACTATTGGCGTAGAATATACTTTGTCAAGAAACCTCGATAATGACGTCCTCTACCCTAGTGTGACGTGTGACTGATATGGATAAGTTTGTAGGGCTGCTTGTGTGTAATGGCCGGGGCCTCTCGGTCGTTCAAACAGAAGAAGGGCAAAGTTATTTCAAATCGGGATAATTCTGACGTTTTATCTGAATTTGGTTGACGTCATCGCATTTTATTTCATGGTAGTGGTTACATTATGAAATTGTTTTGGTTTGTGAATGAGTGTAAAGATATATTTTTTAAAGAATATAAAATAGATTTTTTTTTTTTTTGGTTTTCTGTCACTTTTTTATTTGTGGCGAGAGATTTGATTCGATTTTGTAGTTTTCCTTTTTGGTTGCGTGAGTGGGGTGTGATTTTATTATTTTGATGATTAATAACGTGTTTTATGTGTATTTTATTTTTTAATTGTTTTGTTGATAAATATATTGTTTGTGTTAGTTTTAAGGGATTTTAGCATATAATTTGATTTGAGTCTGATATTTTTCTTATTCTTTTGTTTTATTTAATTAGTGTGGTTTGGACTTTATCTAAATCTTATATGTTTTTCTACTTTAATTAGAATTGTAATTGTAATATTGTTTCTTAGATAGAATTGTTAGCATCTTGCCTTCTTCTTTTTTAAATCTCAATTACACTTTCCTTATAATTTGATTGAATCTAGTATTTTTCTTATTCTTTTACTTTATTTAATTAGTGTGGTTTAGACCTTACCGAAATCTTACATATTTTTCCACTTTGGTTAGAATTGTAATTATGCTATTGTCTCCTAGATACAATTGTTAGTATGCTCTTGTCTTCTGCTTTTTAAAATCTTAGTTACACTTTACTTATAATTAGATTGAATCTAGTATTTTTCTTTTCCTTTTACTTGATTTAATTAGTGTGGTCTAGACCTTACTTAATTCTTGCATGTTTTTCTACTTTGGTTAGAATCATAGATATTATCTTTTCTTATAGATAGAATTAGCATGTCCTCGTATTTTTTTTCTAAATCCCAATTACTTTTTCCTTGAGCTGACTTTGATTTAAAATTGAATCATTGCTCTTTGGCTTGCATGTGAAATCTTTAAATTAAAAATTTGGAGTACATATTTAAAGAAAACTCTTGGGGAATTCTAAGATCCATTTGAAGAATCTCATAATGTTCATTCAAGTCATCATAAGAGCACTCTAGAGCATTCAAGCCAAGGAAATCCTAAATTAAGAATAACATTTTATACATCACACATCCTATATTTTGTGTACTTAGAATCTTCTCATTCAAATTATGAAATTAACAACATTTAAGGTGCTTGACTTAGGCTCAAGGAAGTCCAACACTTCAAGCCTATCAAAGCAAGCCCTTGAAAGTGTTCTTTCACACCATTTTGACCTCTATTCAAATCCTATTTGAAAAACCTTAGGAGCATGTGATTGAAAAAGTCAAGATCACAACAAAGAGGATGGAATAACAAGAGAGCTAGATGGAATCACTATAGTGATCACATTCAATTGTAGTGCAAGAACCAAAGACTTATCTACTTAAATAGAGGTAGAAATTTCAGTATAAGTTTCATAGTTATAGAGTGCATGAGAGTACATTTAAAATCTTATTTAATAACATCCACTATCCTCATTGTCAAAAAGCTAAAAATATGTAATCTCCTATAAATTTTTATTTACTTGTCATGTTAGTGACTCAACTCAATTATGTTTGTCTAATATCTAATTAAAGTGTTTAATGAATCTTATTTCATAGATTAAATATTATTTAATTTTTAAAGAGGGTGCATTTAATTCTACAATGATATTGTGCTGTAGAAAAATGGCCCCTTGTCATTTTCATGGCCTTTTAGGTCTTGCTTCATGGTATTTGATATATTTTGTTCTGATTTTACGTTGTGACATGGCTTGAACATGCATATTTAGGTACTAAAATTCAAATAATGATGTCTTGTGAAGGTGTTGTGAAGTGTTGTAAGACATTTCTACATTCTTGTAGACTCTATTTATTACAATTCACCTAAAACTCACCTTTTTATTCATCAATAAGTCCTATTTTGAAGTGTTGTAAAGTCTTGTAACAAGAATTCACGCTTTTCTAGGCACATCTTCACTATTTATCCCTTTTTCATGCTTTATTTGACCCCTTTATGCCCTCATATGACTTAATTAAGTGTATTTCTGAATATTATCCCGACAAACAATATTAAATACAACATATTTCCTGACACATGTTTCTAGGTCTTAGGTGGGACCCATTCACCACCCCTTGGCTCCAAATTCAAATTTTTTAAAATTTTCTTTCAGGTTTTATTCAAATACACTTGATGTTGGCCTATGATGAGGTATGAACGATTAACTGAGGCACAAGTGTGTATAAATATGTGATTTTCACCTCATTTTACATCTCCTACAATTCTCCAACATTCATACAACTATGATGAGGTGATTATCCACCAGAGGGACAAGGTGCGAGCATTCTTCCACTAGTGCATAGGTCCACACTAGGTTAGTCCCAAACCCTCTTTGTGATTTTAAGCATGTGTTTCAATTTTTTATGCAATTTTAAAACATGGGTTTTGGGATTGGGGTAGGTTAGTGAAATGGGTAGGTGGCAAAATTTTGATTTCGCCTGGCAATTATGAGGCAAAATTGTCTATTTAGGGGCGATGAGGAAAGGGGGGTGTATTTGCCCATTTGATAGGCGGGTACGCCCAAAAATGGTGAGAAGGGATAGAAAAGGGCGGATTCACCCTTGTATAGGGTAAATCCACCTGCAAATAAGAGGGGGAAGGTGGAAGGGCAACCACGCCTGGTAGATGGGTGAGTACGCACATCCAAGGGGTGATTTTGCTCCTTAGATGGGCGTACGTGCCCCTATGGGGCGCGACCGCCACAGTGCGGGGGGGGTATGCCCAGGGCAAGCTCGCTTGTTTGCTGGATGGGCGAAGTTGCCCTCTAGACGGGTGACCCTGCTTGGGGCGGGCTCACCCACCAGACGAGCGGGCACGCCCATCCGTGGGCAAGGAGCCTGTCAGGTGGGCTCACCCATCGGGCGAGGGCACTAAATAAAAAACAAAAGAGAAAAATAAACAGGCAGAGATGCCCCGAAAAGGGGCAGGGATGGGGGTTGTAGGGGCGAATTTGTCCAAGTTGGGTGAATTCATCCAAAAGGCTAAAGAAAGAGGGGAAATTAGGAAAAGTTGCCCAAAGGGGAGGAAAAAGATGAGAAGATAGCCCAGGGCAGGGAGGAAAAGGGAGAAGATGGTAGAAAAAGACTGACATGTGTAATATACATGCAGTGGTACAAGAGCATGCAGATGGGGGAGAGGCGGTCAAAGGTGTTGCAGGTGACAATCAGAGCGATGAATGGGGAGGACCATGCTGCCTTAGCACAAGAAGGTTTGCTGCACATGCTATACTATTCTATAGTTAGAGCGCACCAGGCATTAGTGACATGGCTGATAGAGCATTGGGATTCAGGGACATCGACATTCCGTCTCTCGAGAGGGGAGATGACTGTTACCTTGGAGGATGTTTGGCAGATACTTTGGCTACCGATAGTCGGGCACCTTATCAGCTAGATGAGGTCAAAGGTGCATGAGTTGGATTAGACCCTATGGGTCTTGTTTGGATGAGAGGATCTACCCATGCAGGGGTTTGCAATGGATATAGACAGGTGTTTGGGATTGGGGGTACCTTCGCTACCCCTATATCTCTATGGCTTGATTAGCGGACTATTCATAATTGATAGGAGTGGGTGCTTCTGCAGTCTCAGTTATATGGAGGTGATACGACACATAGTGGAGCAGTGGGATGGAGAGTTTGCATGGGGGTCATGCGTATTATCATAGCTTTACAAAGATATGCACATGGTGTGTTATTGGGATGCAGTCAACATCACACATGTGACACTCTTGTAGGTATGGACATGGGAACATATTAGTGTGGCCCAGTTGGGAGTTATGGCAGGAGGGCAACAAGATGATAGAGAGGCAGTGGCATGGTGGTACGGGTAGGAGGAGGGCTGGATATTGAGTTACCCGCACAAAGGTGATCTGGACCACTGGAGGACATTAGATGATCTGCTAGAGGAGCAGATAGTATGGAGGTCGTACAAGATGCGGCGATTCAGAGGATGGAGGGATGATGAGGAAAGGCACAAAGGATTGTTTTGTGCAAGATGCTACTTGGTGGGGAGAGATACCTACATAGTAGAGCTACATAGGCCAGACTGAGTATAGCGACAATTTGGAGTTGCGCAAGACATTCTTGTAGGACAAGAGCATTTCAAATAGTTTACGTGAGAGAGAGACCGTGGGGAGAGTAGATTGATGCCACATATGCAGCACAACAGTGGGAGCAGTTGGGACTGGAGCCTTACTGAGGTAGGAGAGATGGGGAGGCAAATGTGGGGGTGACAATGAGATACTTTGTGTGGTGGTTATGCCACATGCTAGCACAGATCACTATCGAATAGCCAAATGTAGGGGCACTCGACTTTGGGCCAGAGGATGAGATGAGGTTAGCGAGGCAGCTGAGAGATAGGAGGAGAGGAGGACAACAGGGGAGAGGACAGGAGGAGATGATAGCTGATGATGTTAGAGAGGGTCAACCACAGAGAGCGAGGCAGAGGAGAGGATAGTCGAGGAGAGGCTGGGAGGAGGTTGAGGCAAATGAGGGGAGAGACGAGCCACAGAGGAGGGGACAGGAGAAGGTGGTAGTGAATGAGGGCAGAGAAGATTGATTGTGGAGAGTGAGGTAGGGGAGAGGATAGTCGAGGAGAGGCTAGGAGGAGGTTGAGGCATACGAGGGAGAGACGAGCCACAAAGGAAGGGATAGGAGGAGGTGGTAGCGGATGAGGGAAGAGAGGACCGACCACAAAGAGTGAGGCAGGGGAGAGGACAACTGAGGAGGGGCTAGGAGGAGGCTGAGGTAGAGGATAGAGAGGGCTAACCATAGAAATTGAGGTTGAGGAGAGGACAATGGAGGAGAGACTAGGAGGAGGCCTGGGCAAGGGAGGAGAGAGACGATCCATGGGAGGATGCGATGGAGGTGGATGCTCTTAAGGTTGAGCCATTACTGATAGTAGCATACGTACCACTAGAGGACCTTGATGTATTGCTGAGGGGGGCCTAGGCGAGGCTATGGTTGATGGAGTAGAGGCTTTGAGTCATGGAGGGTGAGGGGTGAAGACTTGGGGCTGAGGTGAGTAGGCTACATGTAGAGGTAGCTAGATTACAGGCAAAGGCACAGAGGGATAATGGAGTTCTATTTGACCACTTATCCTCGTAGTTATGGGAGGTGGAGATGGAGAGGGATGGATTACGGGGTGAGGCTGATGGTTTGTGAGTAGAGATGCAAAGAGAGCATGATGTGCTGGTCGAGGTGAGTTGGGATTGAGACCGACCCTAGGCAGAGGTGACTATTCTACAGGCCAGGGGATAGTAGGAGCCTAAAGAGGCAATGGATCAGGTATTAGTAGAGGTTTGGTAGCAGGCAGAGAGGGAGATGGAGGAATTGAGGGGCTAGGTGACAGGGCTATTGAGGGAGAGCGTTGAGCTGAGGATGGAGCAGGATAGGCTAAGGAGGGAGCAGGATGAGCTCCAAGATAGGGTGGATATAGTAGAGGTAGCACTTGGGGATGACACTAGTAAGGGCAGAGGTGATAGATGCCTGACTGGAGATCTTGCAGAGAGAGAGAGACAACATAGACAGAGGTGTAGGCCTTATGATAAGAGAGGGATATAGCATAGGCACAGGCATAGGCTATGCAAGGAGAGAGGGATGTTGCACAGACAGAGGTGCAGGCCCTCTGCGATGAGAGAGACACAACAGTGGCACAAACATAGACCTTACAACGGGAGAGGGATATAGCACAGACATAGGAAAAGGCTATGCAGGGAGAGAGGGATGCTACATGGATAAAGGTGCGGTTCCTCTGGGGTGAGAGAGACACAGCTGTGGCATAGAAACAGACCTTATGGTGGGAGAGGGATATAGTACAGGCACAAGCATAGGCTATGCAGGGAGAGAGGGATGTTGCATGGATACAGGCACAGGCTATGCAGGGAGAGAAGGATGTCATAGAGGCATAGGTACAAGCACTGTAGGGTGGTAGCGGTGAGATAGGGGTAGAGGTACAAACACTGCAGAGAGAGAGAGAGATGTTGTAGAGGCATGAACACGGGCCACGAAGGAGGAGAGAGAGATAGTGAGAGATCAGATGCAGTCAGAGATTGAGTAGCTGTGGTTGGCTAAAGAGGTGTGGGCACAGGGGAGAAGATTCATTTGTGGGGATTGAGACAAATATAGACATTAGTGAAATGCAACCAGGTATCAGACTACTGAGAGAGATGAGTATATGAGGGAGGTGACCTACTGGATGTGCACTTATCAGAAGGCAGTTCTAGATCCGACACAGCACACAACTCACTATTTTTGACAGGTGCCTCAGATGCCTACACCATCATAGTCACTAGGGACATGTACTTGAGGGTACAACGACTATCAGGCGACTCCTCCGCATAGAGGGTCAGTGCCCGACTCTCCATAGAGGTCAGATGTGGGCAGTTCACAGTAGAGATGATAGAGGAAAGGTGACAGGAGTCCATTTTTTTACAGGTGCATGATGGATGTACAGTATAGAGCAGCGGAGATCATAGTTGATCTAGAGCCTTGTATTTTTACTTTATTTGATGATATATGTGATGGATATGTATTTTGGTTATATGCTAGACATTATTATGGACTATGTGATGGACATTCATATTTTTGTTTTTATATATGATATGTGATAGCCTTTATTGACACTATGTGATTTATATATGATGGATGATTTTATTTATGCATGTGTGTATGTTTAAGATTTTGTTATGGATGATCATGATGATGTGGTATCTGTATATGCTTATGGTGATGTATTTTTATGTTTATATGGATGAGATGTATGATATATATGATGACTAACGTGTATGATGCAGGATGTGATGAATGATTTATGACTTTATATGCTATAGATATGGGCCTGACAATTTGTGATGCAGGTGGTGATGTATGTAATGTGTTAATGATATAGACTAATAAGAAAATGAATGGATAATGAAATGAATTTAATATGCTTATAATAACTATATATGATTAATCTAAACAACTTAAAAGAAATATTAAACGGTGATGCACATGGAATGCAATGAACCTATATTGTGACATGATATGCGATTAAATGCCTTACAAACACCAAGAGATAGATGAATTGTAATGTGGATGGTAGATGGACTTTATTTGCGACCATGCTTGCTTTAGCTTACACAAAATAAATGTGTGTGATATGTGAGTGAGATGGCCTAGCATAAAGTGAAATGCAACATGAACATAATTGTCAATAAGGACTTGCATAGTAATGAGGGTAGATGGTAGGTGTATTGTTGGTTTAATGACAAGTACTTTCCCTGTAATCATTACAAAATTAAGGGAAGATGGGTGTGAAACTGCACCTGTCAAGAACCATTGGTATCCTGAGAAGAATGAGAGATGGAAGGTGAATGTTTGTACAACCAAAATCATAGGTCATAGATTAGGTATGAATGCAATGCAACTGAATTGATCATGAAATGCAATCTTAATGCAATTTTCCATTTTCAAAGCACTGATTTTTTTCTATAGCATAAGACACCAGGTGCCAAGGTATGTAAACCAAGGTGAATTAGTGTCTAATGCATAAAACAAACACAATAGACAAGAAGGCTATCCCAACAACCCAAATTCATGAAGACCTTAGTCAGGCCATGCATTGGGATAACCACAAGCACAAAAGGATGCCCCAACATAACACAAGACCACAGGGATCTTGGTGGGTACTACGCGGGACAATCAAGAAGACAACAAAAAAGCAAAGAGATCAAGATATGCCCCTATGTTGACCAGTCAAAACACACCATGATATGATAGATCATGGCGACCTTGAAAAAAGTTGTGATAGCGAGCTCAAATGATAAATAAAACCCAAAAGTATCAAAAGATCGCAATCAATTTCAAAACGTCCTTTGCCATAGGATCAAGAGGATGGATGGGGTTGATGAGGTCTGTTAGGAAGGATGCATCCTATTGAGACCAAAGATGGATACTAAACTAAAGGATCGATTATGACACAGGAGATTCCAAAACCAATTAAATCTCATGATACAAGTGGATCCCATTTGTGAAGAACCAGATAGATAAGGACATAATTGACAATAAGACACAAGAAACGAGACACAAGAGACAAGAATGACACACCCTAATGACCTAGGGGCTCGAGGGCTGATCAGAGATTAGCCTTGGCTACGTGAAAGTGCAAAGCCCTCATAGTTCAAGAAAATACCATGGATAAAAGCGAAAAGGTGAAAATAGAGACAAGCGATGAAAGATGACGAAAAAACAAAGAAAAACAAAGCAAAGCTTTGAGGGTGGATCAAAAGATTGAGCTTGCCTACATGCAAGTGCAGGAGCAACATAGTTCGAGAAAGGACTGACCAAGGATAAGAGAGTAAAGTGGACAATGGAGACTACGGTGGATGACCAAAATAGGACAGACAAAATGCCCCGGGGTGGATCAAACGATCAGCCTTGCCTACGTGAAAGTGTAGGGCCAACATAGTTCGACAAAGACAAAAAGACCGACATGATAGGATGGGATCTAAATGAAGAACGACATGATGAAGGAACCTATATGGGAGTGAAGGACTGAAAAGACAACAAGACTGACAACACAAGCTTAGATTAGGATAAAAGCTTAGGATAACGGATAGTAGATGAAGCTGTGAATCCAATGCTCAACCAAAATATAACAAGTGACTAGGTGAAGGATGTTGATGAAAGGATAGGATCGATGGGGGTAAGAGACCTGGATGTGTGAAAGCGTAAAGTAACTAGGACGCAAGGTAGATAATGTTTAATCCCTCTATGAATGGCGCTTGTGACCAAGTTTTTACCAAACGTACTTATCCAAGGTGCCACCAAGGGTGGTTTTCACCATAGGACAAATTATTTATTTTTACTACTTTTGGATTTTTTTTTATTTTTTTGTATTTTTGATAATTTTTTTACTTTCTTTTTTTTTGTATTTTTTTATTTTCGTAGGATAGGATACCCCAGCTGACTTAAGTGTATAACCTTTTTAGGTGCATGATATTAATGGGCTCCTCTAGGGGCTCTCCTTCAAGTGTAGCAAGTCTATATGCCCCCAATCCATATTTGGCTTTGATGGCATAAGGACCAAGCCAATTTGCTTCAAATTTTCCCTTCTTTTCTCGGTCCTATTGAGTGCACTGATTCTCCTTGAGGAATAAATCACCAACGTTGAACTGGCAAGGACGAACCTTCTTGTTGTAGCTTCTTTTTAGATGATTCTGATAGGCTTGAAGGTGGACATATGCTTTGATCCATCTTTCATCGAGGATTTCTAGCTGGCTGAGTATTGCAACTTGAGCATCTTCATCGCTGATAAGATTCTTCTGGGATATTCTCAGTGATGGAATTTCTACCTCAATCAGCAAGATGGCTTTGGCACCATACATAAGGGACTATGGAGTGGCACCGGTAGGAGTGCAGATGGACGTGCGGTAGGAGTGCAAATGGATGTGCGGTAAGCCCAAAGGGCGGGATGGATGTGAAGGTGCTAATCTCGACCATATTATTGACTACCTTTTTAAGGATTTTGATGAGGTTTCTGTTGGTGGCTTCTGCCTAACCATTACCCTGGGGTTAATAAGGTGTAGAACAATGGTTTTGGATATGGAAGGTGTCATAAATGGGTTTCATAGCTTGGTTATTGAAAGGCTTTCTATTATCATAAATGATGGTGGAGAGTATTCCATATCTACAGAGAATATGGAAGAGGATAAATTTGGAAATCTGAGTACCTGTGATTTGTGAGAGTGGCATTTCTTCCACCCACTTATAAAGTACTTAGTTGTAGTGATGATGAAGCTATGGCCATTGGAGGATGGGGGATATATCTTTCCGATTAGGTCGAAACCCCACTAAGAGAAGGGCCATAGTGCTACAAGAGGCTACAGATCCTGTGCTAGAGCATGTATCAGATTGGCATGTTGTTGACAGGGCAAGCACTTCTTGACGAACTCACAAGAATCATGTTCTAATGTAGACCAATAATATCCTGCTCAGAGAATTCTCTTAGCTAGGGTAATTCCATTTGAGTGGGCCCCACATACACCACTATGTACTTTCATTAACGCAGTATGGGCTTCAGTCTCGTTCAGACACTGAAGGAGGGTTCCATCATATCCACATCGATAAAGTGTATCACCTACGATGGTGTAATGGGATGTATGTTGGATGAAAGACTTACGTTGGTTTCATGTGAGATCAGGAGGTAGGATATTGTCGCAAAGGTAGGTGTAGATATCATGGTACCAAGGGGACGTGGGACCTACAATGTCACACACCATCTCACTTTTCGGGATATCGTATGCCGAGATTAAGAGCTATTCAACGAGGAATTCACACTCTGCTTTATCTTTGGGCATGTCAATTAAGGAACCAATGGTAGCCATAGCATCTGATGCTTTGTTCTAGACTCTTGGAATCTGATCAAACTAGATGTAAGTGAAATACTTCTTGAAGTCATCTACCATGTGTTTATAGGGAAGTAGCTTATCTTTTGTGAGAAACTCATCATTGACCTCTTTTATGATTAATTGAGAATCACCAAAGACTCTGAGGTGAGTGATATGCCACTAGATTGCAATTTTGAGGCCAGTAAGAAGAGCTTCATATTCAACTATATTATTTGTGCATGGAAAGGACAATCTGAATGACTTTGGTATATAATCTCCCTAGGGAGTGATGAAAAAAATTCTTGCCCCTGATCCATTGTGTGTGTATGACCCATCAAAGTATAGTGTCCATGTGGTCACTTTTGTTACTGCAAAGACTCCTTCATCCAGAAATTCTGTGGTTAGAGGATAGGCATCTACAAGAGGTGCATCTGCCAGTTGATCAACTATCACTTGTCCTTTAATGGCTTTCTGATCCACATATTCAATATCAAATTTGCAAAGAAGAATGACCCACTTAGCCATGCAATCAGTTAGATTTGTCCTGGATAATAGGTATTTAAGTGCATCAACCTTGGAGATGAGCTTTATTGGATGACTAAGCATGTAATGTCAATTTTTTTGCGAACTGAAAACCATGGCTAGACAATATTTTTCCATTGGGGAATAGTTGAGCTCATAACCCATCAAGGTTCAGCTGATGTAATAGATTGCTCTTTCCTTTGATGACTCATCGTGATATGCCAGTAATGCCCCCAGTGCCACTAAAGTAGTAGAAATGTACAACATGAGTGACTTACCAAGAATTAGTGGCATAAGGATTGGTGGGTGAGCCAAATACTCCTTGATCTTGTCAAAGCCGAGTTGACACTGTTGATTCCATTTAAAGGAATTATCCTTCTTCAGGAGATGACTGAAAGACTGACACTTGTAAGCTAATTGAGCAATGAACTGCCAAATGGATTGCAGTTTACCCTGAAGGCTTCCCAACTTTTTGAGGTTGCATGGTGGAGGACTTTCCATGATTTCCTTTTCTTTCTCTAGATCTACTTCTATACCTCTTCAAGAGACAATGAAACCCAACAGTTTTCCTGATGTGACCCTAAAAACACATTTCTTCAGATTTAGCCTTAGCTTATACTGTTCTAAATGCTCAAAGATCTTCTTGAGAACCACAAGATGTTCTTCCCTTGTTTTTTATTTCCCAAATAGATCATCAACATAATCTTCCATTATTATGTGAATGAGGTCATGGAAGATAATAGTCATAGCTCGCTGATAGGTTGTTCCCACATTTTTGAGGCCAAAGGGCATAACATTATAATAGAAGGTGCCCCATGGTGTGGAAAAAGCTATTTTATGTTGATCTTCAGGGGAAATCATAATTTGATTGTATCTAGAGAAACCATCCATAAGCGAAAGCATCTCATGCCCCGCAGTGAGGTCAACCAACATGCCAATGTTTGGCAAAGGAAAATCATCTTTGGGACAAGCCTTGTTAAGGTCTCAAAAATTTGTAAATATTCTGATAGCACCGTTTGGTTTGGCTACATGCACTATGTTGGAGATCTAGTCTAAATAATCAATAGGCCTTATAAATCCAGTGTCTAATAGCTTCTCAAACTCCTTAACAAGCAAGGGAACCTGAGGGTGCATCTTTCATAGTTTTTGTTTGACAGGTTTGGCATTCCGATGCACGTCTAGATGATGGACTACCAACACAAGATCAAGGCCTGGCATGTCTAAATATGTCCATTCAAAATTAATTATGCCTTCTTTGAGAAGCTTAGCAATGGAAAAATTTTCTTCCTCTAACAGTGCTTTGGCTACATAAGTGATTTTGGGATCCTCTTCAGTTCCCAAATTTATCTCTTGAGCTTCCTCTATCAGGATGGACGATTGTTCAGAGAGCTAAGTTCCTACAAGGGGAAGATGAACATCCCCATCTTCTAGCACCGAATCAAGGTTTTCTCTATCAGATACACCCTTTTTTTTTACTTTTTCTAGATCAAGAAGTGCATTGGGGAGGTTTTTGCTAGGTGACCTTTTTTGATTTTGTTTCTTTTTACTTTTGCAGTTAGGGTGTTCATCTTTCCCCAATCCCATAAGATGTACGTACTGATACATTGTAGGGAAAGTATCGATAGGTGCGCTACCATGTAGGTCCCAATCGATGAGTTTAGGATGTTTAAGGGATAGGTTGATGGTGCAAATGTATAAGCAGTCAAACATGGAAGAGAGGTCAGTGTGATCTACATCATCGTATGAATGTATGATGGATTCCTCCTCTGGTATATCCTCAAGGAGACCATTTCTTTCATTGGAATTATTAGAAGCACTAGATGATGCTATAGGTCCCTTTTGTTTTGTGTCATGACCCAAACCCGAGTATCTTGGTCTTATTTTAGCCTTAATATGGTGTTTCATTCCTTGCTCTTCGGCGCCAAGGCCTCCCCCTTGATAATTGTACTTCTCTGCAAATTTAGAAGGCCACAGATAAGTCTTTTGGAAATATTCTTTCAAAGGAGGGGAGGGATCAGGTTCCTCATGGTAGACCCATTGGCTTATGTCATCTTTTGGTGCATCTTGTCTTAATCCAAGAGAGTAGTAAGTACTAGTTCCCATGTTCTTGGAGCTCAAAGTGATAGTCTTGTCTTCTGGCTTCGGTGTAGACTATGAAGGTTGGCCATATGTGTGTGGTGAGCGTGGCATAGTTGCCATGTTCAAAGTTGTGTGCATTTCATATTCACCACACCCCTTGTCAATGATTTGGAATTTGGTAAGGGTGGAATCAGATGTGGATGATGGAGTGGATGAAGTGGTGGCTAGTGTGGTGGTAGATGAGTGGGATGATGATGTCTATGGTTGTCCCATTTCCACTCTAGGACAATAGTGGGAACGAGGAAAATAATCTTCTAATGCGCAAAAATATTCAAATGGTTGGGGATTCGCGTGTATTGTAACTTCTACTCCATTGAATGGGAATTTTAGACATTGATGGTATGTGGATGGAATGACTTGCATGGCATGAATCCAGGGATGATTGAGAAGGAGGTTATAGGGGAGTTCTAGATCAAGGATGTGACATGTAGTATACTATACAAATGGCCCAACCTAGATTGGAAGACATATTGTTCCTTCAAAATCACACTCTACATTATCATACACCTTGATTGTGATGACTTGATTATTTAAATCAGCATGGGTGTATCCTACTTGTTTTATGAATTTTAATATACAAAGGTTCAGGGCAGAACCATTATCTACCAAGATCCTCTTTATTTTATGCCAATTTACAAGGACCTCTAGATGGAGGGGATGATTATGATTAGAGTCAATGCAGGGCATGTCGTTTTGGCTAAAACCTAGTTCATAGGTTGTGGAAAGATGCCCTACCAATGCTTTAAACTGCATAGGGTCTATGTCATTAGGAACTTGGGTGTCCCGTAAAGCTTTATTGAGGATTTCTTGGTGTGTGGGAGAAGACTTGAGCAAGTCTAGAATGGATATATGTGTCAAAGTATTTCTTAGATGGTCAAGAATATTGTATTGAGAATTCGCAGGCTGTGGCTGGGTGGATATAGAGGCTCCAGGGACTATGATGTGGGTTCAACGGGTGGTAACAACACATTGTGGATCCTTTCCCTTTACGTGTATCATAGATACACGTGTCTCTACTTGTTCAATATGCATGACAATACCTTGATAATTGAATGACACATTCTTATAACTAATGTTATTGGTGGTGTTATCCTGGTTATTGTTGTTACTAGGTCATGGGGCAGTGTTTGACATGTTAGGACCTTGGTTATGATTTGGGAATACGTTCTGGTATATTTACAATTGAGCATTGGACGAAGATGTCACATTGGCATCCACATGTATGTTACCCCAATCTATGAGATCCTGGATATATGTTTTTAAGCCTTGACACTTGTTTAAAGTATGCCCTTTAATCTTGTGAAATTCACAATACTCGTTTTCTTTGTACCATGTTGGTTTAGGCTTGGATTCGTCAATAGGCTTGGTCACAGGATATGCAATTTGGGTAATTAGCTTGGAGGAGCCTATTAAACACAACACTTAGGGGTTCCCCTAGTTGAGTGAATTGATGTTTTCAATTCCCATGTTTATTCTGATTGGATTGTTGGTTAGGATGAGGTGCCCCTTGAGGAACAGATATGGCATGTGGATTTGACTACTAAGGAGGGGGATATTATGGCTTCTGAGAAGAATTGGCTACTTGGACATGTTTGGTGTCAGTGACACCATCATTAACAACTTTTTTGTTTTTGTTCCAATAACAAGACTTACCCCTTGACGACTTCTCCTTATTAGAGTTAAAGATTTTGACTAGCCCTTTGGCGATAAGGGCCCTCTCAAGAATAGGAAATTTCTCTACTATTGCTGCAAAGGTTGTGACACAGTGGAGTCTGAAGTTGTGAGCCATATCCGAATGAGAGTTTTCAATGAACAAGGTGACCATATCCTTTTCCCTTAGTGGTGATTTCATGTGATTGGCTAGGGCTCGCCATCTTTGAAGATAGCTCAGAAAGGTCTCTCCCTCATGCTATTTTTCCTTTAGGAGATCTAGTGTATCGATGTACTTCTCCAAATTAAAGGAGAAGTGGGTGACAAACTCTTCTGAAAGCTATGCAAAGGACTTGATATATCCCTTTTCGAGACCCATGAACCAATCAAGAGCAATTCCATGCAAACTCCTAGGAAACAATCTCATGAGGTAGTTGTCATTATGCATGACTTCTTGATAGTGAGTGTAAAACTCTTGAAGGTGAGCCTTGGGGTCTTTGGTTCCCTTATACTTATCAAATTTTGGCATTTCAAAATGCTTTGGGAAAGGAACCAATGAGATTGAAGGGTCAAATGGGTAAGGATAAATATCTTCAAACTTAAATGATTGTTTTCTGGTTCCTGCTTGTAAGTCCTTTAATGCAACTTTGACTTCTTCTAGATCTTTGTTGATGGGCACTGCAGGAGTTAGATTGGATGGATTAGGTTGATTGTGTGGAGGATACTGTTGATATGATGAGGATGGTGCTGAAGCAGTTGGATCATAAGCAAGCTGAGACGTATATGGAGGCATTGGTTGGTACTGATTGGCATAAGCGAATTGCGAATTGACATAAGGTGGATATGAGGATGACGGATTTTGATGGTAAGAGGTGGAAGTTTTCTATTGGTATGGTGGTTGTTGTTGATAGTATGAAGTGGATGGAGTACCTTGTTGGTATTGTGTAGTAGCTTGATAATATGATGACGTGGAATTACCTTGCTGGTAAGCTGACTGTTGTTGATAATAGAAGGTAGATTGAGTACCCTATTGATAAGGTGGTTGTTGCGGCATATAGGGCATGGATGAGGTACCTTGTTGGTATGAGGGCTACTGTTGGGTGTAGCATGGATTGGGTTGGTAATTGTATGCAAAGTTGGATTGTTGTACGACATATGGTTGTGGATTAGACGTCTATTGGTATGGATTTGTGTGTGATTGTGGAGGATTAGTGTAAAGTGGTGGTTGAGTCCATGAGGGATTCTGAGAGGCCACATGGATATTTGAATTAGGATTAGATGTAGGAGCATAAGTGGTATACGTACTAGATGGATGGTAGAGATATTGTGTGAAGGTATTATGTTGCCTCTGTGTGGGAATGTGTGTATGTTGGGGTGGTTGTTGCCGTTGTGGCGGCTGCTGATAAAGTGGGAAAGATGGGATGTGATGTTGTTGTGGGATCACTGTAGAAGCTCCATGGGGTGGTTGCGGCAGTTGCGATGTAGTTTGTGTCACTTGATGTGTAGGAATGGTAGTGTGTTGCCGAGGAATCAAAATGTTTTGTTGTGGAACAATGACGTTCTATTGTGGGATAGTGACATTCTATTGTGGGGCTTGTTGATGAGGTGCTTGAGATGAAATAGTAGCAATAATGACATGTTGTGGTGGTGCTTGTGAAGGGATAGTGGTGTGTTGTGGTGGTGCCTACACCACAGTGGATTGATGCAGATTAATGGGAGGTTGCTGAAACACAGGGACATTACCTTGAGGTGGTGGTAGTAGATTACCAGCAGGTGCAGGTCCTAGAGGTGGCATTAATGCTAGAAGTGGAGTGCCCTTGGTGTTGATGGGTGGTTGACCAAGATGCTGAGGTGGAAGTGGTGGAGCAGATGAAATATTTTGCGGCATGCCATAGGCATAGGGATCATTAGGATCAGGTGGTGTCGTAGAGGTAGTGGATGGGAGTTGAGGATAAGTGGCGACTTGGTGTATCACAACATTTCCAAATTGGTGTACCTTCAAGAACATAGGAGTTTCCTGGAACATTTTGTGAGGTCTATGGATCTTGAGATGCAAGAAGAGATTGGGTGTTAATATACTATGACATATTGAAATCGGGTAGTGGTTTAACTCCTTTCATGATCAGAGTAGTGAGAATCTTATCCCCATGCTCATTGAGGAGGTGATCCATCATTTGAACATTAATGAGATTGCTTAGGTATTCATTAATGGTGACTTCAAGTTGATTGACCATGTTCTCATCTCTGAGTGGTGAGGTGTTTTGGATGTCAATATTCGATTGCGAGGATGCACCATTATGAGGATCTTGTGGGATGTTTGCGACATTGTTGGGATCTTGAGGAATATTCGACTAGGAACTTTGGGCTTGTTGTTTGGCCATTTGTTTCTTGGCTTGTGATTGAGTCTGAACAAGCATGAAAGTGAAAAAATACCAGGTGAACTAAGATGTGGTTAAACTCTAAGATGCAATGTAGAGATGACCTAAATGATGATTGAAGGATTGATTGGATTGGATACTGGATTAGTTGATTGGATGATTTGATAAGGATGAGATCGTATTAGATGGATAGATTGGATGATTGGATAAGGATGATTTGGATTAGATTGGTTGATGAAACGATTGGTAAGATTGGATGATGGATGAGATAAGATGATAGAAGGGATTCTAAACCAAGTTCAGAAATCACCCTAGGTGACTTAAGGTGCTGATTGATTGGATTAAGGATAGATAGATGATTGCAGCACCAAATCCAACTTATGATGATGACTGACTAGGATGGATGATGATCCTAAGAAAATGTTGTAGGATGACGATTGATTCAGAAACCTAGGTCAATTTGGTTAATAACTTCAAGTGAAGTTCAAAGGATTTAGATTAAGAAAACGATGGGGGATGTGCAATCTAGAGTTATTCTAAAATGTGCCTATATGATGCAGGTGATGAATGGATGATCGAGTGAATAGAAGGTGATGAAAATGTTTTGATCACGAAAAATGACCAGGAAAATGACAAGGTTTTAGATGCCCAACTGATTAACCTTTTTGATTTTGGATGAGAAACAGATATAGGTCACATAATTTCCCAACCAAGATGCAGTCTCGCTTATTCAAGGGGCATAATCGCCCATCCAAGGGTTAGGCTCGCCTATTTGGAGGTTAAAATCATCTGTCAAAGAGGCAGGCTCGCCTGTTTAGGGGGCAAGGTTGCCCAACCAGGAAACAAATTGTTTAGGGGCAAGGTCGCCCATCCAAAATTCAGACTATTAAGGGGACAGGGGCGCCCAACCAAGATGCAATCTCACCTATTTAGGGGACAAGGTCACCCAACCAAGAGTCAGACTTGCCTAAATAGAGGACAAGTTTGGCTAGCCACTAGCAGATTCATCCTAACTCACTATGACAAAGAAACAGACCTTCTTAATGAACAAATGGGCTTGTGGGTGGATAAACAAACTTAGTAGACAGAGCAATGAACCTAACCAACAAAAAAATAGATTCGCTAAAGGGTGAAATGGGTTCCCCAAATAGTTAAATGAGTTCCCCAAATGATGACACGACTCTCTAAATGGATGAAACAACTCTTTAAACAGATGGATGGGTTCCTAGAATGGGAGAACAGACTCTCAAAATGGGAAAACGGATGAACGGAGACTCGAATGGCAAGTGAGATTTTTTGTTTTTGAAGTAGATTTTCCCAACTAGGATGTAGAATCGCCTATCTATGGGGCATAATCACCCATCTAAGGGTCAGGATTTCCTATTCAGGGGTCAGACTCACCTGTCTAGGGGTTAGGCTTGCCTGTTTAGCAAGAAATGGGCAACTGTGAAGCTGTGTGACTGACAGAATGAGTGACAGGAAGTAGAATTGCCCTTGTAGACAATAGGTTTGCCTATTCAATAGGAAATGGGTGATTCTGAAAGGAATCAACTAAGGAATGACTCAGAAAGGAAGTAGTGTTTCCTATGTAGATAATAGGCTCACCTATCTAGAGGTCAGGCTCACCCAAACAAAGAGCAGAATTTCCTAAACAAAAGACTTAGAGAGGACTAGAAAGAAAATGGCTAACTATGGAAAAAGATAAAAACACAAGAAGTAATAAGTAGAAGGCCAAGGCTGACTCAACTAAAAGAAAGCACTAGTTTTGCACAAAGAAGAAAATTCAAGCAACACAATCCTATATTTAGTGATAAGGGTACGACCAACATGGTCTTCTAACTAGGCTGAACAAAGTGATCTAGGGAGTCCTTGATATACACACGGTACATGAGGCACAACCATGAACACCAGCCCATTACAAGTGTGAGTCAGGAACCCTAGTGAGATATTGAAGGCTTGGACCAACTCTTCAAATCTATCTAGGTATCACCCTAGCCTTGTCGCTCCACTAGACATGACGTGATTGGATTAGGGTACAACTCTAGCCTCCCCCCTTTAAATACCCCACTGATACACATGGTTGGGATTGTCCCTTAGGGTGATGAAATCCCCAAGAAGGTCCCGCTAAAAAAGAGAACACTAACCGTTCTCAGCTACTCCCTAGGCTCACACGAAGTGCAAGGGGAAAGCTTTAAATGTATAGTGCCCCTTGGGCAACATAAAGGAAAAAGTAAGCTATGATTTCTTGTCACCCAGGATCATGAAATGGCTCTAGGGGATTAGATATGTCAATAGCTTACTTTACAAACACAACATAAAATATATTTGACTCCCCCACTTAAAACTATGTGCCTAGATTAATAAACAAAAGCAATAAACTAACTAAACAAACAATACTGAGATTGATTGTCCTGCAAGAAAAGTGTTTGTATTTTATCCTCCAGTCTTTGAAAAGTGAGAAATAGCTGCACAAACATCAGTAAAAATGCAAATAAACTCACCAATGACCAAGTTAAGGGGTTAGAACTTGAAAACAATGAAAAACATACTCTAAAAATGCAGATTTAAACCACTGTTTTTAACTCAGAATTTCCTGTCTAGGGGTTAGCCTATCTGTAGGTTAGAATCATTGTCCAGGGGTCAGGCTCGCCTATTTGTAGATCAAAATCACTATTTAGGGGTCAGGCTCACCTATTTGTAGGTTGAAATCACTATTCAGGGGTCAGGCTCACCTATTTGCAAGTTAGAATCACTATTAAGGGTTCAAGCTCACCTATCTACAAGTCAGAATCATTGTCTAGGGGTCAGGCTTGCCTATTTGTAGGCCAGAATCACTATCCAGGGGTTAGGCTTGCCTCTGTGTTGGACACACTTGCCTGTTTGTAGGTTAGAATCACTGTTCAGGGGTCAAGCTCACCTTTTTGTTCGGTAGACTCGCCTATCTGTAGGTTAGGATCACTTTCCAAGGGTTAGGGTTGCCTCTATGTTGGGAAGAATCACCTGTCTATAGGTTAGAATCATTGTCCAAGGGTCAGGCTCACCTCTGTGTTGGGGCAGAATCGCTTATCTGGGGGACAAGAGGGCATATTCGCTTGTCTACAGGTTAGGCTCACCTCTTTGCTCGTAAGATTGCCTGTTTAGGGCGTAGGATCACCTCTGCATGTAACCTGAACTTGCAAAATACCAAAAAACAACAAACGTAAAAGTAAAAGGACCTATATGTGGGTCTCGCCGAGCATGCCAGAAATGTGATCAAGATTTGTTAGCCCATCTAAATGACACAAAACAGAATGCAAAAGACAATAAACAACACTTAACACCTCAAGATAGGGCTACATTAAACTTAAACAAAATAAAGATAAACAAATAGATTTTTTATCTTGTTCAAGCTGCTCCTTGGTTGGCCCTTGGATCTTTGATATTTTGTATGCTCCTTAATGGAAAAAAAATGTGGTGAGAATGGATGCAAAATTCTCTATGTGAGATGAGGATTCAAATGGGATATCTGGGTAGTTGGATGAGTGAATGTAAATGTAAAGGATGAAAGCTTGAAAACATGCAACAATGGAGGTCTTTGTTAGTGCAAGAATGCAAGTGTGCTTGAGAACTTGAATGCCAATTTTGTGAATTCCTAATGAATGAGAATGAATGAAAATCCTCTATATTTAGGGGAGAATTCTCTAGAGAATTCAAGGGTTAAGATTGAGCCAACATGGCCAAGATGGAGGGCTATGGTGAGTTGAGGACACACAAGCCTTCACATCTTGCCATGTGGAAATGAGATGGAAAAAGGAGACGGTGAGGTGGAGAGGGTACAAGTGATGTGGAGGTACTTGCAAGTACCTTGGAAGGGGAGAAGATTTCCTCAAAAAGGAACTTCTTATCCGCATGTGGGAGGAAAGTGACATATGAGGAATTTTAGTATTCCTCAAAAATCTCCATGGGGAAGGGAGAAATGGTTGGAGAAATAAATGTGAATTTTAAATTCACATGATTGATGATTGGAAGGGATAAAGTGGTTGGGAGAATAAATGTGAATTTTAAATTCACATGAGAAACACCTTGTGGATAAGACAAGGTTCTTATGAAGGAAGCCAAAAAGTACCTTGTGGATAAGACAAGGTCCTTATAATGGAAGGTTCTTGACCCCATGTGACTGATGTGACTTTTCAATGATCACATGGCGAAGAGGAGAGTCCTTAGAGGAATAAAAGTGAATTTTAAATTCACATGGGGAAGAGGTCATGGCCAAATGGAGAAAGTGATGATGAAAGTTGACTTGGAGAAAATGCTAGAAATGGAAAGAGGATTAGATTACTGTTGCAAAAATAGGTGATTAAGAAGATTAATGATAGATTAGAAGCAAGTGGAAAATTTTGGAGGATGTGACATTAATCCTGATTAAGGGTGTGCATATCCTAATCATGGATTAATTAGACTAATCTAGATTAGAAGAAGATTATGAAGGATGTGACAGAGAGAGAAAAAGAAGAATTTAAAATTGATTTAAATTCAAACGGTCACATGACTAAATTAAATAAATGGATGTATTTATTTATTTTAGAGAGTAAGGGGTGAAGGTTAAAGTATTTAATTATTAAATTAAATACTTTAGGAAATCTTAGGCAAAGAGGAAATATTAATTAAATAAATCATTTAATTAATATTGACGAGGGAATATGAAATAGACGAATAACAAGGATGAATTTGACCATGTTGAAGTGGTAAAATTTAGATTTCTATAGATGAAATGAGCTAAGATTTTGTCTCTGGTACTTGGTTTCAAAGTGCTTTTGAGGAAATTTGATAAATAGAGAAAACTGTGTTCGGTAAGTGGTCAATGTGTGCCCCGGTATTGTGCTTCATGTATCTTTTGTGTTGATGCTATGCCTATGAGGATCTTATAGGTTATTCAAGGTGTTCAAAGGTTGCTATATTTAGAATTTAGGTTTTCAGATCATTGTACAGTGCGAGATATTTTCACTAGTGTGTGAACCAATTGTTTAGTGATGTTTTTTGTGGCCTAGGAGAAATGCATTTTCTCCATGTTTCTTCATTGTTTTGCTTTAGTTTGTGTAGATTTGGGATGTTTCTTATAATTTTCTTATCTTTCTATATTCAAGGTTTCACTTGAATTGATGCAGTATAAAGTGAGTTTCATTTATCACTATGCATGTAAGAGCTACTAGTTGCTCTGAGTTGAAGTATTTAAATTATGTGAGGTTGATGAAGTTTTTCATGAATCTCAAGTAGTTTGTGAATTACTCGAGATCATTTTCTTGAGTGAATTATGTTGTCTGGAAGTTTTGGATTGATTTGAGGAAGCATGTACTTAATCTTTATGGTGTTTTGCATGGGTATTAGATGACCTTGTTTTTAACACTACATGTGATCTTATGAAAGCACGTTTAAGTGTGTTTAGATATATTTGGGTCCTAGTTAATGATTTATGTAGGTCTCCTTCCTTCTTATCCATCATGGGAATGTTTGGGTGCCAACCTATTTTGAATTTGTATGCATAACATCTAGTTTTCATCATTGGAGAAAGTTTTTGAGGATGAGGTGGATGTAAATAAGTGTGGTGTTGTTGTGAGTTGATGTATGAAAATAAGTAAGAAGCATAGATGTGAGATTGATGCCAGTGATGTGTGTGATACAAATTTGAGTAGAGCATTGTGAATTTCAATGTTAGGGTTCTTGAAGGTAGTGAGCTGAAGGCATCCGAAATCAATCATGAAAGACTACAAAAGTGTGCAAGAAATTGTGGTGGATTACTTGTTGCATTGAGAAGTGTTCTCTTTGTAACATTCTTCTTCTATCTTCTTGTATTATTTTTGGGGTAGTGTGCCCTGGCTATGACCCTTTTGGATAGTGTGTCCTATTTTGGTAGTGAGCCCTTTTGTATCGATTTTGCAATTACTTATATTGTGAGCTAATCATCACCGTGGTTTTTCCCTCATTGCATTTTCCACATAAATATGGTTTTCTCTTGTGTATGGTGTTGTGATTTCAGCTTATGTTATGTACATTTCATGTTTAATCATACTAATAGAATAAGGGTTTAATGAATGCATGTGGATCTGTTTATTGTACAAAGAGAGTTTTGAACGTTTAATTTTCTACAATTGATTCACCCATCCTCAATTGTCTTGTTCATTTCAAAAATTAGTATCAGAGCAAGGTTCCTTAGAGAAGAACTTAATCACTTGAGGTAGATTCGGGATGAAAAACAATATTGGTTTGGAATGTCCTAGATTCAATGGCTTAGATTATGCATTTTGGAAGACAAAGATGGAAGGATATATGTTAGGTAAGGGATATGAGATTGAGAAGGCTTATCAAAATACATACACTCCACCTCTAAATGGTCCAAGTACAAGTTGTACCATAGAAAAAAGTATTTCTTTCTTGATTTGGGAATAATTGATGTTAAATTGGACTTAATGAGGCCTTGATTTAGTGTTGTGAGGTGTTTTTCACATCCACATTAGGTCTTGGACCCTTGCAAACTAAATAAAATGCATTTAATGATGTCTTGTAAAGGTGTTGTGAATGAATTTTACACTTTTCTAGGCTCTTATTAAGTATTCAAGTCTAATGGATCTATTTTCCCCTTTATTCAACAATGTAAAATATATTTAATTGCATCAATCTAGAAGGCTTGTAAAATAAACTTAATGTTAATCTAGTGTTGTAATGTTCCTTACACATTCACATTGGATGTTGTGCCTTTCTAGGCTAAGTGGACCTCTTTTTAACATTGAAAAGTGTATTTAATCACACTTTCACATTGAATTTTGTGTCCTAAGCCCTAATTGACCTTTACATCATCATTAATAGGCCCCTATTGACCCATATTGTGCATCCCAAGGAATGAATTGATCAAATAACCAACTAATTCATCATATAAACCTGATTTTCTTATTCCCCAACAACCTAGCTGGAAAATGGGCCCCTCTCGGACTAATTCACCATCTATGGCACAAATAAGTCCCTGCTAGGTGGGAATGATTCACCCAAGGTGATGAATTAGTCCCATTTGGGTCATTTTTGAGTTTTGAGTGGGAAGAAGTTGGATTTTAGGTCTTATTTTCCTCCATGTCGGCCTTAGGGATCCAATTATAGGGAAAATAAGGTGAATTACCTATCAATACAAGTCTTTAAAGCCTAATTTACATCTCTTAACTCATTCACAAACCATTCTTCATTCATTCATAATCTATCTTCTCCCTCAAGTCAAGCAAGCTAGGGTTTCATCATTTCAAGTCATTGAGATAGCATTTTTCAGACATTCAAGGACAGATTCTTCATGTTGTTGTAGAAATCCAAGATCAATAATCATGAAAAGGTATGAATCCCTTCATTTCATGTTCATTCTTCATATTATTTCTTCATTTGGTTTAATTACCTAAAAGGGGTTTGACCAAGGCAAACCCCCATGCCCTAACATTCAATATTTCTCCTTCTTGTCTTGTGTGTTTGTAGATTTAGGCATCTTGGAAGCTTGGAAATCATTAAGAATCAATTTTCAAAGTTTTAAAAGTCTTCTCTTCATTTTCTAAGGAAAAATATTAACAAAAAGTCACTTTCAGACCCAAAAATCAGACTTTCAGAGGCAGACACTTGTCAGAAACCAGAGTGCAGACTGAGGGCTCCTGTTTCCACTTTTGAATCTTTAAAAATTCAAAAGTAGACTCATTCACCATAAATGGAAAATGAGTCCCATTTCTTGGCCTAAAAAGTGTTCTTTGCAGTTTTGGATACCCATTTGTTTGAAATGGGTTCCGGGACAGTTTCTAAGAAGTAGGACTAATTCACCCAGAATGGTGAATGAGTCCCTGTAGACTTAATTTACAACATCAACAACATTCCAGATGTCATTTATAGTCTCCATCAAGATCTCAGGTGCACACTTTTAGTTTCATCAAATTATGTTACAATTTGTTTTCATTTCTAGGTGTTTTTGCATATCATAATGTGTTTTCAAACACTTCATTTTTCTTAGTTTACGTTCATAATCAATAGATTTTATTAATTTTCTACATTTATAACATATCATTTAGGCATATTGCATCCATATCACATTAATAATAGAATGTTTACATTGCATTTTGGCCCATCTTTCCCCTTTTAGGTGAAAAGTCATAGAGGGGATAGAAAGACCATCGGGTGCCAAAATCTTTGTTTAGATTTTGGTGAACCTTCTTTTCAAATACCTTCTTTTCTGATTTGGAGTCCATTATCATCCTAGTCCTAGCTTGTATTGACTTTTCATTAGGGTTGCATTGGTTAATTTTCATCTAGGGTTCCAAATTTTTGCATTAGTGAAAGTGGATATAGGAGGCATTTTTGCATCTTAAATCATTGGAAAACATCTGAAAACTATATTTGCATTTAGTATTCAGGTCATACAATAGAAAAAGCATACAAAAATAATTGAAAATTTCAAAAAAATTAGAAAAAAATCCCCATTGGGACTCATTTGCCACCTTGGGCGAATGAGTCCCTTTTCACCCCTAAAACTGCCTTTTACAGAGCTGAAAACCCTATTTTTAAGCTTATAATTGCTTCCATTGCCTATCTGTATTAGTTAGATGAGTTTTTGTACAATGCATTTCATTATATCTAGCTTAAATTAGCTCATTTCATGCATGGTTTAAATTTCAAATTTGCATTCTCATATTATTACATAGCATAATCAATCAATTATCATCTAAAAATTACATTTAATTTTAGTCTTTTACATTGCATTTTGAGTTAGCATAGATTTTTATTTCAAAATGTTATTTTCAATCTTCTCCAAATTTTCCAAGAAAAAGTTAGTCAATAAGTATGATCGTCATTCATTCAATGCATGTCCTAGTTATGAGAGTCTCTTAGCACAAGAGGGTGACATTGAAAATGTTAACCTTAAATTTACATCCCCTCCTATCTCTCCTATTTGTGTGGATAATATGATAGAAGAGCATACAAACATAGATACTCATGATGATCATAATTGTGCTTCTCACAATACCTCTCCTTTTAGTGATGAAGGTATCTTGGCGAAAGAAGATACAATCATTGAGAATCATGAGGATCTTGTTTGTACTTCTCCTTATCCCCTTTGGGAAGATATTTTAGCACAAGAGAATGAAATCATAGACACCTTCTTAAACATCACATTACCTAATTTCCATTCTTTTTTGGATTGTGTGAATGATTTCAAGGAAGATAATATTATAAACAATGAGGATATGTTGGTCTACAACAATCCTCTTTATGATCCTTCACCTACCTATCTTATTTTGGAAGACATTAGGGAACAAAGGAATGAAGGCATAAATGATCATGATAATCATACTTGTTCTTCTCCTAGTCTCTCCCCTAGTTGTAAGGAAGATGCTTTGACGTTAGAAAATACAAACAATGAGAGTCATGAGAATCTTACTTGTCCCCTTTCACCTAAGGAAAACCTTATTGAGATAAAAAATTCAACCATTGATCATTCCCCTACTTGCGATGAAGTCATTTTAGAAGAACCAATCCTTGAATGTCAAGAACATTTGGTTTGTTGTTCTCCTAAAAACTCTCCTCCTAGGGAGAATATCATGGTTTTTGAAAATGACAACAATAGTTATGTGTCTTCCTTAACTCAATAGAAAGGATTTTCTTGATAGCCCTTCATTAGAGATACATCAAATTATGAATGCACAAGTGTCCATTAGATCCCCCTTGATCAATGGTCCTCATACATACCCCATGGGACATCCTAAGAACCCTCTAATTCTCTACCCACTATCACACAAACCTCACACTCATAATAAAACTGAACTTATCCTTTACCCACCTCAGAGTAATGTGTCACAACAACCGAGTCATAATACCATTGTTCATACATATACCACTCGAAACAATCCACCACCGCCACAACCAACCCCAACCTCTTTACCTTTTCCTAATTCTATACTACCTAGTGCCCCTCGATTAAGGGAGTATGATCTTTTTGAACAACTTAAGAGCACTCCCGCAAAGATCTCCCTTTGGGACCTTCTTCAAACTTCACCTACCTATCACACTATGCTTCAAACAACCTTACAACAAGTTCCTATCCCTTCTAATGCACAACCAACAGACATAGTTGCAGCCATAAATCAAGGATTGAATGCTGACATTGTTTTCCACCAAAGTGAACCCCCCCCTTTGGACGTGCACCAACAAAATGAAGCTTTCCAAATTATATCTCACTACCATATGACAGGGATAAAGTGAACCCTTGTTGACAATGGCTCAACTCTAAATGTCTATAGTGTAAAACTCTTGGATAAGCTTCGTATGGATAAATAAAAAATTCAACCCGATTCTCTATCTATTAAAGGATTTGACAATATAGCAAAACAACTGCTTGGTGTGATTATTTTTCCTATTACAGTTGGAGTGGCCAAATTGGATACAAAAATTCATGTTATGCCTCATGAACTTTCATATAATCTACTTTTAGGTATTTCATGGATTCATGAAATGAATGCAGTGCCTTCCACTCTTCATCACAAAATGAAATATATTCACAAAAACAAAGTATACACATTTGAAGCCAACCCCAATCCAAATAGTCATTTGCACATTGAGAAAAACAACATGCATCATTTAAACACATTAACACCAACCACACAAGTAGAATCCATGCAACGAAAAGAAAAAGAAGAACACATTCAACAAGTCATGAAGCTATTAGAAAATGATTGGGCTTCCTTGGATTTTGAACATGAATTCATGGGCGAGTACAAGATCATACACAAAGATTCAAATAGGGGACATGAAAAAGAAGATGACCCTTCGAAAGAATGCACGTCAACCACTTTAGACAACAAAGAAAATTACACAACCACCTTTGACTACGATCATCACCAACTACCACCCAATCCAAAATCAATGGAAGATTTATGGAAAAGGGTATGAGCTTATGAAACAACTTGGCTATAGTGGAAAAGGATGTGGTGCTAATGAAAAAGGTATCCAAAACCCTATAGATCCTCTCACACAACAAACAACTCATGGTCTTGGTTATTATCCTTTGATAGAAATCACCAAGCCTTCACTCAACATCAACACTATCACACAAAATTATTCTAAGCCCACTTTAAGCATAAATCATCCTGAATTGATTGACACTACTAGTCTTGATCATTGTCCTTTTCCAACAATCAAATAAACCAATGCACCTTTTCTTAATGTCAATGTCATCTCGCAAGACACTAATGATTTGCATTTGATAGATTTTCCCTCCTCCTATAAGAGTGAGAACAAAATATTGTAATCTAAAGAGCCATGCGTAGGTATGAAATCATGTACTAAGAAAGACATCTCTTTGCCACCAACAACATAAATTACTTCTCCCATTAATCAAGAAGATATCTTGTTGAGAATCCTCCAAGAACACTTGATATCTCTTCCCCCATGAACTCAAAAGAAATGCTATTACAAGAATTTATTTTGCACCTATCATAGAGTTCATGGTCATTCCACTAATGAATGTAAGGCTTTGAGTAGTAAAATCCAACATCTTAAGGAGTTTGGTATGATTCCCTATGTGGGGGCACCTACTTCCTCTAATTGATACCAAATTTCACTCTACCATGCATCTTATACATCATTTCGGTTCACCCTTATCCTGCACTAAGTGGGGGCAAGGGGTTATGTAGTCTTGTCCTCGTATGTCATTTTTCATTGCCTCCTTTGGCTCATTGTTAACCTTTCATGAACATATAAGAGCAATCTTGGGGTGTGGATGATGTGCCCTAAGTTGGCTCGCATGTGACATATGGCATTTTTCATGATGTAGCTTATCAGAAACATATGACTTGGCATAGGGATTTATGCATAAGCTCTCATGTCTCCTTATTTAAAGCAATGGATCACAATACTGGTGTTTGCAACCACTTTAAAGTGGGGGCATACATCACCACTCACATTTCATTGTGTGATTTTGTTTTTCTTGCAATCCCCTCTCTTGGACACATTTGGCACAATGTTCCCCAGGATGATACCTTGTACTTGTCCTCTCTTGAAAAAAAGATGAGACTATTTTCACTTATCCTCTCTTGGAGACATTAAGCATGATGTTCCTAAGATGAGACATTGCATGAACTAAGAAAAATTCCTTTGGACAAACCTTACACCATTTCACATTTACAATGTCCATTTTTGTGGCACCTTATTAAAG
>VDFB02358134.1:7101445-7334243 GCA_007258455.2 Sequoia sempervirens | reverse complement strand
TATTTGTATTAAGCAAATAGCCATGTACGCATACATCAATATATGTCTATATAAGTATAAAATATAGTTACAAAATAGCCATATAGGCTTACGAGAATGCCATATAGGCATACAATGTCAAATATATCCAATACAAAATATGTGCAAAATTGCCATGTAGGCATACAACAAAGGGCTCTGTGCATTCAAAATTCATTTCTCTCCATGCTCTGGTTCAAATACAATTTTCTTTCCCTTTGCTGGGCAATCTAATGGTGATAAGTCTGTCATCCATTTCTACTGTGCTCCTGTTGCTCCTCCTAGTGTTTAGCTTCTGGTGAAGTTTCAACTGTTACAATAAGAAGTAAAGACATTATTATATAGAAATTACATTATAAAAACTAATATATTTAACAAAATAATCACTTACGACCATCTCACGATCACTCTCCTCGATGGAAATATTTGCACGTTTATGCTCAAGCGTGCTCAAGCCCTGTATAAACCATCCAAATAGGAATTAAACTACGAATCACTAATGGTTTGATTTTCACCAGGAACTAGTTCATCTATAACAATGAATGTAAATTGAAATTTAGTAATTTGCCCCATACCTCCTATCGTGAGCCATCGAGGATTGTATAGCTGAAGAAACACCAATATCCATTGCCCTTGTAACGTTTTGCAGTGTTTCTGTCACCAACATCTGAAAATAAAACAACAAATTATTCAATCACAAAAAGTTACAATAGCGATCCATGTGATGACTTATAATGTATGAGATCTAATGAACAAAATTTTGAGTACAAGTATTAAACAGATATATTTATGATTATTAGTTATCTAATTTGAAGTAATGCTTTGATTTTGAATGATCTGTGTAATGCAACGTAAGGTCAACAATATGAATATAAACTACACAAATCTATTAAACTTAGAATTCATTACTTAAGTTCTCTTTAAATTCTATATTACCTCTATGAACATTTGATCAAATCTACTGGCACTCGGAGGTGTTTCCTTGAAACCTCCAACAGTACCCTGTTCAACATCCAAAATCACATATTAAAATACCATTCGTAAAACAATGCTATTAACACATGTAATAAATTTATAATTGTTTACTAACTTTACATACCCCACCGATAGGTGTACTGCAAAAATAAGTAGGTGGATGACTGGTGTATCCAGTCTCTACACTGTGACCCTACAATTTTATTAAAATAATAAAACTAAATTAGTTAATCTTGCATTTCACAATCAAAATTTAATAAATTAAATTCAATGAACATGCTGAATTTTACTGAGTGTCAATGTCATATGCATCATGCAAAATGTCAGTCGTCCTCTCCATCCCCGTAGATGCATACAGATCAGGTTGCGTAGTAGCATATGGATCCTACGTAACACCCTCTTAAGTGTCGGTAGGGTCATATGAACAAGTCACCCCGCAAGATTGACACACATGGGTTTGAAGGCCACCACCTGAAGACTCCCTTGGATGGCGTTGTACAATAGGGCTAGTGTGATGGATGACACTCCAGGTCAAAGTTGTGATCGCCTGTAATGTCTCTATGTCGGCACTCTCCTTCACAATGGTAGGCATCACAATCTGCTCACGAGGCGGCCTAGCGAGAGGTTGTCTCCCTTGCCGCGTAGGATCCGGCTGTGCACCGGGCCTATCCTGAGCTGACCCCCCACCTCTCCCCTGGAACTCCCTCATATCAAAATAATTTGGGATTTGGTTCAATACAAACTCACTGTATAGTTTCCTAAGAAAATATTGGGGGACTTCACAATTATTGCATGGTGGGTAATCAAAGACCATATACCATCTTTCATAAAAATCGGTTCTTAATCTCTTGGTGGTGGCACCAATGAATAGGAAACCTCTTTGCATTGAGGGTAAGATTTTGATTTGTTTTAGGGTCAGTGAATAGAGAGCACAAATCACCTTTAGTAATTTTTAAATCTTTTACTTGTTTATATGATAATTTGTCTACATAATATGCCCTATCTGTCTGCCTCCTATCTTGCCATCCAGATATTTGTTGGATGATTGCATCTACATTTTTTAACATGTATTTCAATGAATTTGCTAGAAGCATTATTTTTGTAGTTGAAGCATTTGGATCACTTAACCTACTGATAAGATCCTCAAGTTGTTTTCTATTGTTCTCAATTTCACTCCTCAAATTTTCTTGAGTGCCAAGAGGGAATTGAGAGAATGGTGGGGGAGGTTAATTTTGTTGAGGATTTTGCTGTTGAGGATTTACCTCCTCTTCTTGTTGAGGATTTGCAAGATTTCCTACAGATTTAAAAAAAACAATCAAATCTAACCTAAAACAAACAAAATCAATTTCAAACTAACAAATTCAAAACAATTAGTAAACAATACTTACCTCCTACATCTCTTCGTCATCGTGGCACCATATTTGCAAACAAAATCCAACTATTCTTGATGAAATTTGTAGAAGTCCTTCCTCCTAGAACACGAGCGTGAAAATGAGGGTTTTTGGCCGCGGGCAAAGCTAAGAAACACTGAAAAGCAAATGATACACATTTCACTTTTTTTTTTCTTTTAAAAGCACATAACGCGCTCGCGTTATAACACGAGCGCATTATGTGTTTCCAAATTTTTTTTCCATTGGGCCACAAAAGTGTGACCAATTTCATGCACCCGCCTAGGCTCTATTTTGCACCTATCCCCACCCATCATTGACACACTTGTAGATAGACACACAACGATAGCAAAAAAAGAGGCAAGAGGAAGATGAACACCCAAAAAATGTGTGCCTCTGCCAAGGATGGTACCAATAGCAATAATGAAGAAGAGGATCATACAAATCATAATTGAAAGACCACAAATTCTAATGAGCATCAACTAAGTGAAGAGTCTAATCAGCCAAAAAACTCCATAATTCTCACACATTCCAAAAGCCGAGGAGGTGGCCAACATCAACGAACTACTGCGTGTCTTTATGAATTAGATTGCTTAATTCAATAGGTAGAACGTCATTCACTTCCCAAGACCTAGCCGACATCACCCCAAAATTCGCCAACCAATTAGCCACAAAATTTTCCTCTTTATAGGCATGAGAAATATAAATTTCATCAAATTCATGACTTAGAGAAATGGTGTATAGAATGAGATTTTTAATAGTCCAAGAGGGGGGGGACCCTTTCCTTAGAAAATTAACAATATTTAGGGAATCCCCATTGATCTAGAGCTTAGAAATCCCCAAGTCTCTAGCCAACTAATTGATGCTATGATAGGCTACAACAACTATATTTTCTTGATGTTGATGATTTTGTTTTTCAACATTTTAAGTGTTTTTCAACATGATTTTTTGGTGTTGTTTTTAAATTCATTCATGGCAAGTTCTTTTACTTTTCCAAGTGATTTTCTCCTTATGCGGTGTTAAATTTTTTGGATTCCTTTCATTGATGTTTACCTAGCTCTCGATAGCTTTTTCTAGCAATTTTTGCTCACGAACATGTTTTCTTTAATGGTGGCCCATTAACCTTGATTCTAACCACACCCAACCTCCCTGGAAATCTCTTTTTTCTACCACTCAATTTTTGATGGGATTTTTAAACCCTTTTCCTTTCACTTTCAATACCCTTTCCTTTTATCTTGGTGGACAGTTTGTTTAAACCCTCAAACAACCTATAGAGGTGTTTAAAAATATACAATCTACATTTATTGGGACAAGTGATAGATATTTCAAACTCAATGTGGATTTTTTTCCTTCTAGTGCAAGTGTTTATTTCAACAATGCTATCAATGAGCAATATTTTGTTGTTGGATAGATTTCTACTAGCAGAGATTCCCAACAATAATTCCAATTCATTTTTTCCCTCTAATTACCTTTTTTTCTCTATAGAGTGTTTTTATAATTTCCTTGTGCTATCCATACTTTTCCAATGAATCTAACAATACATCCTATTACATATAAAGAATGTTATGTTTTCCTCACTTTTTTTGGCCATTGGCATTTTTTCGACAAAGGAAGGAATATTTTTGCAACTAACAAAATATTTCATCTGCTAATGTCAACATGACATGATGTTGACACCTATAGTACTAGTTATCCCTCACCTACCCATAAATCCTAGTTTTTCCATAAACGATATTTTTTTCTTTTTGGCATAGCTTGGGTGTACGGTGTTGAAATTATGCAAACATGATATTGTCAAAAAGTTTCTTCTGAGCACTTTCTAGTGGTGTAGTTATTCTTCTCAATTTTTTTTGTTGATACATTCTATCATCTTTTAAAATCAAATGTACTTTTTAGCTACCAATCTCATATCTTTTGGCTAGTTACTCCATTTTTTGTGCTTCTTGTGACATTGGAAAGGTCATTCAAATATCTTCATAACTACTCATGCACTATTTCTAGACATTTTCCTAAGTACATTTTATTTAGTTTGTCAAATTTTCACATTCTAGTTGATTACTTGGATGTTTTGACACTTGAGAAAGTTCAATTTGCATGAGATGGCTTCTTTTGAGCTATTTTATATGCATTTCTAACACTTTTTCCTTTCTAGATATTCTAAACATATTTTGAATGCACTTTCCTATTTGTAGATGCTAAAGTACCACTCTTGTGTATACTTTTTGGGGATTTCATATATCATGTTGTGCCTTTTTTTACTCACACTAGTTTATAAAATTTCATGAGGAGTTTTTTGTGTCTACCTTCTTTTTTGCAATCACAATCTTATCTACCTTCATGTGTATTTTCTTTGGTTTTCACATGGGTAAGTGCAAAAAATGAAGGGCCAAAAAGGGGTCTTAAGTGTTTTTTTTTAAATCGGGAAATACTAACCTTGGATGAGAAATTGAGGATAGTTACACTAAAAAAATTTAGATGAAACAAAAACAAGGATCGTAGTGCTCTGATTCTTCTTTCTAAACTACTAATTTTTTATTGAAAATAGTATAGATTAAGGGGTTCAAAACAGGGAGCCACATAATTTTGTGTTGTTTTTATCAAAAAAACATAACATAGTGACTTTTGTAGCTCCCTCAAAAGGTTAACCTTTTTTTGGTATTTTTAAAATCGCTTCAGTGAGAAATCAGCTAATAGCATGTAGTTTATGCTCGATTTTTTTTATTTAATTTTAAATGAATATTTGATTTTTTACTAATTTTCAAAGTGGACACATCGTAAAAAATAGAATTTTGGCTGTGCTACCCCTACAAAATTTGAAAACTAATTGAAAGTCATTTTTTTAATATGTGTAGAATGGATTCTAGTTTCTAAAAATGTAATTTATTTAAAATTTCAATGAACAGAACTAATTTATAAAGAAAAAATATCAAACAGTGGTTTTTGCCAAAAAAAAGGCACACAAGCAAAAGAAATCAAAGATCAAAGGCTTAAAATTGTCAAAATGTGATAAAAAAATACATTGTTAGATAGCTAAGAGAGAGCCTAACATTACGCAGGTGTTCTATTTACTCAACCTTAAAACACATGCAAACCTAATGGTTAGCACGAACGAGATTATGTGAAATTTGTACAATATGCAAAACACATCTTTGGATGTTGGGAAGGCCCTCCAAGCCTTTGGTTTGGAAATCCAAAGAAAATCCAAGCCAAAGGCTTGGGGATTCCCAAAGCAAGACAAAATGAAAGTGCATTATAACATGCTCACATTATTTTAATACATTGAAAAAACACGAGCACATTATAACGCGCTCGCGTTTTGGTCTATAGTGAGTATTTTTCTTCTCTTTTTTTTCTCTTTCTTCTTGTTATCTTTGAGGGAAACTATATACATGAAATAATCATTTAAGTTGTAAGTTATAAGTATAAGTTGACATTTACATATGGACATTTACTTTCTTATACTTGAAGTTATATTTCATGTACATAGTTTCAAGATGTTTGAGAGGGGTTTCAGATCTCTAGGAGTTATAATGAAAATTATAGTTTTTGGAAGATCTTACAAATTTTTAGACTTTGTCAAATTTTAGTAATCAGCATATGTCAAATTTTAGTAATTAGGAGGTTAATTTCAGTAATCAACAAGTTTTATTATTTCTCTATCTCGCTCATTTTTAATCCCTTACACTATAGACCTCTCTCTCACTATCTCCATCCCTTTATCTAACTCTCTCTCCCTTGAGCTCAAGAACTACCTCTCTACCTATTCATCTCTCTCTCTCTCCTAATTCTTGCTATCTCACTTTTCTCTCACTACCTCCATCCTTCCCTCTCTCTCTCTCTCTCTCTCTCTCTCTCTCTCTCTCTCTCTCTCTCTCTCTACTTCTCATCTCCCTCCTCTCTCTACCTACCTCTCCCTCCATCACTCCCTACCACCTCTCTATTTCTCTTTATCTCACCTCCATCTCTCTCTCCTCTCTTCTTCCCTATCTACTCTCTAACTCCCAATCCCTCTCTCTACCTACCTTTGCATCCATCACACCCTACCACTCTCTCTCTACACCTTTCTATCTCACCTTTCTCTCCCACCCTACCTCTCCCTCCCTCCCTCATTCCTTCTCTACTTCTCTCTATCTCTCCTCTCTCTCTACCTCTCCTTCGCTCTCTACTTACATTTATCTCATCTCTCCCTCTCTCTACCTACCTCTCCCTCCATCACTCTCTCTATTTCTCTCTATCTCACCTCTCTCTCCCTCACTACCCCTCCCTCCCTCTCTACTTATCTATATCTCCCTTCTCCCACTCTACCTACCTCTCCATCCATCACTACTTACCACTCTCTCTATTTCTCTCTATCTCTCCCACTCTCTCCATCGATACCTCTCCCTCTCCTTCCCTCTCTACTCTCTATCTCCCTAATCCCTCTCCACCTACCATTCCATCCATCACTCCCTACGGCTCTCTCTACACCTCTCTATCTCACTTCTCTCCCTCCCTCCCTCGTTCCCTCTCTACTTCTCTTTATCTCTCTACCTCTACTGCCCTCTAATTATCTTTATCTCCCCTCTCCCTCTCTCTCCATCCCTCTCTCCCTCCTTCCCTCTCTACTTCTCTCTATCTCCCTTCTCTCTCTCTACCTACCTCTCCCTCCATCACTCCCTGCCACTCTCTATTTATCTCTATCTCACCTCTCTCTCACCACCCTCTCTCTCTCCCTCCATGCTTCTCTCTCCCTCTCTTATTCCCTATTTTCTCTCCATCTCCCAATCCCTCTCTCTATCTACCTCTCCATCCATCACACCATACCACTATCTCTCTACACATCTCTATCTCACCTTTATCTACCTCTGTACCTCTCCCTCCCTCCCTCATTCCCTATCCACTTCTCTTTCTCTACCTCTCCTTCCCTCTCTACTTATCTCTATCTCCTCTCTCCCTCTCCATCCATCACTCTCTATTTCTCTCTATCTCACCTCTCTCTCCCTCACTACATATCCCTCCCTCTCTACTTAATATATATATATATATCCCCTCTCTCTCTACATACCTCTCCATTTATCATTACCTACCAATCTCTCTATATTTCTCTCTATCTCACCTCTCTCTAACCTTCCAATCTCTCCATCCATACCTCTCCCTCTCCTTCCCTCTCTACTCTCTATCTCCCTAATCCCTCTCTACCTATCTCTCTATCCATCATTCCCTACAACTCTCTCTACACCTCTCTATCTTACTTGTCTCCCTCCCTCCCTCATTCCCTCTCTACTTCTCTCTCTACCTCTCCTTCCCTCTCTAATTATCTTATCTCCCCTCGCCCTCTCTCTATCTACCTCTCCCTCATCACTCTATCACTCTATCTATTTGTCTCTCTTTATCTCTCTCTATCTCACCTATGTCTCACTCCCTAATTTTTCCCCTATCTACTCTTTATCTCTCCTCTCCCTCCCTCTACCTATCTCTCTTGCTCTCTCTCCATCCTCCCTCACCCTCTTTCTTTCTCACTCTCTCCTCTCTATCTCACCATTCTCTCTTTCCCTCTTTGTAACTCTCTCCTCTGTATCTCACCATTCTCTCTCTACTTATCTTTATCTCACCTATCCCTCTTTACCTCTCCATTTCTCCCCTTTCTCTCCAACTCTCCCTCCTTCCCTAAATCTCTATCTCTCTCTACTCGCTATCTCACCTATCCCTCTCTACCTACCTTTCCCTCCATCACTCCCTACCACACTCTCGCTATTGCTCTATATCTCACCTCTCTCTCACCTCACTCTCTCTCCCTTAATACCTCTCCCTCCCTCTCTCCTTCCTTATCTACTCTTTATATATCCTCTCTCTACCTCTCCTTGCCTCTCTACTTATCTTTATCTCCCCTTTTCCTCCCCCCTCTTTCTCTCTCCCCCTATGAGGGACGAGGGTGTAAGGTTTAGTGTTTAAGGTATAGGGTTAAGTGTATAGGGTATAGGGATTAGGTTTTAGGATATTAGGTATAAATTTGATGACATAGGGTATAGGGATGGGGGATGATGGTTTAGGGTTTAGGTTTTAAGGTATAGGGTTGAGGGTTAAGGGTATAGGTTGAGTGTATAGGGTATATGGATTAGGGTTTAGGATATTGGGTATATGGTTAAGGGTATTGGGTTGAGGGTATTAGGTTTAGGGTACAAGGTTGAATGTAGGTTTTAGGGTTTAAGTATAAGGTTGAGGGTTGAGGGTTGAGGAATAATTTTTAGGGTTGAGGGTATAAGGTTAAGTGTAGGGTATAGGGATTAGGGTTTATGATATTATGTAGAGGGTTTAGGTATAAGGTATAGGGTTAAGGATTGAGAGTGTATGGTTTATCATTTAAGTATAGGGTTGAAGGGTAATGTTTAGGGTTTAGGCTTTAAGGTATAGGGTTTAGGGTTGAGGGATAGTGTTCGAGGTTGAGGGTATAGGGCTAAGTTTATAGGGTATAGGGTTGAGGGTATTGGGTTGAGGATTAAGGGTTTAGGATACAAGGTTGAATTTCAAGGTTAGGGTTTAAGTATATGGTTGAGGGATAATGTTTATGGTTTAGGTTATAAGGTTGAGGGTATAGGGTATAGGGATGAGGTTTGAAGGTGTAGGGCTTAGGGTTTAAGGTATAGGGTTGAGGGTTGAGGGATAGTGTTTAGGGTTGAGAGTATAGGGTTAAGTGTATAGGGTTTATGGATTAGGGTTTAGGATATTAGATATAGGGTTGAGCCTATATTAGGTTTAGGGTTCATGGTTCAAGGTTCGCCTTAGGGTTAAAGGTTTAGGGTACAAGATTTAATGTATGGTTTAGGGTTTAATTATAGGGTTAAGGGTTGAGGGTTGAGGGACAATTTTTAGGGTTTAGGGTATAAGGTTGAGGTATAGGGTATAGGGATGAGGGTTGAGGGTGTGGGGTTTATGGTTTAAGGTATAGGGTTGAGGGTTGAGGGATAGTGTTCAGTGTTTTAAGGGTATCAGGTTAAATGCATAAGGTATAGGGATTAGGGTTTAGGATATTGGTTATAGGGTTTAGGGTATTAGGTTTAGGGATTAGAGTGTAGGGTACTGTTGTGCAATTTTGCACACACGCCCCACTTGGAGTAGGGACCCTCTGATTTTATGATTTCGGATGTCTCTTGGGCCTTTGGTTTTATTGGATTTGTCCTTTCAAGGTCTTGGGATGTTGGTCTTGCTTACCTTGGTCTTACCCTGAGGGTTGAATAGATCAAACTTGGTTCTTAATGGAAGTCTGGGTTTTGCTCTGGGTCTGAGATTTTCTGGCTCACTCGGATTTTCCCGGGTCCTAGTCTATCGTCTGTCAATGTTGGATTTTTTGGAGTCTGGGTTTCTAGTTGAATCCAGGATTTTTTGACTCACTCGGATTTTTCCGGACTTCGTCGGAGTCCTGGAGGGGTGCGTCATCCGCGGAACTCATGCTCATCGGGATGGTTTGGCTGGATCGGATTTTTCTAAAATTTCGTTTCGACCTCAGGTTTCTGGACTTTCTTGATATGTCTTATCAGCCATTAATGCTTCAGGTACATATTCTCTGGCATGAATGTGGGTGAATTTAAGGGCTTTTGGTGCTCTCCCTAATTTCATTATTCATTCGCTATCTACTCTATCATTTGTTTGTTCATTTTAAAGATTTGGTCGCTGGATTTGGTTTGCTCACGCATGGATTCCTTAGGCATTTGTGTTGATATTTTTGCAGCTAGTGCACCCTAATTTGCAGTGATCGTTTTGGGCTCGAGGTTCATTCAGATTTAATACATGGTAAGTCGTTGTTGACTTCTATTGTTTTGCGCTTGTGATTGAATCTTTTAGGTTGTTGATGATTGTTTGAGTCGGCCCTTCTTGTTTTCATGGTTACATATTTATTGAATTAAGGTTTGATCTCACCCTTTCCATGGGTTTTAATACCTGCACTCCACGTCCCTTCATTTATCGATTGAATGTTGGGTATACCCATGTGCCTGGGCGTTCTTTTGAGGTTGTGCCTTATTTGTGCGTAATCTGGTTTAATTTGTGAAGGTAGGGTTTTGGTATGTCTGCCCAGGTTGTTAAGTTTGGTCGAGTTATCGTGACCTCTTGTCCTGTGTTTGGCTCAACCTTGTTCGTAGCACTTGAAACCCTAGTGTGCCCCAGTTTAAACTTTTTAAAGGATTGTGTCTAAATTTCGAGCTTGCCCTACCGCTCATGGCGGGGGGTTTGATTGTTAAATTTAGGGCATCATTATTTCGTTGCAGGGATCAATCATTTCAGAATTTTGGGATTTTAAATCCAACTATGTTCAAAATTTGGATTTTTGGGATTAATTTCATGTCTATTAGATTCAGATGGGAGGCTTTGTATGATCACTCCAGAAATTGTCTGTGCATAGAATGGTCGTTGGGTTTCCGAGGTGTCCGCGGAATTTCTGTGCACCCAGATTTTCCCATATTTTGCCTTTCTGCGGAGTATGATGAGTTCTCGAATTTCAAGCTGTCTACGGAAATCCGAACTATCTGGATTTTTTTGGTTTTCTGCTTGGTTCCATTTTATTTTGATTTTCAAAATTGGGATAAGGAATTAAATGTTGGATGATGATTTCTTGTTGTTTAGTGGGTGAATCTTATGATAATCATGCATGTCTTTTGTCTATACTGATGATTTTATTTGATGAATGATGTCTTGCCAGCATGAGTCCGTCTGGGTCAGATTTCTATGAAATTCTGCCCCAACTGGATTTTCCCGGATTGCCCCATTTTCCTGGATTACCTGATTTTTCTAGATTTTCAAGATTCATGATTAATGGTTTATCTTAATGATTTCATGTGGTTTCGAGACTAACCTTTTGATTGAAATATGGATGATAATTGGATTTTCATTAGGCTCTTTTATGAATGCAGGCTGAATCAAGCAAAGCAGCGGCAGGAAAGTCGAAGGGAAATACAGAGGGATCCTTAGTCACAGATGCTGAAAGAACAAGGTTGGATATGAAGAATCAGTTGCCGGATAGTAAGGTGGCTTCAGTTTGGTCAGAGGTCTCAGATACCAATGTAGGAGCTTGGAGATATGAAGAGTTCAAAGAAAGGTTAGCTCAAAAGGATTTATCAGTTCTGACCAAGGGAATGGTGAAATCTGGACTGGCTCATGTGGTAGGATTTCCTCCTGCGGTTCAGTGCTATGAATTGATATTGGAGTGTGCCCAACATTATGACTTTGATATGCAGAGGATTGTCAGCACTGATGGAAGAGTATTAGCAAATTTCAATCCAGTTTCCATTGCCCAGGCATTTGATATGCCAGATTTATCATGTGTGTGTGCCTTGGACATGGACTTGGCAAGGACTTATTATGAGGATGAACCTACCAAAGCCCAGCAGATGATCAATTCCTGGCTGGAAAAGCCAAAATCTCATTTCTCCAAGCTGCTTAAATAGTTACACAGGGTCAAGTTCTGACAAGATATATATGATGCAATCACACTATTAAGCATGGTGGCAGGCTTGAAGAGTGCTGGGGCATTGGAGAGTTGGATGGTGCATGTCATTAACAGGATTGAGCAAGGCATCAATTACCATTGGGCGGGGATTATCAGTGCGATGATTGACACGTAGATGAGAGATGTGCTGGAGACCAAGAAATTTACCATGACATCTTATGTGGTATATGTACTTGCCAAATTTTATCCATACAGGGGATTGAGTCCAAAAGGAACATTTGGGCAAGATGTCATTTATGAGGTGTACCCTGAGCTGCACCTAGGGAATCCGAAATTATAGAAGAGTGAATGATGCATTCACTATGTATATTACTAGGTTGCTTCAGAATGTAGAGCATGTGAGAATTTTCTGATGGAGCTAAGGAGCTGATTAAAAGATATGGAGCCTGGTTTATACAATTCCCCACCTTTTCTTATATCAGAATTGATGGATGTCCGACTGCTCCATACAGACTTCCAAGATATCCCACTAACCATATCATACTCTTGGAGTTTACCTGACAGATATGTGATTTCGATGCTGTTGTTAAAAAGGAGAATCACAAGACAGGGTTTGGTGGGGACTTTCCTTTGAAAATTGGTATAAGTGAGGTTTTCCCTTCAATCCAATCAGCCCAAACATTAGGGGAAGAGTTGAGTACTTTCGGTTTCTCTTTCCATTCTAAGAGGGTAAATTTTGACATCACTGGTGAAGCACAGAAGAAGGCTACTAAAGAATATCACCACAAAGATGATCTAGAGGATTATTGGGCAAACAACAAGGATGACTTTGAGGTGAGGAAGAAAAGATACTCTAGGCTTCTAGTTGATGTAATCAGAATTACAATGTCAAGTTGATTCCTGATCAGTTAGAGGATGACGGGAATTTAGTCCAGGATCATGCATTTGAATCAGTCAAGGACAGACCCATTGGAGAGATAAACTAGTCAGAAAGTGAGATTACTGAACTGGAGGGATTAATGGCTCCTATTATGAAATCCACCAAGTCATGGCTGAAACATAAGGTATGGGAATTGGAGAGCGAGAAGGTACCTTGCACCTTCAATCTGATGGGAAATTTGAATGCTCATTCTACCTCAGAGGAGTTTGGTGAGGATGATTCTACAGGAAAAACTAAGGTAGGATCACCTTTTAAGATTGAAATTAGAGGCCCTAAGGAGAGGGAGCCTGAATAGAAAAGGAAACCCAAGGGAAAGAAGAGGAGTCGAACTTTGAAAATAGTTAAGTTAGCAGAAGAGGGGGAACTTGAGAAAGCAAAGAAAGAACACACTCCTCCAGAGCCAAAAAGGGCAAGGACAACTAGGGCTTCTAAGAAGAAAGATGAGGAAACTTCTAAGGAGAAGGCGGATCCTCCTATGGTTGATGTGGAGAGCTCAGGAGAGAAAACCCAGGTTTATTCAAGAAGGTCAAGAACTCCATCTCCCAAGGAGACTATGCAAAAGGCAGATCTTCTTCCAATGGCATCCACTATGGAATAGCAGAAAGATACCTCTCCTTCATTGGGTATACCTGAGCAGACAACTCATGAAGAGCATGAAACTAGCGAGGAAGCGGAACCGTTTAAGGATGGGGAGCTTTATGGCGCGGCTATTGACCTTGAGGTAGGAGATGTGGAAATGCATCCTTCTCTGTTGGTACAGTATGAGGATTCTCCTACAAGTAGCAAAGATAATAGATCCCCTGAGAAGGAGGATGTTCTTGTTAAGACTCCATCACCCCTGCAAGAAGAGGAGCCAAAGTTGGAAAACAAAGGTGATCAATCTCGTGAAATGGAGAAGGATGAGATAGTAGATCAGTGTGAAGAGGTTAAGGAGGATGAAACCCGGGTGGATCCTGCTGTTCCGGATTGGCTAAACAAAGAGATCAGAAGGAAACAGGTCATTGTTGAGGACACTCCTCTCAACTGGGATGAAATGTTAGCCAAGATTGGAAAGGGTAAGAGGAAGAAAGTAGCCAAGGTGGTTTCTAAGATCGAAAGAGATGAAGCTAGTAATAGGGTTATTCATATTGCTACCCCTGCTGCTGATAAAAGTAAAGATGAGGTCACTGGGAAGGATTATGATATACAGACTATCAATCTTGGGCCTACTTCTATGGAGCAAGATATTGAAGAATATGAGGGGTCCAGTGTAGCGATCATTGGAAGATTGAGGAAGGAAATGCAGTCTAAGCATGAACTAAAGAAAGAGAATGAAAGGCTTAGGAAATTTCTAGAAGATTTGATGAAGCCTTTGCAATCTTTTCACCCATCCTCTTCTGCTACTACTGGTTTCTTACCAAGGGAGACTATTTCTGAGTTAGAAAAGATGAAAGCTTCCACTCAGGCTATGGTAAATTGGTTGAAGGAGGTACAAGCTAGGGGAGATGATGCAATAAAGGAGATCCTTTCGACTGGAAAGGATGCAGTAAGGGCTAAGGATTCATTAGATTATGTTCTGTCTCAGAATAAGGAGGACACTGATCTCTTATTGCAGAAATCAAAGACAATCATGGAGTATGGTAAGGATCAGCTGGTGGTTGATGGAATTTTCTCATCTAGGGTTAATGAGCCTTGGGAATGGTTTGAAGCCCTGCAAATCTGGCAGAAGATCATCAAGAAGATTTTTAAACAAAGAAAGCAAATTGAGGGTAATTTAACTAATGTTCATGATGGATGCATAGCCTTTTTCAAAATAATGACTGGCAGGAGGAAGATCACCCCTAAGTACTTGAGCTTCGAACAATTGAACGAAATGGTGGCATGATGTCTATGCCCCTGATACTGAAGATTTTGTGACAGGGCATCAACTAGATGATGCGGCTACTTATCTGGCTATGATGGATAAGTACTTTGCATATAGGGGTGATTGGGATAAAACGGTTAAGCAGTCAAAGGAAGAGATTGACTCAATTGAATGTCGGCTCAAAATCCTACCCTTGCCACCTGTTGCTGAGTTGGATAAGGTGTTTTTGAAAGTTCATGAATTGCTAGATCAGAACAAGGATAAGGGAGGTGAAAGTTAATGCAATGCCACTTCATGATTTGTGCTTCCCTATTATTATAGGGCATGTATTGATCCAAGTTGCATTGGGGAATGTGTTGTGGCCAACCTTGATAATGTACCGGCATTTAATGTGTGCCTTGTTTTTGAATTCCTGAGGCCTACTTGTTTTGGCTATTTTTATTTTGTAAATGTTTGGTCGGGCCGACATGTTTTGGGGTCTTCTTTAAATTGGCATTCTTGCCTCATTTGTAAGGGTTGAACAGATAGTAGAGAATTAGACAAGATAGACTAAGAGAAGAGCTAGAGCATTTTTGTAGTAGAAGTAGTAGTTAATTCTCTTGAGCAAATGTTGTAACATAGAACAGTGGAATTGTTGCTATATTTTGGTGATCTAATACAATTGAAGGCATTGTGGTTTCTCTGGTGAATTCTTTTGTGTTTTTTTATCTTGCATGGTTCTTGTTGTTCTTTCTTTCAAAATTGCTTGAAGAAATTGGATTAATGTTAGATTCAAAATTAGATTAGTTTGGTGAATAATGCTTATGATTTCATGTTTGGAATGTCTGTAGCAATCCCTGGTCTATACTCCCAGTAACTATCTGATTGTAGTAGACTGGTGAAGTCAACCTGGACCATACATCTATTTGTGCTTAGTTCGATTGTGGATGAATGTCTATGATTTGAAAATCTATATGCCTTAGAAGATTGCACCGTTCTTGTGATATTGCATTGTGGGTTAAGCAGGAATTGGTTATTTGAGATTGGTCCATTCCAGATATCTATCATTTGCAGTGCTCATCTTAGAAATAGTTTAGATTTCATTATACCTCTTACACCCTCATCTTTTGCTGTTTCTTTATCATTTGGTTAGATTTAGGATTTAAGATCATCATATTGCAAAATTTGATAAATTGGAAAGATATAGTTTGCTTGTAGTAAGGTCCGATTGTGATTACCAGCATTTTTCAAATATTATCTGAGTTGTTTATGCATTGTCATGACCTGACACCCGAGAGACCTTGGGGTGATTTTAGCACTTGTTGAGAATTCACCTTTCAAGAGAGATAGAATACCATTTTCTGTCTGAGTTGTTGTTGTGCAGAAAACACCATCAACAGATTGGCGCTAGGAGGGCCTGAATGAGCTCACTGGATCATTTCTTAAACGCCATCTCTCCTGAGAGATATAGGAGAAGTACCAGATCTACCCCAGGAGAAGAAGATTTACAGGAATTATAGTTCCCCACTAGGTCAAGGAGGACTCGAGAAAGGGGAGAATCATCATCACCCATCCCTTCACCGGTATCGTCTGCATCTTCACTTCCAGAAGTTGAGGCCATACCCATCCCTCAGGTAGCTCCCATTCAGCAACCCCAGCCTATCATTAATCAACCACAACCACCACCCCCACTTTTACCAATGGCTTTCCTTGCTAATAATCCATCTCCCTTGTCTTTCAACGCCTACAATGTTATGCCCAAGAACCCAGAGCATTTCTGTTCAAAATTTCATATTAATGACCCAAACAGGACTGCAGAAGAGCATGTCAAGATCTTCCAAACCTGTCTCAAAGACAAAGGAATTGCTCATGAAGATGTCGCCTGTAGGTTGTTTCCTTATTCATTAGGAGATGAGGCTTTTTACTGGTACAATCACCTTCCATCTGGTTCAATTCTTAACTGGAGTGATCTTGAAACTGCCTTTTTACAGAAGTTCAGAATACCCATTAGTGCCAATGAATTGTATCTGCAATTCACTAGAGTCAAGAGAGAGGTTAATGAACCAATATCCAGTTTCAATAATAGGTTCCATCATGCCTACACCAGACTTCAAGACCCTTATGTCTTGGACGATGCTACTGCCCTAGGAGTTTATTATGAAGCATTGGACAGCCTTACAACAACCTTTCTGAAATGGAGACCCAACTCTCCAGCTAGCCTAACTGATGCCTATACAGAAGTCGTCAAGCTCAGCACAGATTTAAGGCAACATTTAACTAGACCGTTGCCTTCTTTAGGACCAGTTGCACATCCAAATTAGGTTCAGGCAGTAAATCAGGCACTCGCCAATCACACCCCAATCATGAATCCAGTACCTTAATTTCCTTTAGTGCCACATCCTGGTCCCCCCACGAGCCAAGTCTCTCCTATGATGAACTTCCCCCAGCAGCAGGTTAACCAGCCCCTGTATCAGTAGCAGCTAACTGGTTTCCCTACTTACTTGCAGAATTCTGAAGTGTTGCATCAGTCTATGAGATCTGCTACAATGTCTGTTCCTCCTCAGAGTAATCCAAGCCAGACCCCTTATGGAGATCCGAATAAGGATAGGATTGATGAAATGGCTGAGCAGATAAAGAAGTTAAACCTAGAGGTGACTTACCTAAGGAATCAAAACAACCAATTACAAGCTGCTCAGAAGAATATACAATCCAATCAGAATAGAGAATATCCACAGGGGCAAAATTTTGATAGAGGACAGTGTAATGACAGGGGATTCAACAATGACAAGGGATATAATTAGGATAGGGGTTACAACAATGAGAGAGGATTCAATAATGACAGAGGGTTCAATAATGATAGAAGACATAATTTTGATAGAGGACAAGGTAGTGGATTAGGATTTGATAGGAGGCAATCACAGGGACAGAGCAGGACATGGAATATAGGACCCAATAATGGAGGAGTCCCCACTCCATTGGATCAACCAGTCAATCAACTTGTCAACCAATCTGCAAATCAATCAGTCAGTCAAGACAAGCCTCCCAGTGGTGTATATCTGGCTGAGGCTGCCCTGTCAGGATGGTGTAGGCTCCATAAGACAGGCCAGCATTCGGAATTAGAATGTCTAGAGTTCTAAACTGCGGCCTCTATTTTCCAGTATGAGGTGGAGAATAATGCAAATGGTCAAGAGATTGTTCCCTCCACCCCCTATGACTCTCCTGTGTTGGTGTTAAATCAAACTCCTTTTCCAGCAAGTGAAGAAAATGTTCCAGAAGAAGAATCTGATTCCCAGGAGGAGAAGGCATACCAAATCTGCAATGGAGATGAGGTTGCTCAGTTGTTCAATGAGGAGGCAATAAATGATAATGGCCCCCTAGATAAGGAAGAAGCTTATGTCGAAGAAGTGCAAATGTTTCAGAGGTAGGGTTTAAGAGATATGCCCCATAGATGCCCACAGGATGAGGGTCTTTTCACCACCTCCATTCCTCCTAATAATTTTAATATCCCTCCAGACCCTCATGCTAGTAATAATCCGTCCTTTCCACATGTTTTCAGGCAGTACCTTTCAAAGGAAGGACAAGCTCAAACTGACCCACAGAAGGAAAAAATGGTTCAAGCAAGTAAAGATAAGGCAGAGGAATCTTCCAAGGAGGTCCCAACTAATCTGAGTGAGGAGCAAATGGCTTTGTATGTTGCTGAGGAATTCAAGAAATTAAAGGTAAACCTTTTAGCATTCGAGTTACTGAGGTTCCCTACAATTAGGAATGCAGTTCTAGGTACCTATGGTGCACACCTAGTGTCTTTGGATAAATCTTCCAGTGAGAGTGTCAACAAGGCTTCTAGTTCCCAACCCATGAAGACACAGAACCAGGCCTATAGTTGGACTAACCTGCCCCCTGGAGATAAAGGAAAGGAGAAGGACAAGACCCAAGTTGCTCAGGTCGATACTCAGCCAACTTTGTTTCAGGGGAAGGCAGAGACCCCACCATTCCTGATCTCTGTGTGCATATTTGGTAAGAATCTACATAACTGTTTACTGGATTCTGGTGCTTCTACTAATGTGATGCCATTCGGAGTATGTAGAGCTTTAGGGATTACACCTATTGACTCCCAGAAGAAGGTAACTCAGTTGGATAGAACTGAAGTAAATATGGTGGGAGAATTAAACATGATTCACATGCAAGTAGCTTCTGACCCAAGAATTCAACAGGTTATCAACATTCAAATAGCTGATATCCCTGATGCGTATGGCCTGATTCTAGGAAGAGACTTTACTAAGGCTTTAAATGGATATATATCTACTAATCACTCTCACATGTGGCTTCCCTGGAAAGGGGTACCAAATCAGATCAGAATCGAGAGAGAACCAAGAATGAAATACATGATTACGGAGTACCAAAATACTTCAAATGAAGTTATGATATCAGAAGTAGACATGGGAAATTATATGCTGTCAACTCCTTATGAGGAGTCAGATTCAGAGGAAGTATTGATGCTACATACGATGTCTATTGATACAGAGACAGAATACAGCAACGCTACTGTTCTGATAAAATTGATCAAGGAAGAGGAGGAATCCAAAGACAATCAGATTAGCCTACTAAACAGTTTCCAGGAATTCATTGGACAGTCTATTGAAAACCAAGTTCACCTGGGCAGAAGGACAAACTTTGAAGAATTACTCTTACCTAATTGGTGTAGAGTTCACAATGCTTCCCATTTAGAGCTGAAATGTTGTTTATGCCAGACGGTAGTGGAACAAGTACAGAAATGCATAAGCCCAACCCCAGTGGTCAAGAAAGATATGCAAAGCCCTCAGGAAGACTATAAAGGAAAGAAAGTGATGTTGTTCGAGGAACCATCTAGCAGTAATAAGCCGAAGGATGTGATGAAGAGGACTACAGCTGCTGAGTGCTGGACTCTCAGATTTGATGGATCTAAATCCAAGCATGGAGCTGGAGCAAGGTTCGAACTAATCAGCCCAAAAGGTAAAACCTTCTTTGCAGCCCATAGACTTCAATTTCACTGTACTAATAACATAGCAAAATATGAGGCATTGATTCATGGACTTCTTATGGCACTTAAGAAAAAGGTTAAGGTTCTGCAAGTTTTTGGTGATTCTGAGTTGGTAGTTAAGCAAGTAAGGAAACAATATTCATGCCACGATAGGAGAATGACTAATTATAGGCATAGAGTATGGGACCTTATTGATGGATTTGATGCCTTCAATGTTCAAATGATACCATGGCAGAAGAATCAAACTGCAGATTCTCTGGCTCAGGCAACAAGCACCCTGCAACCCCTATCTTTGTCAGGTTTGAAAAGGTTTACTGTAGAATTGACTCCTATGCCATCAGTGCCAGACAATGTTACTAACTTTTAGGTATTTGAAGATGACAAGCATATCCTAGACTTCATCACAAACATAGATGTTTTTGCTTCCCAAATCATTGATGAAACAGAACTCCAAGAAGCGGAACTGGACTTGGAGGTGGTGATAAATTTGAAATCTAATACTATTCCAAGGGGAATGGTACAGTTGGAACAGATTTTTGATTTGGACAAGATCAGAGATCAGGAGCAAGAGTCTAAGAAGAAGTCTATCAGTGGACAGTGTGATACTTACAATATGGGAACTAAAGATAATGTCAAGAACATTTTTATTGGCAAGGTATGCACTCCAGAGGAAAGACAAGGAATAATTGAAGCATTGCACAGCTTTCCGGATATAGTAGCCTGGAGTTATGAGGACCTGAAAACTTACGATACATCAATCATAACTCATACTATACCTCTGAAGCTAGGTGCCAAGCCTTTCAGGCAAAGATAGAGACCAATTAACGTATTACTGGAACCTGTTATACAGAAAAAAGTTCAGAAATTATTGTCTGCTAGAATTATATTTCCTGTCAGGCATTCAATATGGGTGGCAAACCTGGTCCCAGTAAGAAAAAAGAATGGGGAAATCAGACTTTGCGTTGATTTCAGAAATCTAAACAGATCGTCAGAAAAGGACAATTATCCAGTCCCTTCACTGGATGAAGTACTTCAGGTGGTTAATGGTTCTCAGATGATGTCCATTCTAGATGGCTATTCAGGGTACAACCAGGTAATGGTTCAGTACGAGGATAGACACAAGACTGCTTTGACAACTAAATGGGATACATTTGCTTACAGGAGGATGCCTTTTGGTCTCATTAATGTAGGAGCTACATTTCAAAGGGCTATGGATATTTCCTTTAAAGATATCATAGGCAAGTGCATTATTATTTATATGGACGACCTAACTGTCTTTTCCAAAAATAAAGGGGACCACATCTCTGACTTATGCAAAGTGTTTCAAAGGTGTAGGGAATTCGGCATATCCTTGAATCCTAAAAAATGTATTTTTGGAGTGACAGAAGGAAAATTGTTGAGACATGTCATATCTGAAAAGGGAATTGCTATTGATCCCAAAAGAGTGGAAGCCATACTGAAGATTCAACCACCTGCTAGCAAAAAAGAGATGAAGTCTTTCTTTGGCAAAATCAACTTCATCAGGAAATTCATTACTAGATTTGCTGAGATTGTTAAACCGTTGAATGCAATGTTGAAGGAAGACGATAAAGTTGAATGGACTGTAGAAGCAAAGGAGGCATTTGCAGAAATCAAAAGAGCCATTGCTGACGCTCCAGTATTGGTAAGTCCTGATTATAGTAAGCCCTTTTACATCTATTCCTTTTCTTCAGACCATTCATGTGTGGGGATGTTGACTCAGAAGTCTGATGAGGGAAATGAGCATCCTATTGCTTTTATGAGTGCACCATTGAAAGATGCTGAGTTAAAATATCCTAGTGTAGAAAAGCAGGCATATGTCCTGGTTAGAGCAGTGAAGAAATTCAGACATTATATCCTCAGGAATAAGGTTTATGCAATTATCCCAGATCCTGCAGTTAAGTTACTGTTGATGCAGAATGAGTTGGGTGAGCGTTGAGCTAAATGGGTAACAATGCTACAAGAATATGACATTGAAATCCAACCCATGAAGTTGGTAAGAGGGCAGGGACTTACTCAGACTATGGCTGAAATGGGGTCTGAACTGACTGCTCAGAATTATAATCTCGAGGAGGTTTTCCCAGGTGACTGGTATGATGACATAGTTTATTATTTGTTGAACCAGCGATCCCCAAGCCATCTTAATGTTGTTCAGAGGAGAGCTCTGTGACTGAAGAGCGATGGTTTCATGCTAAAGGGAGCTATTTTGTACAAGAGAAATCATGAAGGAATTTATTTGAGGTGTCTTGGGAAACAAGAAGCTGAAAGGGTGATGACTGAATTTCATGAAAAGTATGGCACTAGCCATGGTGTTGCTATTGCCACAGCAAATCAGATCTTGAGGGCTGGGTATTATTGGCCCACGTTGTTCAAGGACGTTCACCATCATGTCAGAACTTGTCACACTTGCCAGACTGCAACAACGAGGGAAAGGTATGCGCACTCCCACTTCAACCGGTCATTGAGGTAAGGCCTTTTGCTCAGTGGGGTATGGACTTCATAGGCCCTATCAACCCACCATCTTCTGTGGGACACAGGTATATTCTAACCATGACTGATTATTTTACAAGGTGGACTAAGGATTTCGCCTGTAGGCAATGTACATCTGAGGTAGTGATTGATTTTCTAGAATCTGCTATTATTAATCGATTTGGATGCCCTATCTTTGTTGTCTGTGATAACGGTCCTGCTTTCGCATCTTTAAAATTTTCAAACTGGGCTTTTGATCATGGCATTATTATAAAGTTTGCATCTAATTACTACCCCCAGGGTAACGGCCTTGCGGAATCCTCCAATAAGAACTTATTGTCTGTTATCCATAAGCTACTGGAGAGGAACCCAAAAGACTAGCACACCCAGCTTTGGTTCGCCCTCTGGGAAAATCGTACAAGGCTTAAGTCATCCATCAGAACATCTCCCTATCACTTAGTATATGGTCTGGAGCCGGTATTCCCTATTCAACTCAAGATTCCAACCTTGCAATTTATTAATGAGTTTTATGATGAGGGGAATAGAAGGGAAGCTAGGTTGACGGAGCTACTACACCTTGAGGAGAAACGAGATGATGCCCTTGAGAACTTTTCCAAACATCAGGGGGTAGTTAAGAGGTGGTTTGATAGAAGAGCTAAAGTCAAAGCCTTTAGGATTTCTGACCTTGTGTTGTACTGGGATAAACCTTATGATTGAAAAGGGGATCATGGGAAGTTTGATAAACTGTGGCTCGGTCCATATCAGATTGCTGAAATACTTGGAGATAATGCCTTCCGTCTGAGGACCCTCACGAGGGAAGATATTCCACTGCCTGTCAATGGGCAGTATTTGAAACATTATTTCCAATCCTGAGCTGTTTTCAGCTCTTTGCTTTTGTATATAGTTAGTTTAGGTTGCTTTCTGTTGTTTTGCTTTGGTTAGAGTAGGTTTCCTGTCGGTTTTTCTTGTTTTGCTTTGGTTAGAGTAGGTTTGCTTTGGCTTGTTTTGATTTGGTTTGTGTTGCTCTTGCTCTTGGTTCCTTCTCTTTTTGGGATCTCCTGTTGCATTTGTATGACAGTGGTGACAAAGTAGGCATGGTGTTCTTAGTATTTCCTTTACAAACTTTAATCATCTTTTCAGAATATCATGGTATGAATTCTCTACTCAATGTCACATATCTTTGTGTCTAAAGCAAAGAGTCTTCTAGTCAGACTGAACAGGAATACATTAGGGTCTCACATTTTGAATATTAAGATACCTGAAGTTGCAGAAGGTCCTTATGAAGTTTGCACAGGTGAAAAATTATTTTTCTGCTCTAGTGCCACTATGGTTCTCATCCCTAAGTGTGAACTTCATTGTTCACAGGTTGAAGTAAAAAAAAATAGAAGATCAAAAAAGGAAAGAGTCACTATTGAAAATTAAAAGACTGAATTCAACTCATCAGGGGGATCTGGATATCTCTATCGGGGCTATGGACACCTGACTGGCAATAGAGCTATGTTCAAGAGAATCACAGCGATAACCTCGTCAGGGCTATGGATGCCTGACTGGTAGCGAGGCTCTATCCTGGTTGCTTTTAGAGTATGAATCTTTATGTAGCTTGTTCAGACTAAATTTGGTTTCTTTTGTAGCTAAGGGGGGTAATGAATGCATTTGCACACACTTGGACCCTAGTGTAGGAAAGGTTTTGATGACTTGTGGGTTCTATGGTTTAACCGTAGGTAGTGACCGGATGAATGATTTGAAACCATGAGTTCTGGGTTCTTGATTCCAGTTTGTCATTGAAATGCTCTGGAGCATTTCCCCAATGGAGTCATCATTTGTTGCGCAATTTTGCACACACACCCCACTTGGAGTAGGGACCCTCTGATTTTATGATTTTGGATGTCTCTTGGGCCTTTGGTTTTATTGGATTTGTCCTTTCAAGGTCTTGGGATGTTGGTCTTGCTTACCTTGGTTTTACCCTGAGGGTTGAATCGATCAAACTTGGTTCTTAATGGAAGTCTGGGTTTTGCTCTGGGTCCGGGATTTTCCAGCTCACTCGGATTTTCTGAGTCCTAGTCTATCGTCTGTCAATGTTGGATTTTCTGGAGTCCGGGTTTCTAGTTGAATCAGGGATTTTCTGACTCACTCGGATTTTTTCGGACTTCGTCGGAGTCCCAGAGGGGTGCGTCGTCCGAGAAATTCATGCTCATCGGGATGGTCCAGCTTCCTCGGATTTTTTTGAAATTTCGTTTCGACCTCGGGTTTCTGGACTTTCTTGATATGTCTTGTTAGCCATTAATGCTTGAGGTACGTATTCTCTGGCATGAATGTGGGCAAATTTAAGGGCTTTTGGTGCTCTCCCTAATTTCATTATTCATTTGCTATCTGCTCTAGCGTTTGTTTGTTCATTTTTAAGCTTTGGTTGCTGGATTTGGTTTGCTCATGCGTGGATTCCTTAGGCGTTTGTGTTGATATTTTCGCGGCTAGTGCACCCTGATTCGCAGTGATCGCTTTGGGCTCGAGGATCATTCGGATTTAATACATAGTAAGTTGTTGTTGACTTCTCCTATTGTTTTGCGCTTGTGATTGAATCTTTCAGGTTGTTGTTGATGATTGTTTGGGTCAACCCTTCTTATTTTCATGGTTACATATTTATTGAATTAGGGTTTGATCTCACCCTTTCCATGGGTTTTAATACCTGCACTCTATGTCCCTTCGTTTATCGATTGAATGTTGGGTATACCCATGTGCCTGGGCGTTCTTTTGAGGTTGTGCCTTATTTGTGCGTAATCTGGTTTAATTTGTGAAGGTAGGGTTTTGGTATGTCTGCCCAGGTTGTTAAGTTTGGTGGAGTTGTCACAACCTTTTGTCCTGTGTCTGGCTCAACCTTGTTCGTAGCACTTGAAACCCTGGTGTGCCCCAGTTTAATCTTTTTAAAGGATTGTGTCTGAATTTTGAGCTTGCCCTACCGCTCATGGCGGGGGGTTTGATTGATAAATTTAGGGAATCATTATTTTGTTGTAGGGATCAATCATTTGAGAATTTTGGGAGTTTAAATCCAATTATGTTTGAAATTTGGCTTTTTAGGATTGATTTCATGTCTATTAGATTCGGATGGGAGGCTTTGTATGATCACTCCACAAATTGTCTACGTGTAGAATGGTCGTCGAGTTTCTGAGGTGTCCACAAAATTTCTGTGCACCCAACTTTTCCTGGATTTTTCCTTTCCCCAGAGTATGATGAGTTCCTTGAATTTCAAGCTGTCCGCGGAAATCCGAACTATCCGAATTTTTCCAGTTTTCTGCCTGGTTCCATTTGATTTTGATTTTTGAAATTAGGATAAGGAATTAAATGTTGGATGATGATTTCTTGTTGTTTAGTGGGTGAATCTTATGATAATCATGCATGTCTTTTGTCTATACTGATGATTTTATTTGATGAATGATGTATTGCCAGCATGAGTCTATCTGGGTCAGATTTCTCCAAAATTCTGGCCTGATTGGATTTTCCCGGATTGCCCCATTTTCCCGGATTACCTGATTTTCCCAAATTTTTGAGATTGATGATTAATGGTTTATCTTAATGATTTCATGTGGTTTCAAGACTAACCTTTTGATTGAAAGATGGATGATAATTGGATTTTCATGAGGCTCTTTTATGAATGCAGGCTGAATCAAGCAAGGCAGCGGCAAGAAAGTCGAAGGGAGATACAGAGGGTTCCTTAGTCATAGATGCTGAAAGAACAAGGCTGGATATGAAGAATCAGTTGCCGGATAGTAAGGTGGCTTCAGTTTGGTCAGAGGTCTCAGATACCAATGTAGGAGCTTGGAGATATGAAGAGTTCAAAAAAAGGTTAGCTCAGAAGGATTTATCAGTCCTGACCAAGGGAATGGTGAAATCCGGATTGGCTCATGTGGCAGGATTTCCTCCTGCGGTTCAAGTGCTATGAATTGATATTGGAGTGTGCCCGACATTATGACTTTGATACGCAGAGGATTGTCAGCACTGATGGAAGAGTATTAGCAAATTTCAATCTAGTTTCCATTGCCCAGGCATTTGATATGCCAAACTTATCATGTGTGTGTGCCTTGGACATGGACTTGGCAAGGACTTATTATGAGGATGAACCTACCAAAGCCCTGCAGATGATCAATTCTTGGCTGGAAAAGCCAAAATCTCATTTCTCCAAGCTGCCTAAACAGTTACACAGGGTCAAGTTCTGACAAGATATATATGATGCAATCACACTGTTAAGTAGGGTGGCGGGCTTGAAGAGTGCTGGTGCATTGGAGAGTTGGATGGTGCATGTCATTAACAGGATTGAGCAAGGCATCAATTACCATTGGGCAGGGATTATCAGTGCGATGATTGACAGGCAGATGAGAGATGTGCTGGAGACCAAGAAATTTACCATGACATCTTATGTGGTATATGTACTTGCCAGATTTTATCCATACAGGGGATTGAGTCCAAAAGGAACATTTGGGCAAGATGTCATTTATGAGGTGTACCCTGAGCTACACCTAGGGAATTCGAATTATAGAAGAGTGAATGATGCATTCACTATGTATATTACTAGGTTGCTTCAGAATGCAGAGCATGTGAGAATTTCTGATGGAGCTAAGGAGCTGATTAAAAGATATGGAGCCTGGTTTATACAATTCCCCACCTTTTCTTATATCAGAATTGATGGATGTCTGACTGCTCCATACAGACTGCAAGATATCCCACTGACCATATCATACTCTTGGAGTTTACCCAACAGATATGTGATTTCGATGCTGTTGTTAAAAAGGAGAAGCACAAGATAGGGTTTGGTGGGGACTTTCCTTTGAAAATTGGTATAAGTGAGGTTTTCCCTTCAATCCAATCAGCCCAAACATTAGGGGAAGTGTTGAGTGCTTTTGGTTTCTCTTTCCATTCTAAGAGGGTAAATTTTGACATCACTGCGAAGCACAGAAGAAGGCTACTAAAGAATATCACCACAAAGATGATCTAGAGGATTACTAGGCAAACAACAAGGATGACTTTGAGGTGAGGAAGAAAAGATACTGTAGGCTTCTAGTTGATGTAATCAGAATGTACAATGTCAAGTTGATTCCTGATCAGTTAGAGGATGACGGGAATTTATTCCAGGATCATGCATTTGAATCAGTCAAGGACAGACCCATTGGAGAGATAAACTAGTCAGAAAGTGAGATTACTGAACTGGAGGGATTAATGGCTCCTATTATGAAATCCACCAAGTCATGGCTGAAACATAAGGTATGGGAATTGGAGAGCAAGAAGGTACCTTGCACCTTCAATCTGATGGGAAATTTGAATGCTCATTCTACCTCAGAGGAGTCCGGTGAGGATGATTCTATAGGAAAAACTAAGGTAGGCTCACCTTTTAAGATTAAAATCAGAGGCCCTAAGGAGAGTGAGCCTAAACAGAAAAGGAAACCCAAGGGAAAGAAGAGGAGTCAAACTTTGAAAATAGGTAAGTCAGCAGAAGAGAGGGAACTTGAGAAAGAAGAGAAAGAAGGCACTCCTCCAGAGCCAAAAAGGGAAAGGACAACTAGGGCTTCTAAGAAGAAAGATCAGGAAACTTCTAAGGAGAAGGCAGATCCTCCTGTGGTTGATGTGGAGAGCTTAGGAGAGAAAACCCAGGTTTATTCAAGAAGGTCAGGAACTCCATCTCCCAAGGAGACTATGCAAAAGGCAAATCTTCTTCCAATGGCATCCACTGTGGAACAGCAGAAAGATACCTCTCCTTCATTGGGTATACTTGAGTAGACAACTCATGAAGAGCATGAGACCAGCGAGGAAGCGGAACCGTTTAAGAATGGGGAGCTTTATTGCGCGACTGCTGAGCTTGAGGTAGGAGATGTGGAAATGCATCCTTCTTCATTGGTACAGTATGAGGATTCTCTGCAAGTAGCAAAGATAATAGATCCCATGAGAAGGAGGATGTTCTTGTTAAGACTCCATCACCCCTGCAAGAAGAGGAGCCTGAGTTGGAAAACAAAGGTGATCAATCTCCTGAAAAGGAGAAGGATGAGATAGTAGATCAGCGTGAAGAGGTTAAGGAGGATGAAACCCGGGTGGATCCTGTTGTTCTGGATTGGCTAAACAAAGAGATCAGAAGGAAACAGGTCATTGTTGAGGACACTCCTCTCAACTGGGATGAAATGTTAGCCAAGATTGGAAAGGGTAAGAGGAATAAAGTATCCAAGGTGGTTTCTAAGATCGAAAGAGATGAAGCTAGTAACAGGGTTATTCATATTACTACCCCTGCTGCTGATAAAAGTAAAGATGAGGTCACCGGGAAGGATTATGATATACAGACTATCAATCTTGGGCCTACTTCTATGGAGCAAGATATTGAAGAATATGAGGGGTCTAGTGCAGCGATCATTGGAAGATTGAGGAAGGAAATGTAGTTTAAGCATGAACTAAAGAAAGAGAATGAAAGGCTTAGCAAATGTCTAGAAGATTTGATGAAGCCTTTGCAATCTTTTCACCCATCCTCTTCTGCTACTACTGGTTTCTTACCAAGGGAGACTATTTCTGAGTTAGAAAAGATGAAAGCTTCCACTCAGGCTACGATAAATTGGTTGAAGGAGGTACAAGCTAAGGGAGATGATGCAATAAAGGAGATCCTTTCGACTGGAAAGGATGTAGAAAGGGCTAAGGATTCATTAGATTATGTTTTGTCTCAGAATAAGGACACTGATCTCTTATTGCAGAAAACAAAGACAATCATGGAGTATGGTAAGGATCAGCTGGTGGTTGATGGAATTTTCTCCTCATCTAGGGTTAATGAGCCTTGGGAATGGTTTAAAGCCCTGCAAATCCGGCAGAAAATCATGAAGAATATTTTTAAACAAAGAAAGCAAATTGAGGGTAATTTAACTAATGTTCATGATGGATGCATAGCCTTTTTCAAAATAATGACTGGCAGGAGGAAGATCGCCCCTAAGTACTTGAGCTTCGAACAATTGACGAAATGGTGGCATGATGTCTATGCCCCTAATACTAAAGATTCTGTGACAGGGCATCAACTGGATGATGCGGCTACTTATCTGGTTGTGATGGATAAGTACTTTGCATATAGGGGTGATTGGGATAAAACGGTTAAGCAGTCAAAGGAAGAGATTGAGTCAATTGAATGTCGGCTCAAAATCCTACCCTTGCCACCTATTGCTGAGTTGGATAAGGTGTTTTTGAAAGTTCATGAATTGTTGGATCAGAACAAGGATAAGGGAGGCAGAAGTTAATGCCATGCCACTTCGTGATTTGTGCTTCCCTATTATTATAGGGCATGTATTGATCTGAGTTGCATTGGGGAATGTGTTGTGGCTGACCTTGATGATGTACTGGCATTTAATGTGTGCCTTGTTTTTGAATTCTTGAGGCCGACTTGTTTTGGCTATTTTTATTTTGTAAATGTTTGGTTGGGCCGACATGTTTTGGGGTCTTCTTTAAATTGGCATTCTTGCCTCATTTGTAAGGGTTGAACAGATAGTAGAGAATTAGACAAGATAGACTAAGAGAAGAGCTAGAGCATTTTTGTAGTAGAAGTAGTAATTAATTCTCTTGAGCAAATGCTATAACACAAAACAGTGAAATTGTTGCTGTATTTTGGTGATCTAATACAATTGAAGGCATTGTGGTTTCTCTAGTGAATTCTTTTGCATTAGTTTATCTTGCATGGTTCTTGTTGTTCTTTCTTTCAAAATTGCTTGAAGAAATTGGATTAATGTTAGATTCAAAATTAGATTAGTTTGGTGAATAATGTTTATGATTTCATGTTTGGAATGTCTGTAGCAATCCCTGGTCTATACTCCCAATAACTATATGATTGTAGTAGACTGGTGAAGTCAACCTGGACCATACATCTATTTGTGCTTAGTTCGATTGTGGATGAATGTCTATGATTTGAAAATCTGTATGCCTTAGAAGATTGAACCGTTCTTGTGATATTGCATTGTGGGTTAAGCAGGAATTGGTTATTTGAGATTGGTCCATTCTAGATATCTATCATTTGCATTGCTCATCTTAGAAATAGTTTAGATTTCATTATACCTCTTACACCCTCATCTTTTGTTGTTTCTTTATCATTTGGTTAGATTTAGGATTTAAGATCATCATATTGCAAAATTTGATAAATTAGAAAGATACAGTTTACTTGTAGTAAGGTCCGATTGTGATTACCATCATTTTTCACATATTATCTGAGTTGTTTATGCATTGTCATGACCTAACACCCGAGAGACCTTGGGGTGATTTTAGCACTTGTTGAGAATTCACCTTTCAAGAGAGATATAATACCATTTTCTGTCTGAGTTGTTGCTGTGCAGAAAACACCATCAACAGGTACAATGTTGAATATAGGGTTTAGGGATTAAGCATAGGGTTGAGGGATAATTTTTAGGGTTTAGGGTATAAGGTTGAGGGTATAGGTTATAGGTATGAGGGATGAGCGTTTAGGGTTGAGGGTTTAAGGTATAGGGTTGAGGGTTGAGGGATAGTGTTTAGGGTTGAAGGCATAGGGTCAAGTGTATAGGGTATAGGGATTAGGGTTTAGGATATTCGGTATAGGGTTGAGGGTATTGGTTTAGGATTGAGGGTTTAGGTTACGAGGTTGAATATAGGGTTGAGGTTTTCAGTATAGTGTTGAGGGTATAAGGTTAAGTGTATAGGGTATATGGATTAGGGTTTAGGTTATTGGGTATAGGATTTAGGGTGTAGTTTTTAGGGTATAAGGTATAGGGTTAAGGGTTAAGAGTGTAGCATTTAGGGTTTAAGTATAGGTTTAAGGGATAATTTTCAGGGTTTAGGGTATAAGGTTGAGGGTATAGGGTATAGGGATGAGGGTTGAGGGTGTCAGGTTTAGGGTTTAATGTATAGGTTTGAGGGTTGAGTGATAGTGTTCAGGGTTGAGGGTATAGGGTTAAGTATATGGGGTAAAAGCATTAGGATTTAGGATATTGGGTATAGGTTATAAGGATTAGGGTTTGGGATATTTGGTATAGGGTTGAGGGTATTGGGTTTAGGGTTGAGGGCTTAGGTTACAAGGTTGAATGTAGGGCTGAGGGTTGAGGGTATAAGGTTAAGTGTATAGTGTACATGCATTAGGGTTTAGGATATTGGCTATAGGGCTTTAGGTGTGGGGTTTAGGGTATAAGGTATAGGGTTAAGGGTTGAGAGTGTAGGGTTTAGGTTTTTTGAGGGATAATGTTCAGGGTTTAGGGTATAAGGTTGAATGTATAGGGTATATGGATGAGGGTTGAGAGTGTAGGGTTTAGGGTTGAGAGTTGGGGGATAATGTTCAAGGTTGAGGGTATAGGGTTAAGTGTATTGGGTATAAGGATTAGGGTTTAGAATATTGGGTATGTTGCAAGATGGTGTGTCCATTGGTCTTCCTTTTCTAGCATGGTACTTGGGTTTGTGACATGGTTTAACCGCCTCCTATGGATCTTATCTGAAGTTGTAACTAAGGCAAAAAGTTAGGTTAGCATAAAATAAGATGCATAAACAAAACCCTAGCTAAACAATGAAGTACAATGGAGTAAAAATGCATAAAACAAAGAAAAATCTCACCAAAATTCTTCATGACCTCCATGATTAACCTTCATTGCCCTTCTCCATTTGTTGTAAAATGATATTTTCCCTCAGATTTTGATCAAAAACTATGACCTATGACAAGCCCTAAGAAAATATTGAAGGATTGTATTCTAAAGTTGCAATGTACTCAACAATTGCAAGCAAGAAGTATGCAAAAATATGAAGTTATCCCAGCATGAAGTGTGCCAAATGAGGTAAAAATTGTCTTTTTATAGAAAAGCCAATTTTAGATGAATGGCCAAGAATAGAAATTGAGAAAATTCCCTAAGATCAAGGGTTGAAATTAAATGTGACAATTAGCAATTAGGGTTAGGGAAACATTAGGGTAAATTTTGAAATGAAGGGCTGAGATTTGATTTTAGAAAAATCAAATCAATGATCAAGAATGCATGTGACAGGAAGATATTGGGCATGGAAAAAGGGGTTGTTGGAGAGTCAAATAATAATTTAAAATTATTTGATTTTAAAGGTTGCGTTGACCTTTTGAATTAAAAATTAATTTAATTCAATAGTGGTGGGGTCATGTGACAGTAAATAATTATTTTAAATTATTTACTTGGTGGGAAAATAGAAAGTGGAAAATTTTAAATAAATGCCTTTATTTAAAATTAGAAAATGCCAAGGTGGATAATAATTAAATAAATTATATAAATTTATTTAATTTATAAGAAGACATAAGAAGTTAATGACGTATTTAAATAAATAAATAAAGTTTATTTATTTAAATAATCAGGAAGAAATAGTGGACCGATAATAATTAAATAAATTTAGGAATTTATTTAATTATAGAGGGACATAAGAAATTAGCGACACATTTAAATAAAATAAATATAATTTATTTATTTAAATAGTTAGGAGGAATAAAAGATGTGAATTAATTAAATAATTGAGAATTATCTAATTAATAGTTGAATTTGGACTATAAGACATAATTAAATATTTTAATTATGTTGAGAATAAAATATGGAGAAAATAAAGTTTGTAGGCCTAAGTCAATTTTATGTGTCTACAGAAGCTTGTATTGAGCATTGACAGGTCGACCTTTTGGTGCAATGGCAAGGCCAACAATTAGTATCAGAGTAGAGGTCACAGGTTCAAACCCCTCGCTTGTGCTGGGGGGGATTGTTGCAAGATGGTGTGTCCCTTGGTCTTCCTTGTCTAGCACAACGCTTGGGTTTGTGACATCTTTTAACCGCCTCTTGTGGATCTTATATGAAGCTTGTATCAGGCATTGACAGGTTGACCTTTTGGTGCAATAGCAAGGCCAATAGGGTATAGGGTTGAGGTTATTGGGTTTAGGATTGAGGATTTAGGGTTTAGAGTACAAAAATGTTGAATATAGGGTTTAGGGTTTAAGTTTAGGGTTGAGGGATACTGTTTAGGGTTTAGGTTATAAGGTTGAGGTTATAGGGTATAGTGGTGAGGGTTGAGGGTGTAGGGTTTAGGGTTTAAGGTATAGGGTTGAGGAAGGAAGAGAGAGAGAGAGAGATAGAGAAAATTAGAGAGGGAGGAGGGAGGGATGGAGAGAAAGAGATGTGAGATAGAGAGAGAGGAGGGAGGGAGGAAAGAGAGAGATTGGAACTCGATAGAGAGTAGAGGGGGGAGGAGAGAGTGAGAGAGAAAGATGGGAGAGAGAGGAGGAAGGTAGGGAGATTTAGAGAGGGAGAGAGAGGGAAGGAGGGAGGGAGAGGTAGAGATGGAGAGGGAGATAGAGAGAAGTATCTAGGGAGAGAATGGTGAGATAAAGAGTATAGAGGAATGGTGTTAAGTGTATAGGGTATAAGGATTAGGGTTTATGATATTAGGTATAGGGTTGAGAGTATAAGGTATAGGGTTAAGGTTTGAGAGTGTAGGGTTTAGGGTTTAAGTATAGGGTTGAGGGTATAGAGTAAAGGGATAGTGCTTAGGATTTATAGTACAAGGTTGAGGGTATAGGGTAAAGGAATGAGGGTATAGGGTAAAGGAATGAGGGTTGAGAGTACAAGATTTAGGGTTTAAGGTATAGGGTTAAGGGTTGAGGGATAGTTTTCAAGGTTGAGGGTATAGGGTTAAGTGTATAGGGTATAGGGATTAGGGTTTAGAATATTAGGTATATGGTTGAGGATATTAGGTTTAGGATTAAGGGTTTAAGATTTAGAGTTTAGGATAAAAGGTTGAATGTAGGGTTTAGGGCTTAAGTATAGGGTTGTGGGATAATGTTTAGGGTTTAGGTTAAAAGGTTGAGGGTATAGGGTATAGGGGATGAGGGTGTAGGGTTTAGGGTTTCAGGTATAAGGTTGAGGGTTGAGCAATAGTATTCAAGGTTGAGGGTATAGGGTTAAATGTATAGGGTATAGGTATTAGGGTTTAGGATATTTGGTATAGAGTTGAGCGTATTAGGTTTAGGGTTGGGGGATAATGTTCAAGGTTTAGGGTATAAGCTTGAGGTATAGGGTATATGGATGATATTTGAGGGTTTAGGCTTTAGGCTTTAAGGTATAGGGTTGAGGGTTGGGGGATAGTGTTTAGGGTTTCGAGGGTATAAGGTTAAGTGCATAGGGTATAGGGATTAGGGTTTAGGATATTAGTTATAGGGTTGAGATTATTGGATTTAGGGTTTAGAGTGTGGGTATAAGGTTGAATGCAAAGTTTAGGGTTTAATTATAGGTTTGAGGGATAATGTTTAAGGTTTGGGGTATAAGGTTGGGGGTATAGGTTATAGGGATGAGGGTTGAGGGTTTAGGGTTTAGGGTTTAGGGTTTAAGGTATAGGTTTGAGGGTTGAGGGAATAGCATTTAGGATATTTAATATAGGGTTTTGGATGTTGAGAGAGGGAGAGACAATGGTGAGATAGAGTAAATAAGGAAGAAGAGAGTGAGGAAATATAAAGGGAAGGAGTAAGGTTGGGAGAGAGAGAGGGGGGAGAGAGAAAGAGAGAAGGAGAGAGAGAGAGAGAGAAAGAGAGAGAGAGAGAGAGATGGGGAGAGAGAGGGAGAGAGAGGAAGGAGGGAGGGAGAGGCAGAGATGGAGAAAGATAGAGAGAAGTATATAGGGAAGGAGAGATAGAGAGGGGGAGGAGGGACGAAGAAGTAGAGAGAGAGGTGATATATACAAAGAGAGAATGAGGGAAGGAAGGAGGGAAGGAGGGAAGGAGGGACATAGAAGTGAGATATAGAGAATGAGAGAGAGGTTATATAGAGAGAAGTAGAGAGGGAAGGGGAGAGAGAGAGGAATGTGGAGAGATTGAGAGATAGGAGAGACGTAGATAGAAAGGTTGATATGGATAGGTTAGAGAGTGGAGAGGGAAAGTGTGTGGGAGGAAGGAAGAGAGAGATAGATAGGGATTAAGGTTGAGGGTGTAGGGTTTAGGGTTGAGGATTGAGGGATAGTGTTTAGGATTCAAGGTATAGGATTAAGTGTATAGGGTATAGGGTTATGGTTTAGGATATTGGGTATATGGTTGAGGGTATTGGGTTTAGGGTTGAGGGTTTAGGGTTTAGGGTTAAAGTATAGAGTTCAGGCTTGTGGGTTTATAATTGAGGGTTAGTGTTCAGGGTTGAGGGTCAAGGTTAAGTGTATAGGGTATAGGGATTGGGGTTTAGGATATTGGGTATAGATTATAGGGTATAGGGTTGAGGGTATAAGGTATAGGGTTAAGAGTTGAGAGTGTAGAGTTTATGGTTTAAGTATAGGGTTGAGGGTATAGAGTTGAGGGATAATGTTTAGGGTTTAGGTTACAAGGTTGAGGATATAGGGTATAGGGATAAGGGTTGAGGGTGTAGGGTTTATGATTTAAGGTATAGGTTCGAGGGTTGAGGGATAGTGTTTAAGGTTCAGGGTACAAGGTTAAGTGTATAGGGTTGAGGGTATTGGGTTTAGGATTGAGGGTTTAGGGTACAAGATTGAATGTAGGGTTTAGGGTTTAATTTTATGGTTGAGGGATAATGTTTAGAGTTTAGCTTATAAGGTTGAGGTTATAGGGTATAGGGATGAGGTTTGAGGGTGTAGGGTTTATGGTATAGGGTTTATAATTTATGATATTTGGTATAGGGTTTGGGATATTGAGAGAGAGGGTTAAAGGGAGAGAGAGAGAGGGAGAAGTAGAGAGAGAGAGTGGTAATAGAGAGAGAAGTAGAGAGCAAAGGAGGAAGGTGGATAGATTGAGAGAGAGGAGGGAGGGAGAGAGAGGTAGAGATGGATAGGTTAGATAGAGATAAGTAGAGAGGGAAGGTGGGTGGGAGGAAAGAAGAGAGAGAAAGGGTGAGATAGAGAATATTAGAGGGAAGGAGGGAGGGAGGGAGGGAGGGAGAGAGAGAGAGAGAGAGGTAAGGCCTCATTTCTTTGAGGAATTGACATATTAACAAGGTAGTGCTCGTTGTATGAAAAAATGCCTCAAAGAAATGGGGTCTCACAATGGTGTACATCACCATTGTGAGACCCCATTTCTTTGAGACATTTTTTCATACAACTGTAATGCCGTAAATCTATTCCAACGAAAAACACAACTATTTTTTTTATTTTTTATTTTACACGTGTTTTGCAAATTTGCTATTGCTACACCAACCATGCATTAGATGACGTTTCCCTACAGCGAGATCAACGACATGTCACTTGAGGCGAGGTTTGGATATTTAGACGAGAAGGTATGCGTGAAGACCATCACGCATGGCCTCAAGTGATCTTGAGAAAGGTCATGGTCTAACATTTGAGTATGAGTAATTATTGGATAGAACAAGGGTTAATTGACGATACATTATTTTAGTTGTAAGCCCTAACCATTTTGACAACATATTAAAACCCACATTGAACATTCCGCCTCAATATTCAAATATGATGGTGAGCAAAATATTTATAATTTACAAGTTAATTATTACATTCTCCATTTTAATTAATTCATTATTATTTTCATTATTTAATTATTATTAATTAAAATTATATATATCTACATGCTCTAAAAATCAAATTAAAAGTTATAAAATTAAAAAAATAAACTATACATTTTAAAGTCTTCATATACATATATATATATTATTTTAACTTCCTTAAAGGAAAGGAAGAAGAATTATTGATAGAGAGATACTATCGTTTTAAAAATTCCTATTATTACGTGATCTTTGTCCTTCCTTAGTTTCTTATTTATTTTAGTAGAATCTTTCCTAAGGGTATTGGAATATATTTCCCTTCTTTATTTTAAGGTGTATTACATTCCAAGGAAATTATTAGGCTTTTCACGAGGTGGAGGCCATAGGAACTTTAGATGGAAATCCTTCCAATTCCATGCACGTAGCATAAGCTCACATTAGTATGATTATTTATTTGCTGTTTCGTTTATCTTCTTTAGGATTATATTCACACAATTACAAACACGTGACCATCCATCATGCCATTTCTACTTATCCTTTTTGTTTACAAAATTTATTCAAATATATGTGTAAGGGAAAGTTTAGTAATACATGATCCTATCGATGATTCACTCTTCTATTATTGTATAACATCTGACATAATCCTCAATTCATAGGATACTTAATGGAGTCTTCCAATGTGATTCGATGGGGTTCTATCATGGCATTGTTTTAGCCAACATATCATTACTTTAATTGAGTCGGTCTTTGACTGCTTGAAGCAGAGTTGCCATTAGTTCATTGTATGTTAGAGTATCTTGTTTTACTTGTGTCATACATATCAGGACGTTCTTTTATCTATAAAACAATACAAGGCTGGCATGTTAGGAAGGAAAGTATCTTTTAAATTCCTCCAAATCGCTCACATACATTAATAAAATCTGAACTGGCTTTCTAAATATAACAGGGTACATTGGGGGTTGAAATAAGCTAGAAACAGATGGGACTTCTCACGAGTAAAGTCAATGATGGAAGGAGGTCATTAATGAGGTCTGATACACCCTTGTACGTAGGAGCGTATGCAACAGTACCCAATAGATTTTCCATCACCAAGAAGAGATCTCATTTACCCTATCGTTACTAATTGGCTCAAGATTTTTTTTTATGATGTGATGGGTTCTATCTGAATCATTCTCAATGGAGTATCACTATCATTGTCATTCGATCTAGTTGACTGTACATTTAGTGTTGCGCAATGCAGAAGAAAAGACCTATCACTATCCATGATATTCAAAATGCGTCCATGTTTATATTAATTGTTTGGTGAGACATCTGCAAGAATTGGTATGGTGAGGGCCTTAGACAGCTACACCAGCTAGGAGAAATGGGGCATCTCAAGAAGGAAGAAATCCAAATCTGACCCTATGATACACTTGAAAATGATGTCTCCATAAGAACAAAATGAGCCAACAGCTGCCTTATGGCGATAGGTGAAGTGACGCGAGCCAGAGTTAGAGTCAATAGGGAAAATAAAATTCATTTTAGGGACTAAGTTTCTTTCTATAAATTTGGTTGCCTTGCTCTTTCGTTGTGTATCATTAAGCATTATTATAGGAACCATTTGGTGGCCACTCCCTCTTTTGCAGAATGGTGGTGGTGATAAGGGTGGAGATGCCCCTCGTATTTATTTTTATTTTCATCTACAGAAGTGTCACGAACCTTCAAGGATATGCAGATAAAACTGGCCACTCAAGTCGATGGTGTGAATTCAGCCAAACAGCATGGTTACGAAATTGGGCTACAAATAAAGATAGTTTTGTTTGACTGGCATGAGCTTATGTAGATTCTTGAGGTCTGAGCAGCAACAAAATATAACACAGAGAGAACAATACCGCCTACTCACCTAGGTAGGTTGTGAGTGGCTTGAGGCATGATGCTCTTGCCTACTTTCTTTGTTTGTTATATGCATACGATAAAATATCCCCCTCACAACAATCTATGTTCTGTCCAAGTTCTATAGTTTGTTTAAATAAATGTGATTATTGGTCTATTTACAGTGAGAGGAAGAGTTAACTGGTTTTTTTTTTTTTTTATATATATACTCTTTTTAATTTGCATGCCTAAGTTTCAGGGTTCAGTAGTCATGCATTCTCAAAATGCATTCGCTTTCTAATATGTATTATTATTTTTAATTATACTTTCTTTTTCTATTTTTTTTAACAACAAAATATATCTAATGCCTATCTAGAAAATCCATTCAATTTCTTCATATGGGTTTCTATTAATACTATATATATATATATATATATATATAGAAACTCTGAGATTTCAAAATGAAAACCTACAAACAGAAATCACTCAAGATAATGCTTTCTACAACTTACTGTGCTGGAAATATTTAGATGCCATTTAAGTTTATTTATTTCTCTTTTCTTTTCCCTAAAACCACATATCTTAACAGTGCTTTGCAACAGATCATTATATCTATTCTTTAAAAATCAAACATCTTATTTGTTTTCCAAACTACAATACATTACTTTATCATATTTCAGCAATGACATAACTTATGCTCCTCTAACATTTACATTTTACACTTTTAGATGGATGGTTACATTTCATTCCAAAAGATTCCCTTATGCACTAAAGGTGATATTGATATAAATTCATTTATCAACAAAATACACAAGGACACTTTTTTTTTTTTTTTTTAAGTACACAATACAACATTCAAGATAGACGATTTTTCATGTTTACATTTAAAACAAGTTTATAAACGTATTTTCCTTCCCTTTTCATATCCTTCCATTTTACCAACAAGGTTTAGAAACAAATCTCAGCTCTTTGCACCAAAAACAAATTTACAAGAATACACACACTAATGTATGAAGACTTGCTCTTTCCATATTCTTTTATTCATTCGACGATATACTAACTTTTCATTTTACAATACTACTTGGAAATAAAATAAATACAATGTCAAATAGTACAAGCTTGCTCTTTTTATTTTTTTATTTACATGATACACTAACCTCCAATAAACAATACATAGGAATGAAATTACAACACACAAATAACTACTGCTTGCTCTCCACCCTACCGTAATGGCGTCATGGAGCCTCGTGGGCTCTAGCCATACCCCCGAGCAAGGAAACATGTTAACTCCAAGATGATAAATGGAGTCTTCTCTAAATTTACAAAGGATTAAGGTGTTACAACATCAATTACATGCCTAAAGGCTCTTTACTCACCATATTCAACAATGATTCATATAAACATACTCACATGATCCTACAACAATAAAACAAGGAAGCAGGGGAAAGTAGAGAAAACTTATCTCTTTTCTTAGGGTGAAGGGATTGAGCTATTTTATCCATCTTTCTTCTCAAAGCCAAGCCATTTTCATCAATATCTTTCCAAAGGGGTGGATTCCTCTCTTTTCTCCTTCTTTCTACCATCTTCACTCAAGTTCTCCAAGAGGAGAAGTGGGCAATGCCCCAAATCTTCCATCTTCTTGAGATATAAAGGAATCCTCCAACCTACACTCTTTCCCACAAGTGCTCACACATGTGTGAGTCTTGTGCCTATTCCAAGAAATTTTGGGGAGTGGGAGGTTGAGAGTGACAAGTCACTCTTCCCAAGCCCCAACACTTTTAGATTTCGTTACATTCATGAATGTGAACTTTTGAGGGGTCTTTTCACACTCCAAGGATAAGTTCACATGTCAAAAAGGTTCCAAACCCTTAGGTATAGGTCCTAGGGGTCTATTCTTATTCAAAAACCAAGGAAATTGACCATACAACACCCTAAAAAGACAACTTTAAAGGCCAACTCGAAATTCAAGACCTAACTAAGGATTTGAAAACCCTACTAGATCTTACACTCTTAACCACATGAGTATAATCAATAAGGATCCAAAAAGTACCTACACTAAGCCACCAATCATTAAAACCCTCCACTCAATTACAACTTAGACAAAACCCTAATTATATTTACATCCTTGACATTACTCTCATATGTATTTTCCAAATACATGTTAGGTTAGAAATATAATAAACACCTGTTCAAACTATCCATAAGATCAAATCCAATAGTTAGTAACCATAATACACATATTCATTTCATTTCCCTATAAAAGATGGAAACTTGAGCATGCATGAAATAATAATGAAAACCGAACCTTCGTTAAATACTTTATTTACACTACTAAGTTTATTAATGGACACCCCTTTAATAAAATTCATCATGCAAATTGATACCTAATTTATATATTTTTTCCTCAAATTATCCTACCTTAGGTATACCCCCTCATTTATTAGAGTCATCCTTTATATTTACCTTGATGGTGCTTGGCTAGTGATACTTCTGGAAACTTCTTGCTGATCTTCCAAAAGTCCCGCTTTGTTCCTGTCTATTATTACTTTTCAAGAAACATGAAACTTATTAGTGAGATTCAAAACAATGTTAGGTACACAAAATTCCTTAGCTCATATCGATCTAAGTATATTCTTCATATGATAATTGTTCAAAAACCTATTATCTGCTCACATTCATTCTTAATAGTTTTCCCATTTTCATTTACTTAAGAGAATTTATCACATTAATCATTTAAACTAGTTCATCAAAATATTAAACATGGTATTGGGTAAATTCATCTATTTATTCACCAAACTAGCATAATTGAACGTATTAAGATGTCACATAATTTATAGATGGTGTTGGGCCTCACAACAATGAGCACTACCTTGTCAATGCGGTTGACAAGGTAATGCTCATTGTATGAAAAAATGCCTCAAAGAAATGGGGTCTCATGGTGATGTTTTTTCATACAATGAGCACTACCTTGTTAATGCTACCGCATTGACGCATTGAAAAGGTAGTCAGCCTAGTGCTTTGCATTGATGCATTGAAAAGGTAGTGCTCATTGTATGAAAAAATGCCTCAAATAAATGGGTCTCACAATGATGATTTTTCGTACAATGAGCACTACCTTGTCAATGCTACCGCATTGATGTATTGACAAGGTAGTGCTCGTTGTATGAAAAAATGCCTCAAAGAATGGTCGTGAGACCCTATTTCTTTGAGGCATTTTTCCATACAACTAGCACTACCTTGTCAATGCTACCACATTGATGCATTGACAAGGTAGTGAGCTTAGTGCTCATTGTATGAAAAAATACCTCAAAGAAATGGGGTCTCACAGTGATGTACATCATCGTGAGACCCCATTTCTTTGAGGAATTTTTTCATATAATGAACACTACCTTGTTAATGCTACTGTATTGATGCATTGACAAGGTAGTGAGCTTAGTGCTCATTGTATGAAAAAATACCTCAAAGAAATGGGGTCTCACGGTGATGTACATCACTGTGAGACCCCATTTCTTTGAGGCATTTTTTCATACAACGAGCACTACCTTGTCAATGCTACTGCATTGACACGTTGACAAGGTAGTGCTCATTGTATGAAAAAATGCCTCTTCTTTGAGGCATTTTTTCATATAACGAACACTACCTTGTCAATGCTATCACATTGATACATTGACAAGGTAGTGCTCAATGTATGAAAAATGCCTCAAAGAAATGGGGTCTCACGGTGATGTTTTTCATACAACAAGCACTATGTTGTCAATGCTAATGCATTGATGCATTGACAAGGTAGTGCTCATTGTATGAAAAAATTCCTAAAAGAAATGGGGTTTTCCATGAGACCCCATTTCTTTGAGGCATTTTTTATACATCACCGTGAGACCCCATTTCTTTGAGGAATTTTTTCATACAATGAGCACTACCTTGTCAATGCCACACATTGATGCAATGACAAGGTAGTGCTCGTTGTATGAATAAATTCCTCAAAAAAATGGGGTCTCACAGTGATTTTTTTTCATAAAATGATCACTACCTTGTCAATGCTACCGCATTGACATATTGACAAGGTAGTGCTCGTTGTATGAAAAATGCCTCAAAGAAATGGCCATGAGACCCCATTTATTTGAGGCATTTTTTCATATAATGAGCACTAACTTGTCAATGCTACCACATTGACTCATTGCCAAGGTAGTGAGCTTAGTGATCATTGTATGAAAAAATGCCTCAAAAAAATGGGGTCTCACAATGACATACATCACTGTGAGACCCCATTTTCTTTGAGGAATTTTTTCATACAACAAGCACTACCTTGTCAATGCTACTGCATTGATGCATCGACAAGGTAGTGAGCTTAGTGCTTGTTGTATGTAAAAATGCTTCAAATAAATGGGGCCTCATGGTGATGTACATCATAGTGAGACCCCATTTCTTTGAGGCATTTTTTCATACAATGAGCACTAAGCTCATTGTATGAAAAAATGCCTCAAAGAAATTGGGTCTCATGATGATGCATGGAGAAGGTAGTGCTCTTATGAAAAAATTCCTCAAAGAAATGTGGTCTCACGGTGATGTTTTTTTATATAGCGAGCACTACCTTGTCAATGCTACCACATTGACACATTGACAAGGTAGTGTTTGTTGTATGAAAAAATTCCTCAAAGAAATGGGGTCTCACAGTGATGTACATGATCGTGAGACCCCATTTCTTTGAGGCATTTTTTCATACAACGAGAACTACCTTGTCAATGTGTCTACATTGACGCATTGACAAAGTAGTGCTCGTTGTATGAAAAAATTCGCAAAGAAATGGGGTACATAACCGTGAGACCCTATTTCTTTGATACATTTTTTCATACAATGAGCACTACCTTGTCAATGCATCTGCATTGACGCATTGACAAGGTAGTGCTTGTTGTATGAAAAAATGCCTCAAAGAAATGGGGTCTGACAACGATGTAATACGGTAGCATTGACAAGGTAGTGCTCATTGTATGAAAAAATGCCTCAAATAAATGGGGTCTCACAGTGATGTAATATGGTATCATTAACAAGGTAGTGCTCATTGTATGAAAAAATGCCTCAAAGAAATAGTGTCTCATAGTGATGACCCCATTTCTTTGAGGCATTTTTTCATATAATGAGGGTTTAGGGTACAAGATTGAATGTAGGGTTTAGGGTTTATGCTTATGATTGAGGGATAATGTTCATGGTATAGGTTATAAGGTTGAGGGTTGAGGGTGTAGGGTTTAGGGTATATGGATTAGGATTTATGATATTCGATGTAGGGTTTTGGAGATTGAGAGAGAGGGTGAAAGGGAGAGAGAGAGGAAGAGATAAAGAGGGAAGGAGAGAGAGAGAGAGGTGATAGAGAGAAGTAGAGATTGAAGGAGGAATGTGGAGAGATTGAGAGAGAGAGGAGGGGGGGAGAGAGAGGTAGATAGGGATAGGTTAGATAGAGAGAAGTAGAGAGGGAAGGTGGGTGGGAGGAAGGAAGAGATGGAAAGGGGGAGATAGATAATATTAGAGAGGGAAGGAGGGAGGGAGGGAGAGAGAGGTGAGATAGAGAGAGGAGGGAGGGAGAGAGAATGGTGCTTGATAGAGAGTAGAGAGGGAAGGAGAGAGTGAGAGAGAAAGATAGGAGAGAGAGATGAGGAAGGTGGGGAGATTGAGAGAAAGGGAGAGAGGGAAGAGGGAAGGAGGGAGGGAGAGGTAGAGATGGAGAGAGAGATATAGAGAGAAGTATATAGGGAAGGAGAGATAGTGAGGGAGAATTAGACAAGGTGAGAATGGTGAGATAGAGAGTAGAGAGGAAAGAAGATAGAGAAATATGGAGAGAGAGAGAGAGAGAGAGAGAGGAGGACAGTTGGGATATTGAGAGAGAGGGAGAGAGAGGGAAGGAGGGAGGGAGATGTAGAGATTGAGAGAAAGAGATAGAGAAAAGTATATATAGGGAAGGAGAGATATAGAAGGGGGAGGAGGGGTAGGAGAGAGAGAGAGAGAGAGAGAGAGAGAGGGATGGAGGGAGGGAAGTGAGAGAGAGAATGAGAGAGGGAGAGAGGGAGGATGGAGGAAGGTGGAGATATTGAGAGAGAGGATGGAGGTAGACAAAGTGAGGTAGAGAGGGATAGGTTAGATAGAGAGAAGTAGAGAGGGAAGGTGGGTGGGAGAAAGGAGGAGAGAGGTGAGAGAGAGAGAGAGAGAGGTGATATATATAGAGAGAGAATTAAAGAGGTAAGGAGGGAGGGAGTGAGAGATATTGGTGAGATAGAGAGAAGTATATAGGGAATGCGAGAGAGAGGATGAAGGTGGGGAGATTGAGAAAGAAGGATAGAGAGAGGGAAGGAGGGAGGGAGAGTGAGAGATGGAGAGAGAGATATAGAAGTATATAGGGAATATGAGATAAAGAAGAGGTAGAGAGAGGAGTAGAGAGAGATGGAGAGAGAGAGATGGAGAGAGAGAATGATGAGATAGAAAGTAGAGATGGAAGAAAAGAGTTAGAGATAAAGATGGGGGATGGAGAGAGTGAGAGAGAGAGAAACACAAAGTGAAGGAGGAAGGTTGGGGGATTGAGAGAGGGAAAGAGAGAGAGGTAGAGATAGAGAGAGATCTAGAGATAATTTTATAGAAAGGAGATATAGAGAGGGGGAGGAGGGAGGGAGGAGTAGAGAGATAGGGAGAGGTAGGGAGGGAGAGAGAGGTGAGATAGAGAGAGAGGGATGGAGAGGGATAGAGAGAAGTAGAAAGGGGAGGGAGGGACAGAGGGAGAGAGAAGTGTGAGATAGAATGAGAGAGAGGGGGGAAGGAAGAAGGAGAGATTGAGAGAGAGAGGAGGGTAAGAGAGGCAGAGAGGGACAGGTTAGATAGAGAGAAGTAAAGAGGGAAGGTGGGTGGGATGAAGGAAGAGAGAGGGAAGGAGGAAGGTGGAGAGATTGAGAGAGAGAGAGGAGGGAGGGAGAGAGAGGTAGAGGGATAGGTTAGATAGCATGAAGTAGAGAGGGAAGGTGGGTGGGTGAGAGGAAGGAAGATAGAGGGGGGGATAGAGAAAATTAGAGAGGTAAGGAGGGAAGGAGGAATGGAGGGAGAGAGAGAGGTGAGATAGATAGAAGTATAGAGGGAAGGAGAGAGTGTGAGAAAGAGGTCTACAACATAAGGGATAAACAATGAATGAGATAGAGCAAGAGAAAGATGATATAACTTGCTGATTATTGAAATTTGACTTCCTGATTACTGATATTTGACATGTTGATTACTGAAATTTGGCTGTTTGAAAAATTGTAAGATCTTCCAAAAACTAGAATTTGAATTATAACTCCTAGAGATCGAAAACCACTCTCAAACATCCTGAAACTATATATATGAAATAGAACTTAAAGTATAAGAAAGTAAATGTTTATTTCAAGTATATAGTTTTCATGAAAGATAACAAGAAGAAAGAGACAAGAAAAAGAGAAGATTTTTTTTTCCATGTAAACCAAAATGCGAGTGAGTTATAATGCGCTCGTGTTTTGGAATTTTTTTTTTTAATTTCAAAGTATGCACATTTTTTAAATTCAAAATACGCGTGTTTCTTGATATTTAAACCATAACGTGCTCGCATTATAATGCACTCGCATTATAATGTACTCGTGTTATAATGCACTTGCATTATAATGTACTCGCGTTATAATGCACTCGCGTTATAATGCACTCGCGTTATAATGTGCTCGCATTATAACAAGCTCATGTTATAACGTGCTCGCATTATAACACGCTCACGTTATAATGCACTCATGTTATAATGTGCTCACATTATAATGCGCTCACCTTATAACACACTCACGTTATGGCTTGGTAATGACTGAGCTTAGGCTTGGTCACTACCAACCTATAACGTGAGCGATTTTTACTATAACGTGCTCGCGTTTTCACTATTTCAGTATAAAAAAGTAAATTTGCCACTTTTTGGCCCCCCATCTTTTTGCACTTACCCACACCCCTTTATTTGTTGTGGGTATTTTCTTATGCATGTTCAAATGATGTTTATTCTCCTTCATGCACTACATGGTGACACATAGTTTCAATGGACTTATCATCCCTCTCTATTGTTAGTATTATGAGAGGGTTTCCATACTATTGTTGGTAATGCTTCTTTGGTTTTGATTACTAGTGAACTATGTATCTAGTTTTTGTTCCTATGCATTAGGTGGATCTGGTAGCTAGTTACCCATGCATTTTGGTGAGATGGAACACTTACCATATAAACACATTTTTATTCATATTTTGTGGATGCAACCTTCCATCCTCAATTTATAAGTTTCTTCAAACTATTGGCACTTGTATTTTTGACTTGTAGTTTACTCTTGCATTGGTTGAGTAGTGTCATTGGAGTCACTCACTCAAATTCATGTGTAATTTGTATCTTTGAGTATTAGTTGTTTACATTAGTTAACCATTTGATCATTGTTCAAGTAGTGTTATTGGGGGCACTCATGCAAATTTTTGTCTTCTTGATCTTGATTTTAGTGGAGGTTCTCCCTTTTTAGCACTATAACAATCATCTTTTGATAGGTGTTTGCAACTTCTTTGGGCTTCAATAGTGTTCATCATCTTCCTTTCTTTTTGGGATAGGTTTTGGGGGCTTCTTAGTCCATCTTATATTTATTTATTTCGTTCTTTTGGAGAGGAGTTTTTCTCATAAGGCCTTCTTCTAATCTTTAGTTATGAGATCTTTTTTATTTGTACATGGGTATCTCATCATGCCTTGTTGTTAGGACCCATCATTTATATTTATGCATTCATCATTTAGATGTCTTAGCTATTTTATAGGTTCCACTTAAGGGGGGTATTAGAGTAAAAGGGTATTTACCTAATTAATTGTTTAATTACTTAGGGCCCTTCCACTTTAGCTACTTAAGCTTACTGTCTCAACTCATAGGATATCTAACACATGTCATGATCTCTTTTTATCCTCACCTAGTGTTTCTCTAGAGTTTTTTTTTTTCATTTTATAATGATTCTTATTGTATTCACTCATTAGTGAGATTTACACATTAATGATGATTCATGTTTTGGATCAATGAGCTTCATAGCATTGCTACCTATCTCTTTGTGTGACAAGTGTTTGATTGCAGGTGATCCCTTGTACTTGTAGGGCTAAGGAATCAGCCCCAATTCTTTTTACCCTCACCAAAGGTTTCTCTAGGGTTTCTTTTTCTTCTTCTTTTTACAAAGAATTTTATTGTATTCACTCATTAGTGAGGTTTGCACATTAATGATGATTCATGTTTTGGATCAATAACTCTTGGCGTCCATAGTATTGTTATTTCTCTTGTTTGTGATAGGTGATTGATTGTAGATGATCCTTAGGGTTCAGAAATCAACTCCAAAAATAGTCAGAACCTTGTTTACCTTCAAGTGAGTGTGTCTTTTTTGCATACCCTTTTTCGATTTTCAACACTCTCTAGTGCATGTTTTCATGATGTTTCTTTTCTATGCACTACATTGTGACACAGTTTTAGTGGACCTATCATGTTTCACCCTTGTTAGCATTATGGGGGGTGTCATATTGTTGGTGTTAATGCTTCTTTGGTTTTGATTCAAAGTGAACTATGTATTTAGTGTTTGTTTCTATGTGCTAGGAAAATGTAGCATTTAGTTACCCATGCATTTTGGTGAGATTAAACATATACCAAATAGACACTTGTATTTATGTTTTGTGTAGGAAACCAACCATCCTCAATTGATCAGTTTCTTCATACTATTGGCATCCATATTTTTAACTTGTAGTTTACTACAGCATTAGTTAAGTAATGTCAGTGGGTTCACTTGTGCATATGGATATGCCATATGTATCTTTGACTGTTAGGTTGTTGCCTTTATTTTCCATTTGTCCATTATTGTCTTTCTTTCTTTTGGAGAGGAGTTTTTTCCTTGAGATTTTCTCCTTTTTTCTCTAGTTATGATATTTTTATTTTTTATTTTTACATGGATAACTCATCAAGCCAAGTTGCGAAGACCCATCCTTTACTTTTTTGTATTCATCACTTAGAGGTTTTAGCTTCTCCCTAAGTTGCACTTAAGGGGGTTGCTAGAGTAAAAGGGTATTTACCTAATTAATTATTTAATTACTTAGGAACCTCTTTTTACACTAGTTATTTAAGCTTACTTAGGCCATGTGTTTTTGTCTCAATTCATACGATTGGGACAGATGTAATGGTCTGTTTTTATCCTCACCTACGATTTCATATAAGGTTTCGTTTTTCTTTTTCCTTTTACAAGGATTCATTAGTTTATTCATTCATTGATAGTGAAGGTTCCACATTCACAATGATTCATGATTTTTTAGATCTATAGCTCTTGGCTTCCATAGCTTTGCTTTTTCTATTTTTTTGTGATAGGTATTTGATTGCAAGTGATCCTTGGGAGTTGTAGGATTAATGAATTAACTCAACATGTGTCTCATCTTTTCTCCCCCTCTCTAACTTGGGGTGTTCTATTTATTTTTTATACACACATGATGTATATTTCTCATGCTACACAATTGTGATATTTCCTATATTCCTTAATCACTATGCTTCTTGAGCTTATTGTCACCATGATCTACATTTCTTATCACTTCAATCTTATCATTTCTATGCTACTATTTTTATGAGTATTCTCATGTTTTTATCTCATGAACCTTAACTCATTTTAATGCTTTATCATGTGTTTTCATGCAACATCTTAGCAATTTGGTCTTACATGCCTATCTTGTGATTTGGTATGTGTTTGTTATTGCAATGTCTTGATATTTAAGAACATTCATTTGCCCAAATAATGCAAATGGTTGAACAAGGAGTGTTCTCTCTAACATTCAATTTGGAGCTTAAAAATGGATCTTAATCTACATCTAGATCACATAGTTTGCCATCTGTCAATATACACATGTTATTTGCAATCATTTGTTCCAAGTCATAAAGGTAGTCTAAAAGGGGGATTGGCCTAGGAAAAATTGACTCTAATGATCTAGCAACTTCCCAAAAGACATTTTGATATACCACCATCCTTACTCATCAACAACTATCAAATATTTTAGCAAATTAGGTTTTAAGATTCTATAATTTACAAGGTCTACTCCACAAGGTCATTCAAGGGGAATGCTTAGGATCAATCTTGAAGAGTTTGACTTTGACCCATAGGGATTTCTAGTATTGCTCAAAATTAGATACATTTAGCAACTAAAAGCATTCATTCCTACACCTTGACAAGTGGATTCTATATGACATGAACATTAATTCTCTGTCCTCATTCTCAAAACTAAAAGCCTTAGCTTTTATATTTATTTTCTAAGAATAACATTTGTATTTATCAAATCCTAACAAACTCTCCTTGATTAAATCAAAGTTAATTTGTAATTACTCATTGCATGTATTTAAAAAAATAATTTATATAAAATAAAATTTATTTCTTACAATATTAAATAAATAAAGACATTGACAAACATTATTTATTTTTAATAATTTTTATTATAAATATTTAAAGAACTCTTACCTCACCATTACACGACTCCACATAATATCTATAAAATAAACCATAACAAATAAAATCTTAGATCATTTAGATTTAATAAGACTTTAAACTGCAACTAAAATATACTCCAAATGTTTTTTAATTTATGAAAATGAAGGTAAAGAAAATAACTCTAATAAATAGCTGTGCAAATGTTTTGTTATTCCTACAAACTAAACTTTATTGCACCTGTGTGTTGTGGTCAAACCAACCAATTCCTACCCCTATTAAAAAGTCCAATTCTTGTCACATGTCCCACACGTTTTGAAAACATAAGCATTCAGATCTGACTTCTTTCCAGAATCTCTCCTCCATTTCACATGTTTTTGTTCTACTTTTTCCTCTATTGGAACAATTCCAAAACAAAACATTCACAGGCAGATGAAAAAACATACAAGTAAGCTCACATATTTTTGTTCTACTTTGTCCTCCATTGGAACAATTCCAAAACAAAATATTCAGACACATGGAAAAACATACAATCAATCAATCTGTCAGAGAAGCATCCTCTGAAAACCAGACCAGAATTTATTCCATTTAACAAAATTACACACAACCATGATCTCAACATCCAAAACCCCTTAAAGGGCATTGATAACAGAGCACGAAATTAACACAATTGAACGGTTAAAAAAGAGTTATTGATACTAACTTTGTTCTTCTGTTAAAAACCCAAAAAGCTCTGTAATTACTCTGCAGTCAGAGGTTGCACCTCCTGTGTGCCAGTGCCATCATCATCGGGATAAGAAATAGAAATCAGCTTCAATCTGTACTCCTCCTTCTTATCCACCTCATCATACCCTTTCTCATGAACCCTCTGCAGTGGACTGGAGATCGGCTCCTGCTGTGATATTGCTATGAGGGACTCCCTGGTTTCCTCAGAACCTACTGGTCTTTCATCATTCTGTGGCAACGCAGGATCCATCAACAACCCAGAATTCCTTGGCCTGAAGAAAACAGAAAACTCAGGTACCCATCACACAAACCAAACCCTAATCTCAGAATTTCAAATTAAACCCAAAAAACCAGAGAACTGCAGGAATCTGAAAATAAACTAAGCACAGAAGCGCATTGACAGAAAACTCCTTAAAACAGACAGAAAAAAAAGGGGGATTTTTCCCCCTTACCTTTAGTTTTACAGAGCTGAATCCACCCGAATTCTTGAAATTTGATACTTTTCCCCCTCACCTTTGGTTTTAAAGCGCTGAATCCACACGAATTCTTGAAATCTGATATTTTCCCCCCTCTCCTTTGGTTTTACAGACCTGAATCCACCCGAATTCTTGAAATCTTCAGGCTATTATGTAGATTAGAAACGTCGAAATTATTTTGTCTCTGGAAAATGTTAAATGTATAAATGGAAAACATACCTGTCGACAATCCTTTATCACTATTGGCGTAGAATATACTTTGTCAAGAAACCTCGATAATGACGTCCTCTACCCTGGTGTGACGTGTGACTGATATGGATAAGTTTGTAGGGCTGCTTATGTGGAATGGCCGGGGCCTCTCGGTCGTTCAAACAGAAGAATGGCAAAGTTATTTCAAATCGGGATAATTCTGACGTTTTATCTGAATTTGGATTACGTCATCGCATTTTATTTCATGGTAGTGGTTACATTATGAAATTGTTTTGGTTTGTGAATGAGTGTAAAGATATATTTTTTAAAGAATATAAAATAGATTTTTTTTTTTTTTGGTTTTCTGTCACTTTTTTATTTGTGGCGAGAGATTTGATTCGATTTTGTAGTTTTCCTTTTTGGTTGCGTGAGTGGGGTGTGATTTTATTATTTTGATGATTAATAACGTGTTTTATGTGTATTTTATTTTTTAATTGTTTTGTTGATAAATATATTGTTTGTGTTAGTTTTAAGGGATTTTAGCATATAATTTGATTTGAGTCTGATATTTTTCTTATTCTTTTGTTTTATTTAATTAGTGTGGTTTGGACTTTATCTAAATCTTATATGTTTTTCTACTTTAATTAGAATTGTAATTGTAATATTGTTTCTTAGATAGAATTGTTAGCATCTTGCCTTCTTCTTTTTTAAATCTCAATTACACTTTCCTTATAATTTGATTGAATCTAGTATTTTTCTTATTCTTTTACTTTATTTAATTAGTGTGGTTTAGACCTTACCGAAATCTTACATATTTTTCCACTTTGGTTAGAATTGTAATTATGCTATTGTCTCCTAGATACAATTGTTAGTATGCTCTTGTCTTCTGCTTTTTAAAATCTTAATTACACTTTACTTATAATTGGATTGAATCTAGTATTTTTCTTTTCCTTTTACTTGATTTGATTAGTGTGGTCTAGACCTTACTTAATTCTTGCATGTTTTTCTACTTTGGTTAGAATCATAGATATTATCTTTTCTTATAGATAGAATTAGCATGTCCTCGTATTTTTTTTCTAAATCCCAATTACTTTTTCCTTGAGTTGACTTTGATTTAAAATTGAATCATTGCTCTTTGGCTTGCATGTGAAATCTTTTAAATTAAAAAATTGGTGTACATATTTAAAGAAAACTCTTGGGGAATTCTAAGATCCATTTGAAGAATCTCATAATGTTCATTCAAGTCATCATAAGAGCAATCTAGAGCATTCAAGCCAAGGAAATCCTAAATTAAGAATAACATTTTATACATCACACATCATATATTTTGTGTACTTAGAATCTTCTCATTCAAATTATGAAATTAACAACATTTGAGGCGCTTGACGTAGGCTCAAGGAAGTCCATCACTTCAGGCCTATCAAAGCAAGCCCTTGAAAGTGTTCTTTAACACCATTTTGACCTCTATTCAAATCCTATTTGAAAAACCTTAGGAGCATGTGATTGAAAAAGTCAAGATCACAACAAAGAGGATGGAATAACAAGAGAGCTAGATGGAATCACTATAGTGATCACATTCAATTGTAGTGCAAGAACCAAAGACTTATCTACTTAAATAGAGGTAGAAATTTCAGTATAAGTTTCATAGTTATAGAGTGCATGAGAGTACATTTAAAATCTTATTTAATAACATCCACTATCCTCATTGTCAAAAAGTTAAAAATATGTAATCTCCTATAATTTTTTATTTACTTGTCATGTTAGTGACTCAACTCAATTGTGTTTGTCTAATATCTAATTAAAGTGTTTAATGAATCTTATTTCATAGATTAAATATTATTTAATTTCTAAAGAGGGTGCATTTAATTCTACAATGATATTGTGCAGTAGAAAAATGGCCCCTTGTCATTTTCATGGCCTTTTAGGTCTTGCTTCATGGTATTTGATATATTTTGTTCTAATTTTATGTTGTGACATGGCTTGAACATGCATATTTAGGTACTAAAATTCAAATAATGATGTCTTGTGAAGGTGTTGTGAAGTGTTGTAAGACATTTCTACATTCTTGTAGACTTTATTTATTACAATTCACCTAAAACTCACCTTTGTATTCATCAACAAGTCCTATTTTGAAGTGTTGTAAAGTCTTGTAACAAGAATTCATGCTTTTCTAGGCATATCTTCACTATTTATCCCTTTTTCATGCTTTATTTGACCCCTTTATGCCCTCATATGACTTAATTAAGTGTATTTCTGAATATTATCCTGACAAACAATATTAAATACAACATATTTCCTGACACATGTTTCTAGGTCTTAGGTGGGACCCATTCGCCACCCCTTGGCTCCAAATTCAAAATTTTTAAAATTTTCTTTCAGGTTTTATTCAAATACACTTGATGTCAGCCTGTGATGAGGTATGAATGGTTAACTAAGGCACAAGTGTGTATAAATATGTGTTTTTCACCTCATTTTACATCTCCTACAATTCTCCAACATTCATACAACTATGATGAGGTGATTATCCACCAGAGGGACAAGGTGTGAGCATTCTTCCACTAGCACACAGGTCCATGCTAGGTTAGTCCCAAACCCCCTTTGTGATTTTAAGCATGTGTTTCAATTTTTTATACAATTTTAAAACATGGGTTTTTGGATTGGGGTAGGTTAGTGAAATGGGTAGGTGTCAAAATTTTGATTTCACCCAATTAGGAGGCAAAATTGTCTATTTAGGGGCGATGAGGAAAGGGGGGTGTATTTGCCCATTTGATAGGCGGGTACGCCCAAAAATGGCGAGAAGGGATAGAAAAGGGCGGATTCACCCTTGTACAGGGTAAATCCACCTGCAAATAGGAGGGGGAAGGTGGAAGGGCAACCACGCCTAGTAGATGGGTGAGTATGCACATCCAAGGGGTGATTTTGCTCCTTAGATGGGCGTACGTGCCCCTATGGGGCGCGACTGCCACAGTGCGGGAGGGGTATTCCCAGGGCGAGTTCACTTGTCTGCTAGATGGGTGAAGTTGCCCTCTAGACGGGCGACCCTGCTTGGGGCGGGCTCACCCACTAGACGAGCGGGCACGCCCGTCCGTGGGCAAGGAGCCTGTTAGGTGGGCTCGCCCATCAGGCGAGGGCACTAAATAAAAAACAAAAGAGAAAAATAAACAAGCAAAGATGCCCCGAAAAGGGGCAGGGATGGGGGTTGTAGGGGCGAATTTGTCCAAGTTGGGTGAATTCGTCCAAAAGGCTAAAGAAAGAGGGGAAATTAGGAAAAGTTGCCCAAAGGGGAGGAAAAAGATGAGAAGACAGCCCAGGGCAGGGAGGAAAAGGGAGAAGATGGTAGAAAAAGATTGACATGTGTAATATGCATGTAGATGGGGGAGAGGCAGTCAAAGGTGTTGCAGGTGACGATTAGAGCAATGAATGGGGAGGACCATGTTGCCTTAGCACAAGGAGGTTTGCTACACATGCTATACTATTCGATAGTTAGAGCGCACCAAGCATTAGTGATAGGGCTAATAGAGTGTTGAAGTTCAGGGACATCAACATTCTGTCTCTCGAGAGGGGAGATGACTGTTACCCTGGAGGATGTTTGGCAGATACTTTGGCTACCGATAGTTGGGCACCTTATCAGCTAGATGAGGTCAAAGGTGCACGAGTTGGATCAGACCCTATGGGTCTTGTTTGGACGAGAGGATCTACCCATGCAGGGGTTTGCAATGGATATAGACAGGTGTTTGGGATTGGGGGTACCTTCGCTACCCCTATATCTCTATGCCTTGATTAGCAGACTATTGATACTTGATAAGAGTGGGCGCTTCTACAATCTCAGTTATATGGAGGTGATACGACACATAGTGGAGCAGTGGGATGTAGAGTTTGCATGGGGGTCATGCGTATTAGCATAGCTTTACAGAGATATGCACATCATGGTGTGTTATTGGGATGTAGTCAGCATCACACATGTGACGCTTTTGTAGGTATGGGCATGGGAACATATTAGTGTGGCCCAGTTGGAAGTTGTGGCAGGAGGGCAACAGGATGATAGAGAGGTAGTGGCATGGTGGTACGGGTAGGAGGAGGGCTGGATATTGAGTTATCTGCACAAAGGTGATCTGGACCACTAGAGGACATTAGATGATCTGCCAGAGGAGCAGATAGTATGGAGGTCGTACAAGATGCGGCAATTCAGAGGATGGAGGGACGATGAGGAAAGGCACAAAGGATTGTTTTGTGCAAGATGCTACTTGGTGGGGAGAGAGACCTACATAGTAGAGCTACATAGGCCAGACCAAGTATAGCGACAATTTGGAGTTGCATAAGACATTCTTATAGGACAAGAGCATTTCAAATGGTTTACGTGAGAGAAAGACCGTGGGGAGAGCAGATTGATGCCACATATGCAGCACAACAGTGGGAGCAGTTGGGACTGGAGCCTTACCAAGGTAGGAGAGACAGGGAGGCAAACATGGGGGTGACAATGAGATACTTTGTGTGGTGGCTATGCCACATGCTAGCACAGATCACTACCGATCAGCCAATTGTAAGGGCACTTAGCTTTGGGCCAGAGGATGAGATGAGGTTAGCGAGGTAGTTGAGAGAGAGGAGGAGAGGAGGACAACAGGGAAGAGGACAAGAGGAGATGACAGTTGATGATGTTAGAGAGGGTCAACCACAGAGAGTGAGGCAGAGGAGAGGATAGTCGAGGAGAGGCTAGGAGGAGGTTGAGGTAGATGAGGGGAGAGACGAGCCACAGAGGAGGGGACAGGAGAAGGTGGTAGTGAATGAGGGCAGAGAAGACTAACCATGGAGAGTGAGGCAGGGGAGAGGACAGTCAAGGAGAGGCTAGGAGGAGGTTGAGGCATATGAGGGAGAGATGAGCCACAAAGGAAGGGATAGGAGGAGGCGGTAGCAGATGAGGGAAGAGAGGACTGACCACAAAGAGTGAGGCAGGGGAGAGGACAATCGAGGAGGGGCTAGGAGGAGGCTAAGGTAGAGGATAGAGAGGGTTGAACGTATATATTGAGGTTGAGGAGAGGACAATGGAGGAGAGACCAGGAGGAGGCCTGGGCAAGGGAGGAGAGAGACAATCCATGGGAGGATGCGATGGAGGTGGATGCTCTTAAGGTTGAGCCATTGTTGATAGTAGCATACGTACCACCAGAGGACCTCGATGTATTGCTGAGGGGGGCCTAGGTGAGGCTATAGCTGACAAAGTAGAGGCTTTGAGTCATGGAGGGTGAGGGGTGAAGACTTGGGGCTGAGGTGAGTAGGCTACATGCAGAGGTAGCTAGATTATAGGCAGAGGAACAGAGGGATAATGGAGTTCTATTTGACCACTTATCCTCATAGTTATGGGAGGTGGAGATGGAGAGGGATGGATTACAGGGTGAGGTTGATGGTTTATGAGTAGAGATGCAAAGAGAGCATGATGCGCTGGTCGAGGTGAGTTGGGATTGAGACCGACCCTAGGTAGAGGTGACTATTCTACAGGCCAGGGGATACTAGGAGCCTAAAGAGGCAATGTATTAGGTATTAGTAGAGGTTTGGTAGCAGGTAGAGAGGGAGATGGAGGAATTGAGGGGATAGGTGATAGGGCTATTGAGGGAGAGCATTGAGCTGAGGATGGAGCAGGATAGGCTAAGGAGGGAGTGGGATGAGCTCCAGGATAGGGTGGATATAGTAGAGGTAGCACTTGGGGATGACACTAGTGAGGGCAGAGGCGACAGATGCCCGACTGGAGATCTTGTAGAGAGAGAGAGACAACATAGACAGAGGTGTAGGCCTTACGATAAGAGAGGGATATAGCATAGGCATAGGCATAGGCTATGCAAGGAGAGAGGGATGTTGCATGGATAGAGGTGCAGGCCCTTTGCGATGAGAGAGACACAACAGTGGCACAAACATAGACCTTACAACAGGAGAGGGATATAGCACAGGCACATGAAAAGGCTATGAAGGGAGAGAGGGATGCTGCATGGATAAAGGTGCGGGCCCTCTAGGGTGAGAGAGACACAGCTGCGGCATAGAAACAGACCTTATGGTGGGAGAGGGATATAGCACAGGCACAAGCACAGGCTATGTAGGGAGAGAGGGATGTTGCATGGATACAAGCACAGGCTATGCAGGGAGAGAAGGATGTCGTAGAGGCATAGGTACAAGCACTGTAGGGTGGTAGCAGTGAGATAGGGGTAGAGGTACAAACACTACAGAGAGAGGGATGTTGCAGAGGCATGAACACGGATTGTGAAGGAGGAGAGAGAGAAAGTGAGAGATCAGATGCAGTCAGAGATTGAGTAGCTGCGGTTGGCTTAAGAGGTGTGGACATAGGGGAGGAGATTCATTTGTGGGGATTGAGAAAAATATAGACATGAGTGAAATGCAACTAGGTATCAGACTACTGAGAGAGATGAGTATATGAGGGAGGTGACCTACTGGATGTGCACTTATCAGTAGGCAGCTCTAGATCTGACATAGCACATAACTCACTATTTTTGACAGGTGCCTCAGATACCTACACCATCGTAGTCACTAGGGACATGTACTTGAGGGTACAACGACTATCAGGTGACTCCTCCGCGTAGAGGGTCGATGCCCGACTCTCCACAGAGGTCAGATGTGGGTAGTTCATAGTAGAGATGATAGAGGACAGGTGACAGGAGTCCATTTTTTTACAAGTACATGATGGATGTATAGTATAGAGCAGCGGAGATCAGAGTTGATCTAGAGCCTTGTATTTTTACTTTATTTGATGATATATGTGATGGATATGTATTTTGGTTATATGCTAGACATTATTATGGACTATGTGATGGACATTCATATTTTTGTTTTTATATATGATATGTGATAGCCTTTATTGACACTATGTGATTTATATATGATGGATGATTTTATTTATGCATGTGTGTATGTTTAAGATTTTGTTATGGATGATCATGATGATGTGATATATGTATATGCTTATGGTGATGTATTTTTATGTTTATATGGATGAGATTTATGATATATATGATGACTAACATGTATGATGCAAGATGTGATGAATGATTTATGACTTTATATGCTATAGATATGGGCCTGACAATTTGTGATGCAGGTGGTGATGTATGTAATGTGTTAATGATATAGACTAATAAGAAAATGAATGGATAATGAAATGAATTTAATATGCTTATAATAACTATATATGATTAATCTAAACAACTTAAAAGAAATATTAGACGGTGATGCACATGGAATGCAATGAATCTATATTGTGACATGATATGCAATTAAATGCCTTACAAACACTAAGAGATAGATGAATTGTAATGTGTATGGTAGATGGACTTTATTTGTAACCATGCTTGCTTTAGCTTACACAAAATAAATGTGTGTGATATGTGAGTGAGATGGCCTAGCATAAAGTGAAATGCAACATGAACATAATTGTCAATAAGGACTTGCATAGTAATGAGGGTAGATGGTAGGCGTATTGTTGGTTTAATGACAAGTACTTTCCCTATAATCATTACAAAATTAAGGGAAGATGGGTGTGAAACTGCACCTATCAAGAACCATTGGTATCCTGAGAAGAACAGGAGATGGAAGGTGAATGTTTGCACAACCAAAATCATAGGTCATAGGCTAGGTATGAATGCAATGCAACTGAATTGATCATGAAATGCAATCCTAATGAAATTTCCATTTTCAAAGCACTGATTTTTTTCTATAGCATAAGACACCAGGTGCCAAGGTATGTAAACCAAGGTGAATTAGTGTCTAATGCATAAAACAAACACAATAGACAAGAAGGCTATCCCAACAACCCAAAGTCATGAAGACCTTGGTCAGGCCATGCATTGGGATAACCACAAGCACAAAAGGATGCGCCAACATAACACAAGACCATAGGGATCTTGGTGGGTACTACGTGGGACAATCAAGAAGACAAAAAAAAGAAGCAAAGAGATCAAGATATGCCCCTATGTTGACCAGTCAAAACACACCATGATATGATAGATCATGGCGACCTTGAAAAAAGTTGTGATAGCGAGCTCAAATGATAAATAAAACCCAAAAGTATCAAAAGATCGCAATCAATTTCAAAACATCCTTTGCCATAGGATCAAGAGGATGGATGTGGTTGATGAGGTCTATTAGGAAGGATGCATCCTATTGAGACCAAAGATGGATACTAATCTAAAGGATCAATTATGACACAGGAGATTCCAAAACCGATTAAATCTCATGATACAAGTGGATCCCATTTGTGAAGAACCAGCTAGATAAGGACATACTTGACAATAAGACACCAGAAACGAGACACAAGAGACAAGAATGACACACCCTAATGACCTAGGGGCTCAGGGGCTGATCAGAGATTAGCCTTGGCTACGTGAAAGTGCAAAGCCCTCGTAGTTCAAGAAAAGACCATGGATAAAAGCGGAAAGGTGAAAATAGAGACAAGGGATGAAAGATGACAAAAAAGCAAAGAAAAACAAAGCAAAGCTTTGAGGGTGGATCAAAATATTGAGCTTGCCTACATACAAGTGCAAGAGCAACATAGTTCAAGAAAGGACTAACCAAGGATAAGAGAGTAAAGTGGACAATGGAGACTACGGTGGATGACCAAAACAGGACGGACAAAATGCCCCCGGGGTAGATCAAATGATCAGCCTTCCCTACGTGAAAGTGTAGGGGAAACATAGTTCGACAAAGACAAAAAGACCGACATGATAGGATGGGATCTAAATGAAGACCAACATGATGAAGGAACCTATATGGGAGTGAAGGACTGAAAAGACAACAAGACTGACAACACAAGCTTAGATTAGGATAAAAGCTTAGGATAACAGATAGTAGATGAAGCTATGAATCCAATGCTCAACCAAAATATACCAAGTGACTAGGTGAAGGATGTTGATGAAAGGATAGGATCGATGGGGGTAAGAGACCTGGATGTGTGAAAGCGTAAAGTAACTAGGATGCAAGGTAGATAATGTTTAATCCCTCTATGAATGGCACTTGTGACTAGGTTTTTACCAAACGTACTTATCCAAGGTGTGACCAAGGGTGGTTTTCACCATAGGATGAATTATTTATTTTTACTATTTTTGGATTTTTCTGATTTTTTTATTTTTTTGTATTTTTGATAATTTTTTACTTTCTTTTTTTTTTTTGTATTTTTTTATTTTCGTAGGATAGGATACCCCAGCTGACTTAAGTGTAGAACATTTTTAGGTGCATGATATTAATGGGATCCTCTAGGGGCTCTCCTTCAAGTGTAGCAAGTCTATATTCCCCCAATCCATATTTGGCTTTGATGGCATAAGGACCAAGCCAATTTGCTTCAAATTTTCCCTTCTTTTCTCAGTCCTGTTGAGTGCACTAATTCTCCTTGAGGACTAAATCACCAACGTTGAACTAGCGAGGACGAACCTTCTTGTTGTAGCTTCTTTTTAGATGATTTTGATAGGCTTGAAGGTGGACATATGCTTTGATCCGTCTTTCATCGAGGAGTTCTAGCTGGCTAAGTCTTGCAACTCAAGCATCTTCATCGTTGATAAGATTCTTCTAGGAGATTCTCAGTGATGGAATTTCTACCTCAATCAGCAAGATGGCTTTGGCACCATACACAAGGGAGTATGGAGTGGCACCGGTAGGAGTGCGGATGGACGTGCGGTAAGCCCAAAGGGTGGGATGGATGTGAAGGTGCTAATCTCGACCATATTATTGACTACCTTTTTAAGGATTTTGATGAGGTTTCTGTTGGTGGCTTCTGCCTGACCATTACCCTAGGGTTAATAAGGTGTAGACCAATGGTTTTGGATATGGAAGGTGTTATAAATGGGTTTCATAGCTTGGTTATTGAAAGGCTTTATATTATCATAAATGATGGTGGAGAGTATTCCATATCTGCAGAGAATATGGAAGAGGATAAATTTGGAAATCTGAGTACCTGTGATTTGTGAGAGTGGCATTGCTTCCACCCACTTATAAAGTACTCAGTTGTAGTGATGATGAAGCTATGGCCATTGGAGGATGGGGGATATATCTTGCCGATTAGGTTGAAACCCCACTAAGAGAAGGGCCACAATGCTACAAGAGGCTACAGATCCTATGCTGGAGCATGTATCAGATTGGCGTGATGTTGACAGGGTAAGAACTTCTTGATGAACTCACAAGAATCATGTTCTAATGTAGGCCAGTAATATCCTGCTCAGAGAATTCTCTTAGCTAGGGTAATTCCATTTGAGTGGGCCCCACATACACCACTATGTACTTTCGTTAATGCAGTATGGGCTTTAGTCTCATTCAGACACTGAAGGAGGGTTCCATCATATCCACATCGATAAAGTGTATCACCTACGATGGTGTAATGGGATGTATGTTGGATGAAAGACTTACGTTGGTTTCATGTGAGATCAGGAGGTAGGATATTGTCACAAAGGTAGGTGTAGATATCATGGTACCAAGGGGACGTGGGACCTACAATTTCACACACCATCTCACTTTTTGGGATATCATATGCGGGGATTAAGAGCTATTCAATGAGGAATTCACACTCTGCTTTGTCTTTGGGCATGTCAATTAAGGAACCAATGGTAGCCATAGCATCTGATGCTTTGTTCTAGACTCTTGGAATCTGATCAAACTAGATGTAAGTGAAATACTTCTTGAAGTCATCTACCATGTGTTTATAGGGCAGTAGCTTATCATCTTTTGTGAGAAACTCATCATTGACTTGTTTAATGATTAATTGAGAATCACCAAAGACTCTGAGGTGAGTGATATGCCACTAGATTGCAATTTTGAGGCCAGTAAGAAGAGCTTCATATTTAGCTATATTGTTTGTGCATGGAAAGGCCAATTTGAATGACTTTGGTATATAATCTCCCTAGGGAGTGATGAAAAAAATTCTTGCCCCTGATCCATTGTGTGTGTACGACCCATCAAAGTATAGTGTCCATGTGGTCACTTTTGTTACTGCAAAGACTCCATCCAAAAATTCTGTGGTTAGAGGATAGGCATCTACGAGAGGTGCATCTGCCAGTTGATCAACTATCACTTATCCTTTAATGGCTTTCTGATCCACATATTCAATATCAAATTTGCAAAGAAGAATGACCCACTTAGCCATGCAATCAGTTAGATTTGTCCTGGATAATAGGTATTTAAGTGCATCAACCTTGGAGATGAGCTTTATTGGATGACTGAGCATGTAATGTCATTTTTTTTGTGAACTGAAAACCATGGCTAGACAATATTTTTCCATTGGGGAATAGTTGAGCTCATAACCCACCAAGGTTTAGCTGATGTAATAGATTGCTCTTTTCTTTGATGACGCATTGTGTTATGCCAGTAATGCCCGCAGTGCCACTAAAGTAGAATAAATGTACAACATGAGTGGCTTACCAAGAATTAGTGGCATAAGGATTGGTGGGTGAGCCAAATACTCCTTGATCTTGTCAAAGCCGAGTTGACACTGTTGATTCCATTTAAAGGAATTATCCTTCTTCAGGAGATGAATGAAAGACTGACACTTGTCAGCTAATTGAGCAATGAACTGCCAGATGGATTGCAGTTTACCCTGAAGGCATCTCAACTATTTGAGGTTGCATGGTGGAGGACTTTCCATGATTTCCTTTTCTTTCTCTAGATCTACTTCTATACCTCTTCAAGAGACAATGAAACCCAACAGTTTTCCTGATGTGACCCTAAAAACACATTTCTTCGGATATAGCCTTAGCTTATACTGTTCTAAATGCTCAAAGATCTTCTTGAGAACCACAAGATGTTCTTCCCTTGTTTTTTATTTCCCAAATAGATCTTCAACATAATCTTCCATTATTATGTGAATGAGGTCATGGAAGATAATAGTCATAGCTCGCTGATAGGTTGTCCCCACATTTTTGAGGCCAAAGGGAATAACATTATAATAGAAGGTGCCCCATGGTGTGGTAAAAGCTATTTTATGTTGATCTTCATGGGAAATCCTAATTTGATTGTATCCAGAGAAACCATCCATAAGCGAAAGCATCTCATGCCCCGTAGTGAGGTCAACCAACATATTAATGTTTGGCAAAGGAAAATCATCTTTGGGACAAGCCTTGTTAAGGTCTCAAAAATTTGTAAATATTCTGATAGCATCGTTTGGTTTGGCTACATGCACTATGTTGGAGATCCAGTCTGAATAATCAATAGGCCTTATAAATCTAGTGTCTAATAGCTTCTCAAACTCCTTAACAAGCAAGGGAACCTCAGGGTGCATCTTTCATAGTTTCTGTTTGACAGGTTTGGCATTCAGATGCACATCTAGATGATGGACTACCAACACAGGATCAAGGCCTAGCATGTCTAAATATGTCCATGCAAAATTAATTATGCCTTCTTTGAGAAGCTTGGCAATGGTAGAATTTTCTTCCTCTAACAATGCTTTGGCTACATAAGTGATTTTGGGATCCTCTTCAGTTCCCAAATTTATCTCTTGAGCTTCCTCTATCAGGATGGACGATTGTTCAGAGAGCTAAGTTCCTACAAGGGGAAGATGAACATCCCCATCTTCTAGCACCTCATCAAGGTTTTCTCTATCAGATACACCATTTGTTTTTACTTTTTCTAGATCAAGAAGTTCCTTGGGGAGGTTTTCGCTAGGTGACCTTTTTTTATTTTGTTTCTTTTTACTTTTGCAGTTAGGGTGTTCATCTTTCCCCAATCCCATAAGATGTACGTACTGATACATTGTAGGGAAAGTATCGATAGGTGCGCTACCATGTAGGTCCCAATCGATGAGTTTAGGATGTTTAAGGGATAGGTTGATGGTGCAAATGTATAAGCAGTCAAACATGGAAGAGAGGTCAGTGTGATCTACATCATCGTATGAATGTATGATGGATTCCTCCTCTAGTATATCCTCAAGGAGACCATTTCTTTCATTGGAATTATTAGAAGCACTAGATGATGCTATAGGTCCCTTTTGTTTTGTGTCATGGCCCAAACCCGAGTATCTTGGTCTTATTTTAGCCTTAATATGGTGTTTCATTCCTTGCTCTTTGGTGCCAAGGCCTCCCCCTTGATAATTGTACTTCTCTGCAAATTTAGAAGGCCACGGATAAGTCTTTTGGAAATATTCTTTCAAAGGAGGGGAGGGATCAGGTTCCTCATGGTAGACCCATTGGCTTATGTCATCTTTTGGTGTATCTTGTCTTAATCCAAGAGAGCAGTAAGTACTAGTTCCCATGTTCTTGGAGCTCAAAGTGATAGTCTTGTCTTCTGGCTTCAGTGTAGACTATGAAGGTTGGCCATATGTGTGTGGTGAGTGTGGCATAGTTGCCATGTTCAAAGTTGTGTGCATTTCATATTCACCACACCCCTTGTCAATGATTTGGACTTTGGTAAGGGTGGAATCAGATGTGGATGATGGAGTGGATGAAATGGTGGCTAGTGTGGTGGTAGATGAGTGGGATGATGATGTCTATGGTTGTCCCATTTCCACTATAGGACAATAGTGGGAATGAGGAAAATAATCTTCTAATGCGCAAAAATATTCAAATGGTTGGGGATTCATGTGTATTGTAACTTCTACTCCATTGAATGGGAATTTCAAACATTGATGGTATGTGGATGGAACGACTTGCATGGCATGAATCCATGGATGATTGAGAAGGAGGTTATAGGGGAGTTCTAGATCAAGGATGTGACATGTAGTATACTATACAAATGGCCCAGCCTAGATTGGAAGACATATTATTCCTTCAGAATCACACTCTGCATTATCATACACCTTGATTGTGATGACTTGATTATTTAAATTAGCATGGGTGTATCCTACCTATTTTATGAATTTTAATATACAAAGGTTCAGGGTAGAATCATTATCTACCAAGATCCTCTTTATTTTATGCCGATTTACAAGGACCTCTAGATGGAGGGGATGATTATGATTAGAGTCAATGCAGGGCATGTCGTTTTGGCTAAAACCTAGTTCATAGGTTGTGGAAAGATGCCCTACCAATGCTTGAAACTGCATAGGGTCTATGTCATTAGGAACTTGGGTGTCTTGCAAGGCTTTATTGACGATTTCTTGGTGTGCGGGAGAGGACTTGAGCAAGTCTAGAATGGATATATGTGTCAAAGTATTTCTTAGATGGTCAAGAATATTGTATTGAGAATTCGCAGGCCGTGGCTGGGTGGATACAGAGGCTCCAGGGACTATGATGCGGGTTCAATGGGTGGTAACAACACATTGTGGATCCTTTCCCTTTACGTGTATCATAGATACACGTGTCTCTACTTGTTCAATATGCATGACAATACCTTGATAATTGAACGACACATTCTTATAACTAATGTTATTGGTGGTGTTATCCTAGTTATTGTTGTTACTAGGTCATGGGGCAGTGTTTGACATGCTAGGACCTTGGTTATGATTTGGGAATACATTCTAGTATATTTACAATTGAGCATTGGACGAAGATGTCGCATTGGCATCCACATGTATGTTACCCCAATCTATGAGATACTGGATATATGTTTTTAAGCCTTGACACTTGTTTAAAGTATGCCCTTTAATCTTGTGAAATTCACAATACTCATTTTCTTTGTACCATGTTGGTTTAGGCTTGGATTCATCAATAGGCTTGGTCATAGGATATGCGATTTGGGTAATTAGCTTGGAGGAGCCTATTAAACACAACACTTAGGGGTTCCCCTAGTTGAGTGAATTGATGTTTTCAATTCCCATGTTTATTCTGATTGGATTGTTGGTTAGGATGAGGTGCCCCTTGAGGAATAGATATGGCATGTGGATTTGACTACTGAGGAGGGGGATATTATGGCTTCTGAGAAGAATTGGCTACTTGGACGTGTTTGGTGTCAGTGACACCATCATTAACAAATTTTTTGTTTTTGTTCCAATAACGAGACTTACCCCTTGACGACTTCTCCTTATTAGAGTTAAAGATTTTGACTAGCCCTTTGGCGATAAGGGCCCTCTCAAGAATAGGACCTTTCTCTACTATTGCTGCAAAGGTTGTGACATAGTGGAGTTTGAAGTTGTGAGCCATATCCGAATGAGAGTTTTCAATGAACAAGGTGACCATATCCTTTTCCCTTAGTGGGGATTTCATGTGATTGGCTAGGGCTCGCCATCTCTGAAGATAGCTCAGAAAGGTCTCTCCCTCATGCCGTTTTTCCTTTAGGAGATCTAGTGTATCGATGTACTTCTCCAAATTAAAGGAGAAGTGGGAGACAAACTCTTTTGAAAGCTATGCAAAGGACTTGATATATCCCTTTTCGAGACCCATGAACCAATCAAGAGCAATTCCATGCAAACTCCTAGGAAACAATCTCATGAGGTAGTTGTCATTATGCATGACTTCTTGACAGTGAGTGTAAAACTCTTGAAGGTGAGCCTTGGGGTCTTTGGTTCCCTTATACTTATCAAATTCTGGCATTTCAAAATGCTTTGGGAAAGGAACCAATGAGATTGAAGGGTCAAATGGGTAAGGACAAATATCTTCAAACTTAAATGATTGTTTTCTGGTTCCGCTTGTAAGTCCTTTAATGCAACTTTGACTTCTTCTAGATCTTTGTTGATGGGCACTGCAGGAGTCAAATTGGATGGATTAGGTTGATTGTGTGGAGGATACTGTTGATATGATGAGGATGGTGCTGAAGTAGTTGGATCATAAGCGAGTTGAGACGTATATGGAGGTGTTGGTTGGTACTGATTGGCATAAGCGAATTGTGAATTGACATAAGGTGGATATGAGGATGACAGATTTTGATGGTAAGAGGTGGAAGTTTTCTATTGGTATGGTGGTTGTTGTTGATAGTATGAAGTGGATGGAGTACCTTGTTGGTATTGTGTAGTAGCTTGATAATATGATGACATGGAATCACCTTGCTGGTAAGTCGACTATTGTTGATAATAGAAGGTAGATTGAGTACCCTATTGATAAGGTGGTTGTTGCGGCATATAGGGCGTGGATGAGGCACCTTGTTGGTATGAGGGTTGTTGTTGGGCGTAACATGAATTGGGTTGGTAATTATATGCAAAGTTGGATTGTTGTACGACATATGGTTGTGGATTAGACGTCTATTGGTATGGATTTGTGTGTGATTGTGGAGGATTAGTGTAAAGTGGTGGTTGAGTCCATGGTGGATTCTGAGAGTCCACATGGATATTTGAATTAGGATTAGATGTAGGAGCATAAGTGTTATATGTACTAGATGGATGGTAGAGATATTTTATGAAGGGATTATGTTGTGTCTGTGTGGGAACATGTGTATGTTGGGGTGGTTGTTGCTGTTGTGGTGGCTGCTGATAAAGTGGGAAAGATGGGATGTGATGTTGTTGTGGGACTGCCATAGAAGCTCCATGGGGTGGTTGCGACAGCTGCAATGTAGTTTGTGTCACTTGATGTGTAGGAATGGTAGTGTGTTGCCAAGGAATCAAAATGTTTTGTTGTGGAACAATGACGTTCTATTGTGGGATAGTGACATTCTGTTGTGGGGCTTGTTGATGAGGTGCTTGAGATGAAATAGTAGCAATAATGACATGTTGTGGTGGTGCTTGTGAAGGGATAGTGGTGTGTTGTGGTGGTGCCTACACCACAGTGGATTGATGCAGATTAATGGGAGGTTGTTGAAACACAGGGACATTACCTTAAGGTGGTGGTAGTAGATTACTAGCAGGTGCAGGTCCTAGAGTTGGCATTAATGCTAGAAGTGGAGTGCCCCTGGTGTTGATGGGTGGTTGACCAGGATGCTAAGGTGGAAGTGGTGGAGCAGAAGAAATATTTTGCGGCATGCCATAGGCATAGGGATCATTAGGATCAGGTGGTGTCGTAGAGGTAGTGGATGGGAGCTGAGGATAAGTGGCGACTTGGTGTATCACAACATTTCCAAATTGGTGTACCTTTAGGAACATAGGAGTTTCCTGGAACATTTTGTGAGGTCTATGGATCTTGAGATGCAAGAAGAGATTGGGTGTCAATATACTATGACATATTGAAATCAGGCAGTGGTTTAACTCCTTTCATGATCAAAGTAGTGAGAATCTTATCCCCATGCTCATTGAGGAGGTGATCCATCATCTGAACATTAATGGGATTGCTTAGGTATTCATTAATGGTGACTTCAAGTTGATTGACCATGTTCTTGTCTTTGAGTGGTGAGGTGTTTTGGACATTAATATTGGATTGTGAAGATGCACCGTTATGAGGATCTTGTGGGATGTTTGTGACATTGTTGGGATCTTGAGGAATATTTAGCTAGGAACTTTGGGCTTGTTGTTTGGCCATTTGTTTCTTGGCTTGTGATCGAGTCTGAACAAGCATGAAAGTGAAAAAATACCAGGTGAACTAAGATGCGGTTAAACTCTAAGATGCAATGTAGAGATGACCTAAATGATGATTGAAGGATTGATTGGATTGGATACTGGATTAGTTGATTGGATGATTTGATAAGGATGATATTATATTAGATGGATAGATTGGATGATTGGATAAGGATGATTTGGATTAGATTGGTTGATGAAATGATTGGTAAGATTGGATGATGGATGAGATAAGATGATAGAAGGGATTCTAAACCAAGTTTAGAAATCACCCTAGGTGACTTAAGGTGCTGATTGATTGGATTAAGGATAGATAGATGATTGCGACACGAAATCCAACTTATGATGATGACTGACTAGGATGGATGATGATCCTAAGAAAATGTTGTAGGATGACGATTGATTCAGAACCCTAGGTCAATTTGGTTAATAACTTCAAGTGAAGTTCAGAGGATTTAGATTGAGAAAACAATGGGGGATGTGCAATCTAGAGTTATTCTGAAATGTGCCTATATGATGTAGGTGATGAATGGATGATCGAGTGAATAGAAGGTGATGAAAATGTTTTGATCACGAAAAATGACCAGGAAAATGGCAAGGTTTTAGATGCCCAACTGATTAACCTTTTCAATTTTGGATGAGAAACAGATATAGGTCACATAATTGCCCAACCAAGATGCAGTCTCGCCTATTCAAGGGGCATAATTTCCCATCCAAGGGTTAGGATCACCTATCTAGAGGTCAAAATTGTCTGTCAAAGAGGCAGGCTCACCTGTTCAGGGGGAAAGGTTGCCCAACCAGGAAACAAACTGTTTAGGGGGCAAGGTCGCCCATCCAAAATTCAGACTGTTAAGGGGATAGGGGTGCCCAACCAAGATGTAATCTCACCTATTCAGGGGACAAGGTCACCCAACCAAGAGTCAGACTTGCCTAAATAGAGGACAAGTTCACCTAGCCACTAGCAGATTCGTCCAAACTCACTATGACAAAGAAACATACCTTCTCAATGAACAAACGGGCTTGTGGGTGGATAAACAAACTTAGCAGATAGAGAAATGAACCTAACCAACAAAAAAATAGATTCGCTAAAGGGTGAAACGGGTTCCCAAAATAGTGAAATGAGTTCCCGGAATGATGACACGACTCTCTAAATAGATGAAACAACTCTTTAAACAGATGGATGGGTTCCTAGAACGAGAGAACAGACTCTTAGAATGGGAAAATGGATGAATGGAGACTTGAATGGCAAGTGAGATTGGTTGTTTTTGAAGTATATTTTCCCAACCAGGATGTAGAATCGCCTATCTATGGGGCATAATCACCCATCCAAGGGTCAGGCTTGCCTGTTTAGGGGTCAGACTCACCTGTCTAGGGGTTAGGCTTGCCTATTTAGCAGGAAATGGGCAACTGTGAAGCTGTGTGACTGACAGAATGAGTGATAGGAAGTAGAATTGCCCTTGTAGACAATAGGTTTGCTTGTTCAACATGAAATGGGTGATTCTGAAAGGAATCAACTAAGAAATGACTTAGACAAGAATTAGTGTTTCCTATGTAGACAATAGGCTCACCTATCTAGAGGTCAGGCTCACCCAAACAAAGAGCAAAATTTCCTAAACAAAAGACTTAGAGAGGACTAGAAAGAAAATGGCTAACTGTGGAAAAGGACAAAAACACAAGAAGCAATAAGCAGAAGGCCAAGGCCGACTCAACTAAAAGAAAGCACTAGTTTTGCAAAAAGAAGAAAATTCAAGCAACACAATCCTATATTTAGTGATAAGGGTATGGCCAACATGGTCCTCTAACTAGGTTGAACAAAGTGATCTAGGGAGTCCTCGATATACACACGGTACATGAGGCACAACCATGAACACCAGCCCATTACAAGTGTGAGTCAGGAAGCCTAGTGAGATATTAAAGGATTGGACCAACTCTTCACGTCTATCTAGGTATCACCCTAGCCTCGTCGCTCCACTAGACATGACGTGATTGGATTAGGGTACAACTTTGGCCTCCCCCTTTAAATACCCCACTGATACACATGGTTGATATCGTCCCTTGGGGTGATGAAATCCCCAAGTAGGTCCCGCTAAAAAAGAGAACACTAACCATTCTCGGCTACTCCCTAGGCTCACACGAAGTGCAAGGGGAAAGATTTAAATGATATAGTGCCCCTTGGGAAACATAAAGTACAAAGTAAGCTATGATTTCTTGTCACCCAGGATCACAAAATGGCTCTAGGGGATTGGATATGTCAATATATTACTTTACAAAAACAACATAAAATATATTTGACTCCCCCACTTAAAACTATGTGCCTAGATTAATAAACAAAAGCGATAAACTAACTAAACAAACAACACTAAGATTGATTGTCCTGCAAGAAAAGTGTTTGTATTTTATCCTCCAGTCTTTGAAAAGTGAGAAATAGCTGCACAAACATCAGTAAAAATGCAAATAAACTCACCAATGACCAAGTTAAGGGGTTAGAACTTGAAAACAATGAAAAACATACTCTAAAAATGCAAATTTAAACCACTGTTTTTACCTCAGAATTTCCTGTCCAGGGGTTAGCCTATCTGTAGGTTAGAATAATTGTCCAGGGGTCAGGCTCGCCTATCTGTAGATCAAAATCACTATTCAGGGGTCAGGCTCACCTATTTGTAGGTCAAAATCACTATTCAGGGGTCAGGCTCACCTATTTGCAAGTCAGAATCACTATTAAGGGTTCAAGCTCACCTATCTGCAAGTTAGAATCATTGTCCAGGGGTTAGGCTCACCTATTTGTAGGTCAGAATCACTGTCCAGGGGTCAGGCTTGCCTCTGTGTTGGACACACTCACCTATTTGTAGGTCAGAATCACTGTTCAGGGGTCAAGCTCACCTTTGTGTTCGGTAGACTCACCCATCTGTAGGTTAGGATCACTTTCCAAGGGTCAGGCTCGCCTCTATGTTGGGCAGACTCACCTGTCTATAGGTTAGAATCACTGTCCAAGGGTCAAGCTCACCTTTGTGTTGGGCAGAATTGCTTATCTGGGGGATAAGAGGGCATAATCACTTGTCTACATGTTAGGCTCACCTCTTTGCTCATAGGATTGCCCGTTTAGGGGGCAGGATCACCTCTGCATGTAACCTGGACTTGCAAAATACCAAAAAACAACAAATGTAAAAATAAAAGGACCTGTCTGTGGGTCCCACCGGGCATGCCAAAAATGTGATCAAGATTTGTTAGCCCATCTAAATGACACAAATTAGAATGCAAAAGACAATAAACAACACTTAACACCTCAAGATAGGGCTACATTAAACTTAAACAAAATAAAGATAAACAAGTAGATTTTTTATCTTGTTCAAGCTGCTCCTTGGTTGGCCCTTGGATCTTTGATATTTTGTATGCTCCTTAATGGAGAAAAAATGTGGTGAGAATGGATGCAAAATTCTCTATGTGAGATGAGGATTCAAATGGGCTATCTGGGTAGTTGGATGAGTGAATGCAAATGTAAATGATGAAAGCTTGAAAACATGCAACAATGGAGGTCTTTGTTAGTGCAAGAATGCAAGTGTGCTTGAGAACTTGAATGCCAATTGTGTGAATTCCTAATGAATGAGAATGAATGAAAATCCTCTATATTTAGGGGAGAATTCTCTAGAGAATTCAAGGGTTAAGATTGAGCCAACATGGCCAAGATGGAGGGCTATGGTGAGTTGAGGACTCACAAGCCTTCACATCTTGCCATGTGGAAATGAGATGGCAAAAGGACACAATGAGGTGGAGAGGGTACAAGTGATGTGGAGGTACTTGCAAGTACCTTGGAAGGGGAGAAGATTTCCTCAAAAAGGAACTTCTTGTCCCCATGTGGGAGGAAAGTGACATATGAGGAATTTTAGTATTCCTCAAAAATCTCCATGGGGAAGGGAGAAATGGTTGGAGAAATAAATATGAATTTTAAATTCACATGATTGGAAGGGATAAAGTGGTTGGGAGAATAAATGTGAATTTTAAATTCACATGAGAAACACCTTGTGGATAAGACAAGGTTCTTATGAAGGAAGCCAAAAAGTACCTTGTGGATAAGACAAGGTCCTTATAATGGAAGGTTCTTGACCCCATGTGACTGATGTGACTTTTCAATGATCACATGGGGAAGAGGAGAGTCCTTAGAGGAATAAAAGTGAATTTTAAATTCACATGGGGAAGAGGTCATGGCCAAATGGAGAAAGTGATGATGAAAGTTGACTTGGAGAAAATGCTAGAAATGGAAAGAGGATTAGATTAAGGTTGCAAAAAATAGGTGATTAAGAAGATTAATGATAGATTAGAAGCAAGTGGAAAAATTTGGAGGATGTGACATTAATCCTGATTAAGGGTGTGTATATCCTAATCATGGATTAATTAAACTAATCCAGATTAGAAGAAGATTATGAAGGATGTGACAGAGAGAGAAAAAGAAGAATTTAAAATTGATTTAAATTCAAAAGGTCACATGACTAAATTAAATAAATGGATGTATTTATTTAATTTAGAGAGGAAGGGGTAAAGGGTAAAGTATTTAATTATTAAATTAAATACTTTAGGAAATCTTAGGCAAAGAGGAAATATTAATTAAATAAATCATTTAATTAATATTGACTGGGGAATATGAAATAGACGAATAACAGGGATGAATTTGACCATGTTGAAGTGGTAAAATTTAGATTTCTATAGATGAAATGAGCTAAGATTTTGTCTTTGGTACTTGGTTTCAAAGTGCTTTTGAGGAAATTTGATAAATAGAGAAAACTGTGTTCGATAAGTGGTCAGTGTGTGCCCCGGTATTGTGCTTCATGTTTCTTTTGTGTTGATGCTATGCCTGTGCGGATCTTATAGGTTATTCAAGGTTGTCAAAGGTTGCTATATTTAGAATTTAGGTTTTCAGATCATTGTACAGTGCGAGATATTTTCACTAGTGTGTGAACCAATTGTTTAGTGATGTTTTTTGTGGCCTAGGAGAAATGCATTTTCTCCATATTTCTTCATTGTTTCACTTTAGTTTGTGTAGATTTGGGATGTTTCTTATAATTTTCTTATCTTTCTATATTCAAGGTTTCATTTGACTTGATGCAGTATAAAGTGAGTTTCATTTATCACTACCCATGTAAGAGCTACTAGTTGCTTTGAGTTGAAGTATTTGAATTATGTGAGGTTGATGAAGTTTTTGATGAATCTCAAGTATTTTGTGAATTACTCTAGATCATTTTCTTGAGTGAATTATGTTGTCTGGAAGTTTTGGATTGATTTGAGGAAGCATGTACTTAATCTTTATGGTGTTTTGCATGGGTATTAGATGACCTTGTTTTTAACACTACATGTGATCTTATGAAAGCATGTTTAAGTGTGTTTAGATATATTTGGGTCCTAGTTAATGATTTATGTAGGTCGCCTTCCTTCCTATCCATCATGCGAATGTTTGGGTGCCAACCTATTTTGAATTTGTATGCATAAAATCTAGTTGTCATCATTGGAGAAAGTTTTTGAGGATGAGGTGGATATAAATAAGTGTGGTGTTTTTTTGAGTTGATGCATGAAAATAAGTAAGAAGCATAGATGTGAGATTGATGCCAGTGATGTGTGTGATACAAATTTGAGTAGAGCATTGTGAATTTCAATGTTAGGGTTCTTGAAGGTAGTGAGTTGAAGGCATCCGAAATCAATCATGAAAGACTGCAAAAGTGTGTAAGAAATTGTGGTGGATTACTTGTTGCATTGAGAAGTGTTCTCTTTGTAACATTCTTCTTCTATCTTCTTGTATTATTTTTGGGGTAGTGTGCCCTAGCTGTGACCCTTTTGGATAGTGTGTCCTATTTTGGTAGTGATCCCTTTTGTATCGATTTTGCAATTACTTATATTGTGAGCTAATCATCACCATGGTTTTTCCCTCATTGTGTTTTCCACATAAATATGGTGTTATTTTGTGTATGTTGTGATTTCAGTTTATGTTATGTACATTTCATGTTTAATCATACTAATAGAATAAGGGTTTATTGAATGCATGTGGATCTGTTTATTGTATAAAGAGAGTTTTGAACGTTTAATTTGCTACAATTGATTCACCCATCCTCAATTGTCTTGTTCATTTCAAAAATTAGTATCAGAGCAAGGTTCCTTAGAGAAGAACTTAATCACTTGAGGTAGATTCGGGATGAAAAACAATATTGGTTTGGAATGTCCTAGATTCAATGGCTTAGATTATGCATTTTGGAAGACAAAGATGGAAGGATATATGTTAGGTAAGGGATATGAGATTGAGAAGGCTTATCAAAATACATACACTTCACCTCTAAATGGTCCAAGTACAAGTTGTACCATAGAAAAAAGTATTTCTTTCTTTATTTTGGAATAATTGATGTTAAATTGGACTTAATGAGGCCTTGATTTAGTGTTGTGAGGTGTTTTTCACATCCACATTAGGTCTTGGACCCTTTCAAACTGAATAAAATGCATTTAATGATGTCTTGTAAAGGTGTTGTGAATGAATTTTACACTTTTCTAGGCTCTTATTAAGTATTCAAGTCTAATGGACCTATTTTTCCCTTTATTCAACAATGTAAAATATATTTAATTGCATCAATCTAGAAGGCTTGTAAAATAAACATAATGTTAATCTAGTGTTGTAATGTTCCTTACACATTCACATTGGATGTTGTGCCTTTCTAGGCTAAGTGGACCTCTTTTTAGCATTGAAAAGTGTATTTAATCACACTTTCAAATTAAATTTTGTGTCCTAAGCCCTAATTGACCTTTACATCATCATTAATAGGCCCCTATTGACCCATATTGTGCATCTCAAGGAATGAATTGATCAAATAACCAACTAATTTATCATATAAACCTGATTTTCTTATTCCCCAACAACCCAGCTGGAAAATGGGCCCCTCTAGGACTAATTCACCATCTATGGCACAAATAAGTCCCTGCTAGGTGGGAATGATTCACCCAAGGTGATGAATTAGTCCCATTTGGGTCATTTTTGAGTTTTGAGTGGGAAGAAGTTGGATTTTAGGTCTTATTTTCCTCCATGTCGGCCTTAGGGATCCAATTATAGGGAAAATAAGGTGAATTACCTATCAATACAAGTCTTTAAACCCTAATTTACATCTCTTAACTCATTCACAAACCATTCTTCATTCATTCATAATCTATCTTCTCCCTCAAGTCAAGCAAGCTAGGGTTTCATCATTTCAAGTCATTGAGATAGCATTTTTCAGACATTCAAGGGCAGATTCTTCATGTTGTTGTAGCAATCCAAGATCAATAATCATGAAAAGGTATGAATCCCTTCATTTCATGTTCATTCTTCATATTATTTCTTCATTTGGTTTAATTACCTAAAAGGGGTTTGACCAAGGCAAACCCCCATGCCCTAACATTCAATATTTCTCCTTCTTGTCTTGTGTGTTCATAGATTTAGGCATCTTGGAAGCTTGGAAATCATTAAGAATCAATTTTCAAAGTTTTAAAAGTCTTCTCTTCATTGTCTAAGGAAAAATATCAACAAAAAGTCACTTTCAGACCCAGAAATCAGACTTTCAGAGGCAGACACTTGTTAGAAACCAGAGTGCAGACCGAGGGCTCCTGTTTCCACTTTTGAATCTTTAAAAATTCAAAAGTAGACTCATTCACCATAAATGGAAAATGAGTCCCATTTCCTAGCCTAAAAAGTGTTGTTTGCAGTTTTGGATACCCATTTGTTTGAAACAGGTTCCGGGACAGTTTCTAAGAAGTAGGACTAATTCACTCAGGATGGTGAATGAGTCCCTGTAGACTTAATTTACAACATCAACAACATTCCAGATGTCATTTCTAGTCTCCATCAAGATCTCAGGTGCACACTTTTAGTTTCATCAAATTATGTTACAATTTGTTTTCATTTCTAGGTGTTTTTGCATATCATAATGTGTTTTCAAACACTTCATTTTTCTTAGTTTACATTCATAATCAATAGATTTTATTCATTTTCTGCATTTATAACATATCATTTAGGCATATTGCATCCATATCACATTAATCTTAGAATGTTTACATTGCATTTTGGCCCATCTTTCCCCTTTTAGGTGAAAAGTCATAGAGGGGATAGAAAGACCATCAGGTGCCAAAATCTTTGTTTAAATTTTGGTGAACCTTCTTTTCAAATACCTTCTTTTCTGATTTTGATTCCATTATCATCCTAGCCCTAGCTTGTATTGACTTTTCATTAGGGTTGCATTGGTTAATTTTCATCTAGGGTTCCAAATTTTTGCATTAGTGAAAGTGCATATAGGAGGCATTTTCGCATCTTAAATAATTGGAAAACATCTGAAAAATATATTTACATTTAGTATTCAGGTCATACAACAGAAAAAACATAAAAAACAATTGAAAATTTCAAAAAAATTAGAAAAAAATCCCCATTGGGACTCATTTGCCACCTTGGGCGAATTAGTCCCTTTTCACCCCTAAAACTGCCTTTTACAGAGCTGAAAACCCTATTTTTAAGCTTATAATTGCTTCCATTTCCTATCTATATTAGTTAGATGAGTTTTTGTATAATGCATTTCATTATATCTAGCTTAAATTAGCTTATTTCATGAATGGTTTAAATTTCTAATTTGCATTCTCATATTATTACATAGCATAATCAATCAATTATCATCTAAAAATTATATTTAATTTTAGTCTTTTACATTGCATTTTGAGTTAGCATAGATTTTTATTTCTAAATGTTATTTTCAATCTTCTCCAAATTTTCCAAGAAAAAGTTAGTCAATAAGTATGATTGTCATTCATTCAATGCATGTCCTAGTTATGAGAGTCTCTTAGCACAAGAGGGTGACATTGAAAATGTTAACCTTAAATTTACATCCCCTCCTATCTCTCCTATTTGTGTGGATAATATGATAGAAGAGCATACAAATATAGATACTCATGATGATCATAATTGTGCTTCTCCCAATACCTCTCCTTTTAGTGATGAAGGTATCTTTGCGAAAGAAGATACAATCATTGAGAATCATGAGGATCTTGTTTGTACTTCTCCTTATCCCCTTTGGGAATATATTTTAGCACAAGAGAATGAAATCATAGACACCTTCTTAAACATCACATTACCTAATTTCCATTCTTTTTTAGATTGTGTGAATGATTTCAAGGAAGATAAGATTATAAACAATGAGGATATGTTGGTCTACAACAATCCTCTTTATGATCCTTCGCCTACCTATCTTATTTTGGAAGACATTAGGGAACAAAGGAATGAAGGCATAAATGATCATGATAATCATACTTGTTCTTCTCCTAGTCTCTCCCCTAGTTGTAAGGAAGATTCTTTGACGTTAGAAAATACAAACAATGAGAGTCATGAGAATCTTACTTGTCCCCTTTCACCTAAGGAAAACCTTATTGAGAAAAAAAATTCAACCATTGATCATTCCCCTACTTGCGATGAAGTCATTTTAGAAGAACCAATCCTTGAATGTCAAGAGCATTTGGTTTGTTGTTCTCCTAAAAACTCTCCTCCTAGGGAGAATATCATGGTTTTTGAAAATGACAACAATAGTTGTGTCTTCCTTAACTCAATAAAAAGGATTTTCTTGATAGCCCTTCATTAGAGATACATCAAATTATGAATGCACAAGTGTCCATTAGATCCCCCTTGATCAATGGTCCTCATACATACCCCATGGGACATCCTAAGAACCCTCTAATTCTCTACCCACTATCACACAAACCTCACACTCATAATAAAACTGAACTTATCCTTTACCCACCTCAGAGTAATGTGTCGCAACAACCAAGTCATAATACCATTGTTCATACATATACCACTCGAAACAATCCACCACCACCACAACCAACCCCAACCTCTTTACCTTTTCCTAATTCTATACTACCTAGTGACCCTCGATTAAGGGAGTATGATCTTTTTGAACAACTTAAGAGCACTCCCGCAAAGATCTCCCTTTGGGACCTTCTTCAAACTTCACCTACCTATCACACTATGCTTCAAACAACCTTACAAAAAGTTCCTATCCCTTCTAATGCAAAACCAACAGACATAGTTGCAGCCATAAATCAAGGATTGAATGCTGACATTGTTTTCCACCAAAGTGAACTCCCCCCTTTGGACGTGCACCAACAAAATGAAGCTTTCCAAATCATATCTCAATACCATATGACAGGGATAAAGCGAACCCTTGTTGACAATGGCTCAACTCTAAATGTCTATAGTGTAAAACTCTTGGATAAGCTTCATGTGGATAAATAAAAAATTCAACCCGATTCTCTATCTATTAAAGGATTTGACAATATAGCAAAACAACTGCTTGGTGTGATTATTTTTCCTATTACAGTTGGAGTGGCCAAATTGGATACAAAAAATCATGTTATGCCTCATGAACTTTCATATAATCTACTTTTAGGTATTTCATGGATTCATGAAATGAATGCAGTGCCTTCCACTCTTCATCACAAAATGAAATATATTCACAAAAACAAAGTATACACATTTGAAGCCGACCCCAATCCAAATAGTCATTTGCACATAGAGAAAAACAACATGCATCATTTAAACACATTAACACCAACCACACAAGTAGAATCCATGCAACGAAAAGAAAAAGAAGAACACATTCAACAAGTCATGAAGCTATTAGAAAATGATTGGGCTTCCTTGGATTTTGAACATGAATTCATGGGCGAGTACAAGATCATACACAAAGATTCAAATAGGGGACATGAAAAAGAAGATGACCCTTCGAAAGCATGCACATCAACCACTTTAGACAATGAAGCAAATTACACAACCACCTTTGACGAAGATCATCACCAACTACCACCCAATCCAAAATCAATGGAATATTTATGGAAAAGGGTATGAGCTTATGAAACAACTTGTTTATAGTGGAAAAGGATGTGGTGCTAATGAACAAGGTATCAAAAACCCTATATATCCTCTCACACAACAAACAACTCATGGTCTTGGTTATTATCCTTTGATAGAAATCACCAAGCCTTCACTCAACATCAACACTATCACACAAAATTATTCTAAGCCCACTTTAACCATAAATCATTCTGAATTGATCAACACTATTAGTCTTGATCATTGTCATTTTCCAACAATCAAATAAACCAATGCACCTTTTCTTAATGTCAATTTCATCTCGCAAGACACTAATGATTTGCATTTGATAGATTTTCCCTCCTCCTATAAGAGTGAGAACAAAATATTGTAATCTAAAGAACCATGCGTAGGTATGAAATCCTGTACTAAGAAAGACATCTCTTTGCCACCAACAACATAAATTACTTCTCCCATTAATCAAGAAGATATCTTTTCGAGAATCCTCGAAGAACACTTGATATCTCTTCCCCCATGAACTCAAAAGAAATGCTATTACAAGAATTTATTTTGTGCCTATCATAGAGTTCATGGTCATTCCACTAATGAATGTAAGGCTTTGAGTAGTAAAATCCAACATCTTAAGGAGTTTGGTATGATTCCCTATGTGGGGGCACCTACTTCCTCTAATTGATACCAAATTTCACTCTACCATGCATCTTATACATCATTTCGGTTCACCCTTATCCTGCACTAAGTGGGGGCAAGGGGTTATGTAGTCTTCTCCTTGTATGTCATTTTTCATTGCCTCCTTTGGCTCGCTGTTAAAATTTCATGAACATATAAGAGCAATCTTGGGATGTGGACAATGTGCCCTAAGTTGGCTCGCATGTGACATATGGAATTTTTCATGATGTAGCTTATCGGAAAAATATGACTTGGCATAGGGATTTATGCATAAGCTCTCATGTCTCCTTATTTAAAGCAATGGATCACAATACTGGTGTTCGCAACCACTTTAAAGTGGGGGCATACATCACCACTCGCATTTCATTATGTGATTTTGTTTTTCTTGCAATCCCCTCTCTTGGACACATTTGGCACAATGTTCCCCAGGATGAGACCTTGTACTTGTCCTCTCTTGAAAACAAGATGAGACTATTTTCACTTATCCTCTCTTGGAGACATTAAGCATGATGTTCCTAAGATGAGACATTGCATGAACTAAGAAAATTTCCTTTGGACAAACCTTACACCATTTCACATTTATAATGTCCATTTTTGTGGCACCTTATTAAAGTTATCAGGAGGTATAACTTTGGTATGGTTGAGTGGGAATCCCATTCTGAGGCACAACTTTCCCCATAGCCACCTGCATGTTTGTGAGTACATACTAGCCATGAGTGTATGTTTCTCAACTTTTGGGCCTTCTCACCTTGCAGAAAACCATGAGTTATGTCACCCCAGGGTGAGTATGCATTTTCATTTTTGGAAAAACAACTTAGTTCTAATCCACAACATGTTGGAAAAATGGTCAAGGATTGATCCACCTTTACACTTCTCTTCCTTCAAGTTACTACCATTGCATGATCATGTATCTTGTTTTGCTACAAATCAGTCACCTTGTGCATGTTCTTTTGCACTTATGTTGGTTTTACTTAGGATCTTGGATCCGAGGGGCTTGCGCAACCTAATTTGGTCTTTTTCATCCTTTTCCATCCACATTGGTACAATTGGACCTCTCTTGAATGTCTACTTTGGTGTGAGTTTGAAGAAAGTTCATACTCTCACTAAAGTGGGGACTAAATGTATCATAAAAGAAAGTATTTCTTGCTTTATTTGAGAATAATTGATGATAAATTGGACTTAATGAGACCTTGATTTAGTGTTGTGAGGTGTTTTTCACATCCACATTAGGTCTTGGACCCTTGCAAACTAAATAAAATGCATTTAACAATGTCTTGTAAGGGTGTTGTAAAGTGTTGTGAATGACTTTCACACTTTTCTAGGATCTTATTAAGTATTCAAGTCTAATGGATCTATTTTCCCCTTTATTCAACAATGTAAAATATATTTAGTTGCATCAATCTAGAAGGCTTGTAAAATAAACATAATGTTAATCTAGTTTTGTAATGTTCCTTACACAAATTCACATTGGATGTTGTGCCTTTCTAGGCTAAGTGGACCTCATTTTAGTGTTAAAAAGAGTATTTAATCACACTTTCACATTGAATTTTATGTCCTAAGCCCTAATTGACCTTTACATCATCTTTAATAGGCCCCTATTGACCCATATTGTGCATCCCAAGGCATGAATTGATCAAATAATTGACTAAGTCATAATATAAACTTGATTTTCTTATACCCCAAGAACCCAACTAGAAAATGGGCCCCTTTGGGACTAATTCACTATTTGTGGTGAATGAGTCACTGCCAGGTTGGACTGATTTTCCCAAGGTAGCAAATTAGTCCTATTTGGGTCATTTTTTAGTTTTGAGTAGGAAAAATTTGGATTTTAGGTCTTATTTTCCTCCATGTCAGCCTTGGGGATCCAATTAATGGGAAAATAAGGTGAATTTCCTATAAATAAAAGTCTTTAAACCCTAATTTACATCTCTTAACTCATTCAAAAACCATTCTTCATTCATTCATCATCTATCTTCTCCCTCAAGTCAAGCAAGCTAGGGTTTCATCATTTCAAGTCATTGAGATAACATTTTTCAGACATTCAAGGGTAGATTCTTCATGTTTTTATAGTAATCCAAGATCGATCATCATGGCAAGGTATTAATCCCTTCATTTCATGTTCATTCTTCATATTATTTCTTCATTTGGTTTAATTACCTAAAAGGGGTTTGACCAAGGCAAACCCCCATGCCCTAACATTCAAAATTTCTCCTTCTTGTCTTGTTTGTTTACAGATTTAGGCATCTTGGAAGGTTGGAAATCATTAAGAATCAAGTTGCAAATTTGTTTAAGTCTTCTCTTCATTTTCTAAGGAAAAATATCAACAAAAAGTCACTTTCAGACCCAGAAATCAGACTCTTGGAGCCAGACACCTGTCAAAAACTGGAGTGCAGACAGAGGGCTCCTGTTTCTACTTTTGAATATTTAGAAATTAAAAATTGGACTCATTCACCATCAATGGTGAATGAGTCCCATTGTGGCTTAAAAAGTGTTCTTTGCAGTTTTTGATACCCATTTGTCTAAAACGGGTTCCAAGATAGTTTCTCAAAAGTAGGACTAATTCGCCCAGAATGGAGAATGGATCCATGTAGGGTTAATTTACATTATCATCATCATTCTAGATGTAATTTATAGTCTCCATCAAGATATCAGGTGCACACTTTTAGTTTCATCAAATTATGTTACAACTTGCTTTCATTTCTAGGTGTTTTTGCATATCACAATGTGTTTTCCAACAAGTTGCATTTCAATAGTTTTCACTTAATGATCAATAGCTTTTATCAGCTATTTGTATTTAGTTTATCTCATATAATCACATTTCATTCATATTTCCATTATACTTGCATTAGTTTGAGTGAACCACCTAGATTTTTTGTGGGATCTATCTCTCCTTTAGGTGAAAAACCCTAATAGAGCAAGAGAGTCATAGCATCCCTAAACCACAAAAATCTATGGTTCACAAGTGCAAAAATTAGGGCGCATGAGATCAATGCTAAGGAAAGATTTATTATTCTGAATAGTCTTTCAAATACTAAATTAGTTAAAGTTATGAGTTTGAAGACTACTAAAGAAGTTTGGGATAAACTAGAAAGCATTTATGAAGGATATTCGAAGGTCAAACAAGAAAAGTTGTAGAACTTGAAGGAATAGTTTGAAATGATGCAAATGTCTGAGGAAGAAACAATTAACTTGGCTACATACAAAGACTTGATGAGTTGGTAAGTACAATGAGAGGTCTTGGTGCAATAGTTAAAGAATCTAAAGTACTAAGGAAAGTTATCAGATCTCTTTTGGATTTTTATAGTGAAAAGGTTTTTGCTATTTAAGAAACTACATACTTTGATAATTAGTTGATTGGTACTCTAATTGCATTTGAAATGAGAAAAATAAAGAAAGGTACAAAAGTAGAGACTGTTTTCAAGGCCGGTAAATTCGAGAAGGTTGAAGATTCAGGTGAAGAAGATCTTGATGATTTGGAAGCTAACTTTGTGAGGAAGATTAAAAAGGGCACCAACAAGTGCAAATGTAAATTACCTTTCAAATGTTTTAGTTGTGGTGATATAGGTCACTATGCTTCAAGATGTCCAAAAAGAACTTTAATAAATAGGAACAAGGAAAATAAAGGAAAAATGATTAGGATAGCTTACTATGTGAGAGAAGATGTTGGTAATTCTGATGATGAATCTGATTATGGAGATTTTGATAATGATGAATTATTTTTTTTGGCTATAAAAAAGAATTTGATTCTGTTAACTTTGAAAGTTGTGTGAAGGAAAGTATTGAAGAGATAAATGATAAGGTTGAAGGTAGTTTGGTATCTACTTTTCATGTCAAAGAGGATAATAATTACTAGGTTGTTGATAGTGGATGCTCTAATCACATGACTGGAGATAAAAGTAAGTTTGTTAAACTCGAAAAGTATGATGGAGGATTAGTTTAATTTGGAGATGATTTAGGAGTTAAGATTTGTGGAATGGGTTAAATTAGTTTTTATGACAAGCATAATATTGACAATGTTTACTATGTTAAGGGTTTAAGGAATAATATTTTGAGTGTTGGAAAAATGTGTAGGAAAGGGTATAATCTTGTGTTTAAGGATGAAAGATGTGAAATCTGGAAAGGGTACAAAATTGCGATTGTTGTTGGTAAGAGAACATATGGAAACATCTATTAGCTTAAGGGTTCTGATGGTCATTCACTTTATGTCTCATAGTAATGAGAGTTTTTTATGGCACTAGATGATCTGTCACATGCATTTTGACAATTTGGAAAGAATTATTTTAGTTCATGCAGTAAGAGATTTACCTAGAATCACAAAACCTATCAATGCTATTTATGAGAGTTGTCAATTTGGAAAACAAACAAGGAGTAGTTTCAAGGGAAAAGAATAATATGCTACCAAACTATTGGAATTAGTACATACATATCTTTTTGGTCCTATAAGGGTGAGAAGTCTACTAGGTGATAGGTACTTTATACTTTTGATTGATGATTATTCTAGAATGACATGGGTTACTTTTCTAAGAGAAAAATATGATGCATTAGATAAATTCAAGACATTTAAAGCTATGGTTGAGGATGAAGTGTATTTTAAAATCAAATGTTTAAGGTCTGATAGAGGTGGTAAATTCACCTCCAATGAGTTTAATATGTTTTTTTAAGTTCATTGAATATAGAGGCATTTGTCTTCCCCTAAAACTCCTCAGCAGAATGTAGTTTTTGAAAGGAAAAACTAGACTATTCAAGAAGTTGCAAGGACTATGGAGAAAGAGGAAAATCTACTAGAATTATACTTGAGAGAAGCTATTCATACTAGTGTTCACATACTTAATAGACTTCAAGGTAAAGCTAACAACACAAAGACTCCCTATGAGCTATGGTATGGAAGGATTCCTATTGTGAAGTAATTTAGAGTGTTTAGAAGCAAATGTTATATCAAAAGAGAAGAAGAAAACTTAGGAAAGTTTGATGCAAGGTCTAATGAAGGTATCTTCCTTGGAATTCTATTAGAAGAAAAGCTTATAGATGTTACAAAAAATGGCTAAGAAATATAGTTGAAAGCAAAAATGCTAAAGTTGATGAAAATTTGCATAATTCAATTGCAATAGATCGATGTGTTAAATAAACCTAATTGTAGAGAAGATGAAGAAGAAAAGGTTGAGGAACAAGAAGTTTAGAATGAAGAGGAAGAAGTTCTGGAGAAGACCCCTAAAACCCATAAGTATGTTCAAAATAATCACTATGAAGATCAAATCATTGGAGATAAGAGGAAAGGTGTATTGACAAGAAAAAAAGTTGTTCAAGTTGAGGTAAATTTGTGTCTACTTTCTAAATTTGAACCTAAAACAGCGAGTGGAGCATGCAAAGATGAACATTGGATGAAGGAAATGGAAGAAGAAATTATGCAAATAGAAAATAATTAGACTTGGGAATTGGTTCCTAGACCAGAAAACAAGAACATAATTGGAACTAAGTGGGTATTCAAAAACAAGCTGAATAAGAATAGAGAAGTAGTAAGAAATAAGGCAAGACTTGTGTGTAAGGGTTACTCACAAGTGGAAGGTATAGAATTTTAGGAGACTTTTGCTCACATGGATAGGATGAAAGCTATTAGAATGTTTTAGCATTTGTAGAACATAAATATTTTAAATTTTATTAGATGGATGTGAAGTTTTCTTTTCTGAATGTGAATTAGAAGAAGTTTACATGGAACAATCATAAGGATTTCAGTTGTCAGATCAACTAAATATGGTATGTAAATTGAAGAAGGTACTATATGGATTGAAGCAAGCTCCTAGAGCTTGGTATGAAAGATTGGACAAGTAGTTAATACAACAAGGATTCAATAAAGGAACCACATATAGTAATCTTTGTAATTCAAAATCGAGGAAAACAAAATATTGATAGTAGCAGTATATGTGGATGATATTATCTTTGGTGGAAGTATGGCTATGTGTATGAAGTTTGTAGAGGAAATGTAGAAAGAGTTTGAGATGTTAATGTTTGGGGAGATGAATTTCTTCCTTCGGATACAAATCAATCAAATAGATTAAGGGATTTTCATTTCATAGTCTAAATATGCCAAAGATATGTTGAAGAAGTTTGGAATGGATGACTCCAAACTGGTATGTACTCCTATGGTGACTGGTTGTAACTAAGAAAAGATGATGATTCACCTAAGGTTGATAAGAGAAAGTATACATCCATAATGTGGTTGGTGGACTGCTATATCTAACTACTACTAGATCAGATGCCATGCATGCAATTTTTCTTGTAGCTAGATTTCAAGAAGATCTAAAAGAAACATATGTTGCCATAATGAAGAGGATATTTAGATACTTAAGAGGTACTCTAGATTCCTGAGGTATCCTAAGGATATTGATTTCACATTAAGTGCTAATACAAATGCAGATTGGGGTGGTTGTGACAGAAAAATCACAAGTGGTGACCAATGCATTCCTTCTTGGATGTAGACTGGTGTCATGGTTGAGAAAGAAGTACGGTTTAGTTTCCCTATCCACTGCAGTGGCTGAATATATTGCAGTAGCATCATGTTGTACATAGGTATTGTGGATGAGATAGACATTGAAGGATATCAGAGTTGTATATGATGAGCCTATTTCTATCTTCCATGATAATACAAGTGCAATTAACATTTTAAAGAATCTAGTGATGCATTCAACGGAAAATAATATATCTATTAGGTATCACATTTTGAGAGAAAAGGTTATGGAGAATGAAGTGAAGCTTGAGTATGTTCCTACAAAGGATTAGATTGCTGATATATTTACTAAGGCTCTTCCTAAGGATACTTTTGAGTATCTTCGGGAGAAGTTGGGGGTTATCACCCCTCCCTATTTGAACTAGATGCATATGGAGATGCATAAATATAGGGGATCTATGGATCTATCTATTGTTTGGGCTGATGTTGGTGGCTACCTCTCAGGGGGAGTAGGTAGTGTCATGTGTTGATTTGTTTGGGTGTACTCATAAGGGGGAGTGTTCAAAGAAATTTTCTTATTTAAGTGTCAAAGGGGGAGAATAATGAAAACTTTTTCCTTTTCCATTGATGTTAAAGGTGGAGAGAGAATCACGCAAAATGATTATCTACTCAGGGGAGAGAGAGAATCATGTAAGATATCAGTGGATAAAGTTGTGTATGTTGTCTAATCGTTATTATGAAAGGAAGAGATACTCTTGTAAGGGGGAGGGAGTTCAAGAATGTTGTGTAAGATATCTAATATGAAAAAAAAGAGGAAAGTGTGTATGTTGTCTTGTATTTGATGTTTTTTTTTCTTTTCGCATCTTGTTTTGCCATCAATGACAAAGGGGGATATTTTTCCAAGTTTTAAGGTGTTATCATTGATTTTAGCAAGAAGTCTACTGACTGGCATTGTCATTGATGTCAACTATGGGATGAAGATGTTGAGGATATTGAGAAAATTGTGAAAAAGAGGAAAACTGGTTGTGCATTGTAGTTGAGACCTTAAGGAAGTGTTGTGAGTACATGGAGCTATCTTTTTGTTGCAGTGTCTGAAGATGAGTTGGAATGATGAAATTAGTTGAGATGTTGTCTCTCGTACTTGGTTTCCAAGTGCTTTAAAGGAAATTTGATAAATAGAGAAAACTATTTTGTATAAGTGGTCAATGTGTGCCCTAATATTGTGCTTTGTGTTTCTTCTATGTTGATGTTATACCTGTGTGGATCCTATAGGTTATTCAAGGTTGTCAGAGGTTGCTATATTTAGAATTTGGGTTTCTGGATCACTGTACAGTGTGAGATATTTTCACTAGTGTGTGAACTAGTTGTTCAATGATGTTTTTTGTGGCCTGGGAGAAATGTATTTTCTCTACATTTCTCTACTATTTGGATTTAGGTTGTGTAGATTTGAGAAGTTACTTATAATGCTTGTATCTTTCTATATTCAAGGTTTTACTTGATTTGACACAATATGGAGTGAGTTTCATTTATCAATATGCAAGTAAGAGTTACCAGTTGTTCTGAGTTCAAGTATTTGAATGATGTGAGGTTGATGAATTGTTTGATGAATCTAAAACTTAGTTAATGAATTAATCTAGATCGTGTTCAAGTTAATTATGTTGTTTTTTTAGATTGATTTAAGGAAGCATGTACTTAATGTTTATGGTGTTTTGCACAAGCATTGGTCGGCCTTGTGTTTAACACTACATGATATTTTATAGAAGCATGTTGAAGTGTGTTTGGATCTATTTGGGTCCTAGTTAAGGATTTATGTAGTTTTCCTTTGTTCCTATCCACTACGAGAATGTTTAGGTGCTGACCTATTTTTAACTTGTATGCATAACAACTAGTTGCTGACATTGGAGAAGGTTTTTTAGGATGAGATTGATATAAATAAGTCTGGTGTTGTTGTGAGTTGATGTATGAAAATAAGTAAGAAGCAAGATAGATGTGAGATTGATGGAAGTGATGTGTGATATGAATTTGATCAAAGTAGTGCAAATTTCAATGTTAGGGTTCCTTAAGGAAGTGAGCTAAAGGAATATTAAATCATTCATGTAAGACTGTAAAGGTGTGCAAGAAATTTTGGTTGATTCCTTGTTACATTGAGAAGTGTTTTTTGTGTAACATTCTTCTTCTATCTTCTTGTATTCTTTCTATGGCAGTGAGCATTGGCTATGAGACTTTTAGACAATCAGTCCTATTCTGGCAGTGAGCCCTTTTGTACTAGTTTTGTAATTACTTATATTGTGAGCTAATCCTCACTATAGTTTTTCTCTCATTGGGTTTTCCACATAAATATGATGCTCTCTTGTGTATGGTGTTGTGATTTCATTTTTGGTTATGTGCATTTCATGTTTAATCATACTAACAAAATAAGGGTTTAATGAATGCATGTGGATATGATTATTGTAGAGTGTTTTGAGGGTTTAATTTTCTACAACTAATTCACCCCCCCTCTTAGTTGTCTTGTTCATTTTAATAGTATGTGTCATGTTGTATCATTTGGGGGGACCACAAATAATTTTTTATCATTCTTATCTATTGCCAAGGTTGTGATGGCTGACATGCTACAAGTTATATATTTTCTAGTTATGATCAACCTGATTTGTATTTTTAAAGTGTGTAAATGATTTTTATAGAAGATAAAAGGTTTGAAGATTGTTTAGGACCATGTTAAGTATGTGTTGGAATCCACAAGGCGTGTTTCTCTTCTTGGTGTTGTGTGTAGTATTTTGGGTCTTCTTGCCCTCTACATGTTTCATGTTGATTATTTTATCCTTGGGCGAATTGGATATGCAATATTTTTGTTGTTGTAGGCCAACGTGTAATATAATCAATGTAATATCATGTATAAATTGTAAACCTAGTTGATCTAGGGTGAAGAATGTAATTTATGATACTAATTGTGAGTGAATGAAGGAGAAAGAGAAAAAGTGGTAGATCATGTTCGATTTCATCTTGATCATATCTTTGTGAAAAAAGGAAAGTGAAGAACTATTCTTAACTATTTTCTAGAGGTAATGAGTTGAAGGAACAACTTATTGATTTTTGAAAGAAGTGAGCTAGTAAGTAGTTGAGAAGATATTTAGAGAAGTGGCAAAGAAGAATTACAATCATGAAAAAAAAAATTACAATCATGAAAGGGAATAAGTTTGATTGTCAGTTTTAGACAATGGAAGGATTGTCATTTTGTAATCATTCCTAAGTGTGTTCTTAGATCAAGGAGTTTTAGCTTCCTAGGGTTGTAGGGACCTAAAATAAAGTTGTATAATAAAGGAGTTGTAGCTTCCTTGGAATGTAGCCCTAAAACAAAGTTGTAAATGTTGTTCATCTTGTGAGGTTGGATTGGGATAGTAGCTCCTAGAAGCTTTTATCACCATTGTTTTTCCCCATGGGGTTTTCCACGTACATCTGGTGTTGTGTTGTGTTGTGGATTGTATTCTTCTTTCATGTTATTTCTTATGTGGTAGAGTTTAAAGTATGTGTTTGTTACGAAGGGTTTGAAATTTGATAGAATATTGATTCACCCCCTCTTAGTATTTTGGTGTGTTCAACATTTAGGACCTTTTTATGTACTTTTTTTAATTTTATTTTCATGATTAATGATTGTAGGGAATAATATTACACCTACAATCTATTCTAGATGGCATAATTTTTTCATGATGTCATAGTTTAACCTTGGGAAGAAAAAATATTTAGTACATGTAGAACATGTTCACCCAATTTATGTCCATGGAAGGAAAAATGGAAGGTGTTATGAAGCACCATTGGGACCTATTATGATAGAGGGAAGAAATGTTAACTTCCTTGCTAAGAGTTATATCAAATTGATTTAACAATGATAGAAATAAAGAAATAAATAGAGATGTTAGATGTTGATGTAGACATACTAGAATCTAATTTAGTTGAACCTACAATTGATAATATAATGGTAATGGATGTGCTTTGGATTTTTTGTCTTAATTCTTGATTATGTTTTATCCCAATGTTAATTTAATGATTAGATGAAATAGGGTGATTTTGGTAAATACAAGGCCTAGACACAATTCAAAATATATGAAACACTAGAAAACATGTATTAATCATATTCTTGAATAGTTTATGTTAGAATTAATTTAATTTAAATTTGAAAATAGAGGGATGCAGCCAAAAGCCTATGATTGTGCTTTAGTCCAAGAGATATAACCACATGCACTATCATATCTAGGATTAGAAAATACTCTAGGAATTGAATTAGAAATACTTAGTGTATACACCTAAAATCGGTCAAGACAATCAATTAATTAAATACCAGTTATTTAATTAATAAATATTTTATTTCATCTACTTATAAATAAATGCTAAATTTATTTATATAGTTCACACTTTTCTAATTCTACCATCTTAATTTACATTCCTCTATTTTAATTAAATAAAAAATTCACATAGTTTTATTTATTTAATTAATAATATTTTTCATTAAATCTAAATCCCAAATTTAAATTTAAGCACATGTCTACAATTTTTCCTCTTGCCACCTCATCAAGTGTCACATGTATTTAAATATTTCTAATATTTAAATTCTTAATTTGAATTTAGGCACATTTTGGACACTTGGAAATTTCACACATTGTATTCTCCCACACACTTGGCCTTTTCACACATTTTATTCTCCCACACACTTGGCATGTTTCCTTTTGTCAAGGGAACATCCTCCTTGATTCTTCCATCTCCACCATTCATCTCTCATGTTTGAATCCTGACCGTTGATTGCTGCCACATCACAAGATGCCTTGAAAATCCTATAAATACAACCCCTTTGCTATAGCATTTAACATCACATATTTTAGCAAGTTTATTATGCAGGAATAACATTGGAGAAATTTGGAGTATTCATAGTTGGAGCATTTTAGCATTTAGATTAGTTTATCATTCTAACTTAGAATCATGTCTTAGTTATAGTTACATTTTAGTCATTATCTTAGCTTTCATATAACATTCTTATCATAGCATTTAGCATCATAATCTTAGCATAATCTTCATTTCATCATAGCAACATTAATATCATAGCATCATGACTTTAATCACATAGTTTCATGTAGGACTTAGATTCTTGCATTCTATATAGCATCTTGTTTCTCAAGTTGTCATTTTAGCAACCATAGTGCACATACAAAATATGAGAGCCAATATCGTTTAATAAGTCCTTGAGAATAGAGAACAATGGAAATTTTTTAGGGATTTGGTTTATTTCAAAATAGATTAGTTCTTTGATTCAAATCTTTAATATAATACAACTCATTTATGTTTGTGTTGATTTTTCAATCTCCCACAAATTCACACACACACTTAGAACTAAGTGGTATGATATAGCATAATACATGATTTATGTTTAACATTACCATTTATGAAAAAGAGACCAATTAAGTTCTAGGGCTAGTTATTAGTGATATACACATAACAGTTGCATAAAATAAGTGAGGAAAGTGTGGGATTTACTCTTTTCTTATTTTCATTGATTGGCCCAATATGATGTGCATGCAAATATAAAATATAATGTATTTCAAAGTATAAATGTATAAAACAACACTGATGAAAAGGATATAGAAAGTTTAGAGAATTTGAGTTTTAGTAGAGCATGTTCTCCCAACCTTTGAAAACTATGCATAAACTATTAGGATCTCATCTACACAAATATTTTATCAAATGGAAATATAAATATGCAAATAAAACATTAAGCTCAAAAAGTAGTTACAAATTATATTCTTAAATTGATAAATAGAGAACATGTATTGTAGGCCACTTTGAGGGGGTAACCTCCTTGTGAGAAAAGATACATTACACAATATTATTCAAAATGATATTTTATTTATTAAAACTTCAATATAAAGGCATAATAAGGAGTGACTTATTAGTTACAAAAAAATGGGATAAATATTTTCATTTAATATTAACTTGTTATAAATTATTAAAACTTCATGTGATACACATGACATAAACCCACATAATATAATATTAATAAAATAACTATTAAACTATAATTACTATAATTCCTAGCATATTAAAGGTATAGTAAATAAATTCCCCCTGCTTGAAGCATGGGAAAATGTAGTGGCTTGCTCTATTTAAAGTGGTAGGGTGATACCCTTGCTACTCTTCTTTCCTCACAAGTTGGCATGTATCATGTTGAGAATGGACACCTCGATATTTCTCACATGTTCATGGTGCCAGATAGATTTTGGTGGTGCTACCATAGACCAACATTTGAAGGCCAGATCATGAAACACCCCATAGGAAGGGATTTAAAAGTGGTAAAGATGATACTTGGTGATGATTTCCTAAGGGAGCCTAAGTGCTATAGGCGAAACACGAATATCACATCATAGTTTTTAGCTTCCCTCTTCGACTTAGGAGAACAAAAGGAGCTTCTGGGGGTTCTGATGGATAAATTGTTCAAAAAACACAATCTAGGTGAGCTTGCGGGGTCATCCCACAGTAGTGGTTTACAATTTTTGGCTAAAATGGACACTGAAATAATTTTTTTTAACTAAATCTTCACTTTCGGGCACCTATAAGGACTAAACCATGAGGAATTTGAAGATGATGCAAACTAGAGTTTCGTGACATTTTTTCTATAGATTCTAAATATATTTTTGTCAAATTTTTTGGAATCATATTGCACTTCTTTTTCTATCTCCCTCAAAAACTAGTTTTTTTTCTTCAGAAAACAACATTTTTAAAAAGTGACTCACTGTATAATGCATAAATTTTTTTTCCATGAAGGATAAAATTCTAATTCTTTCGAATTTAGATTTGTAACTCTGATATCTAGTGCTTCCACTTGGTTAGATATTTTTTTATTTAATATTTTTTCTTTAATCAAGTTTTGAAGTCAAACCAATTACAATTCAGACATAGTGCGACCGTATAACGTGTAACATTTTTTGTATGTATCAAAATTCAATTTTATTTTGTGTGTTGGATCAATAACTTCAATATCTAGTGCACTCATATTTTTTCTTTTTTCTTTTGATAATCTGCTATTTTTCCACCTGTGTAGAACAAGGAACCTGATTTTTGGTGAAAAACCTACATTCATAAGAAATAAAATAAATATAATATTAAAATTAAATTTATTTAAATTTATACTTTTTGGGAAGCATATAATAAGGACTATGCAAGGAAAGCTAAGGTGTGGAAACAACTCTCCTAACATCAAAACCTCAGGGAAGAATGTAGAGGTAATTTTAAATTTCCAATTACAGTCCAATTAAGATACACTTGAAAGAAATAGCAGAAACAGAGAAAATTAACATACACAGATGAACACCAGATTTACGTGGGAAAACCCTTACGGGAGAAAAACCCACCACACCAAGAAAAACCGTTTTGTATTACAATAATGGAAATTACATACAGAGATCAGACTTATCTTTCTGATGTCAAATTTACAACATCATAATCCTTGATCAACCTTGTATAGGAAACATTCCAGTTACAATGCTCTTTGAATTGAATTCACACTGATACTCATTGAACTGTTCATACAACCATTCATCCAACTGAACACCATCACTGATCTCACAGTATATCCATGTCACTCCTATTTGTCGAACTTCTTCATAGAAATGGCCATAACAGTTCAACTGCTAGCGGTTCCCATTCTACTCCCTGATTGGTCAAAGTCACACCACGTAGGACAGTCTTCCAATTGGTCAAAGCATTCAAACTATGTTTGCATGTCGGTGAGACACTAACCATGTCTCCCCGATGCCACAAAGCCCAACCGTCGATATCGCCAAGAGTCATCACCTTTGGTAAGAGGTTACATCGAGTTCAAAAATAGTCGCTCAGACTTCCCCTTGTCGCCAAGACATCATACCGATAACCACCACATGTAGCACTATTCGGAAAGACTATCACTATTTGGTGAGAGGTCATACCGATGTTCTAAAGGTCACATAGACACTAGGATTCCCATCGGTGAGACTATCGCTATTCGCCAAGAGATCATACCGAAGCCTTCATGCTACACCAAAATGTCCTACTGTCGGTGAGACTTACCACTTTCACCAAGAGGTCACACCGATGTTCATACCCATCAGCAAGAGAACCAACTGTCGGCAAGATTTCTTACCGAGGCTTCCATATTACCCCGAGACCACCTTTCACCATGAGTCATACCGAAAATAGCCAAAGCATTGGTGAGACAAACACCCATCACCAAGAGCTCTTACCAAGTGTTCAAGTCTCTCCCCGATGACTTCGAGTGTAACACTATTGGTGAGACATCTCACATCACTAAGACTTCATATCAAAAGCAAACCTTTCAGCAAAGAGTCTCCCTAATAACATCAGTCCCCATGAGTCTCCCTGACATCCGCTAGGAATCAAACCGTCGACTAGACCAAACCATTCAGAAAAGGGTTACACCGAACACCACAAGTCATAGCAATAGCTTTAGTTGGCAAGACAATGACAAGGTCTTGGCGACCTGGACATTTCACAAGGTTGCACAACTGCTAGTTGGCCAGATAGTATGGATGTCACATTGACTTGGCTCTTTCAAAGGTTTCAGCCTATGAGATTGAGGCACACAATTCCAACAAACTACATACTTACAAAACATAAATTTTAAGTAAATTCATTTGATCCCCCAAAAGTTAAATCAAAAGTGGTTTTTTATCAACATTTTGATAGGTGTAAAGGAGACTCTGTTATAGGTATGGTTTAAAACTAGTGAGGTTTTATCCAAGGGGGTTTGATCTAAGGTAGTTTGATCAAACCATCTTCAATTGGAATGCTTGAAATGGAACTTTTAAAAGTTTAAATCATTATAATTTCTAAAAATATGTGATTTTAGAAAAAATTAGTTCCTCCTAGAAATTGTAAACCAGCTACTTTGAAAGTAGCAAGTTTGGTTTTTTCCATTATGAGGCTATAGGACATCCAACACATGCAAGAGGAGGGTGCTATTGTGGAATTGTTTCCATTCCTCAAAAAATTCCGCACAATGTCAATCGCTCAACATAGATCTCTGGTGCATATGGGAAGTTGTTTCCTAAAAAAGGTAAACAATTTGGAGCCTATGTTTGATCTCCAATGGATTGTGGATTTTGATGCCACCCCTCTAGTGGTATGAGTAGTTTATCCCCCCCTTGTAGAAAAATGTCCTCTCTAGCTTTCTCACACTTTCTAGTGTGAGGCTTTCATTCTGTTTTGGACTCCTCTCATCAAGCAACAAGTATTTAGGGCATTATGTTCTATTTTGGCCTCATATATTTTGTAAACTCTTTATAAAGAGTTTATGTGAGATATACATATAATTTTGAACTTTTACAATATTAGTAATATTCATGCTTTTTGCTTTTATCTAAAAAAATATTCCCCCTTTGGAAAGTCTTTTCCTTAAGGCTAGAACTATGGAAACTATTATTGCAGCTAGTGGAGAGGTTCTTAAGTAGTGTCTTCCAACTAAATTATTTTCTAGTAGACCAAACCATTTGTAATTTGATTACAAATTAAGTGCAGTTACTCTCCCAAGATAGATTATAACTTAAGGATGCAAGATCCTTCATTATCCAATTTGGGAAGGATTAATTTAATTTTAATAAGTTGATGAGGGACCTTCTTCACATAGGAAACATGGAAAGACTTAATTTTTGGGTGTTGAAAAGGTCTATCATGGTTAATTCATTATCCATGCTATAGGAGAAGTGTTTAATAAATGTTTATATAATGTATCAAAATAATTTGATGAGCCTTTAGGTTGGTGCAAGAGCCATTCAAGTGCTTACCTACCCAAGCTATGGGGTAAAAGGTGGAGTATGTATATATCCTCATGTACTACATTTTTTGGCTAGCCATGAATAACTATTTGACATGTTTCCTAGGGTCACCCTTCCCATTGTATTTGTCATAATTTGGAATTTCAAAGAAGGTAAGGAATGGTATTTGTGAGATAGAGGGATTAGAAGGATAGGATTATAGCTCTTCAAAGTTGTGTGATTTTTTATGTCTCATCTTGTAGTCCTTTGATTTAATCTATCATAGATTTCCACTCAAGTTCAAAGGATGTGCTAAGTGGCAATGCAGGAGGATTTTTATATTGGTGAGAATGATATTGTGTGTGCTAGTTTTTGGGTGGGGTGAAGTGTTGGTGTTGGTTTAAGTTTCCCAACATGTTGAGGTTAGCTTTAGGGGGCTATTGAAGGTTGATGATAGTCACATTGGAAGTGAATAAATGTGATGTTTATTGGTTGAAGATTGGAATATAGGTATACCCCACTTTGGAATTATAATATTTAGCTCTAGATTAGTTGTTTATGGTTTATATGGCTTGAGTAGTGGAAGGTTAGTTTTGGGAATATTTTAGAAGGGATGTGCATGTTCTAGGTGGGAATTATTTTTGATGAGGCTTACCCATAATGGTAAGGTACCTTTTAGTTTTGGATGTTTTGTTGTTTAGGTGAAGGTTAGTGTGGTCATGGGTGGGATTGGAGGTTTCATAGATACTAGTTGGATGTTCCTCATGGGCATGGCCATGGTCAAGGGGGTCATGATACACTATGTGGTCAAGATTGGAAAGTTCATAATTGGTTGGAAATCTAGCCCTGATTCAACTACTTGTCTAAGGATTGCATCTTTGTTGATTTCTATACAAAATTCCATAAAATTTCACCCTTTTTTTTATAAATCAAGTGGTTATTTGGATTGATTGTTTATGTAGGCTAGTTAGGGGTATAATAATCACTATGAGTATGATGAAGATGGGATAGTTCTCCTAGAAAGAGGAATTAGTATATGAGGATTGGTTTTGGAAGAGGTTCTCTTTTAGAAATTATAACTTACTAATTTTCCTTATGATGAGATTCATTAGACTTGGTATATGATATAGGTGTTGCTAAAGGAATGATCTTGGATGTTTGATGGGGTTTATATTTTTAGATAAAGGAGTTGCAAAGGGGATTCCTTTTGAACTCAATAGTTTATGGTAATGATTAGATTTTAAAAATACATAATACATCCCAAAGATTATGAAAAGGGGATGATAACCTCAAGTTAACCTTTTCGATGATAATATGGGAATGAATTTGGATGGATGAGATGGTTTATATAGAATTGATGTTGAATGAATAAGAAAACTGAGAGGGGGGGTGAATCAGTTGTATCAAATTAAAATATCAAAACACTCAACAGTAATTAGATCCACAAGCATTCATTAAATCCTTATTCTGTTATAGTGATTAAACATGAAATGTAGATAACAAAAATTGAAACAACATCATGCACAAGAGAACACCAAATCTTACATGGAAAACCCAATGAGGGAAAAACCACTATGAGGATTAGCTCACAATATAAGTAATTGCAAAACCAATACAAAGGCTCACTACTAGAATAGGACACACTATCCAATAGGGATCACAACCAAAGCTCACTACTGGAATATGAAAAGAAGATAGAAGAGAAATGCTACATAGAGAATACTATCTCAATACAACAAGGAATCCACCACAATTGTTCCAACACTTTTGCAACCTTGTCTGAAAGATTGTGGATGCCTTTAGCTCACTGTGTTCAAGAAGTCCAATACTTTGAAGTTCGCTCTGCTCTATTCAAATTCACACCATACTCATCCCTTACATCTCTCACACATAAATCTTAAGATCTTCCAACAATACCACTCTTATTTATGTCATCCCCAACCTTGAAAACCTTCTCCAAGGTCAGCAACACATCCTTTACATTTACAATTTCAAATAATGTCGGCAACCAAACTTTCCCACAATGGATAGGAATGAAGGTGACCCACATAAATCCTTAGGCAGGACCCAAATTTATCCTAACACACCTCAACACACTTCCACAAACTTTGAAACTACTTCGCATGTAGTGTTAGCACCAGGTCAACCATTACCCATGCAAAACACCACAAAATGTTAAGTACACAATTCCCACTTGATCAAGATGACACACAAACCACACAAATATTTTTTACATGATTTGGAACAATCCATGAACCACCTGATATCCAACAAAAAATTCATCCAAACTTGCATCATAGAAATACTTCACCCCAGAACATCCAGTTAGTCTTATACACATACTAACATATGAAACACACACGATACTACACCAAATCATGAGCAATATTGAATTATAAAAGATACAATCAGCATAAGAAACTTCCTAGATCCACACAACCTAAAACCAAACTATAGAGAAATGTGGAGGAAATACATTTCTCCTAGACCACAACAAACAACACTGAAAGCCTAGTTCACACACTGGTGAACATATCTCACTCTGCACAATGATCCAGAAGCCTAAAACTATGGATATAGCAACTACTAACAACCCTAAAAAACATATTAGATCCACATAGGCATAACATCAACATAGAAGAAACACAAAGCACATCCCAGAGCACCACTAGTAGAATTTGGCAAATAAATGACTATGTGACTAAAAATTTTAGTCATGAAAACTAAAAATGACTAAATTTTACTCATTTTTTGTAACATAGCTATAAATGACTAAATAAGTGACTAATTTCATCATCAGATAAAATAATAGCTATAAATGACTAAATAAATGACTATGGGTATGTGCAAGGATCATCATGGCAAAAATAGGGTTTAAGTGGCAAAACATTTAGAAAAATTAGAGTTAGGCAACTTGATGTAAAAAATTGAATAAGTTATCTATATTATTTCAAAAATGTGTAAGAATAGAATCTGTAGCAAATTGAATGTAGTTTCTAAACTACTAGGTATGTTTAAAAAAAAAAGAAAATATATTTAGTGAAAATTTGAAATTTCAATGCAGTGGTACTTAAATTTGAGGGAAAAAATAAGAAGTAGGTGTCTGTCTGACCACCCTAACCAAAATAAAATGATAATATTTTCTTATAAGATTTTAGATATGAGTAGAGGACTCATGCCCCGATGTGATGCATATCTTTTTGTAATTTTTTTCCAAGTAAATTACTTATGAGTTTTTTATTACAACTTTTTAAAAATATAAAAACTCGTATGTCTGACCACCTTAACTTGGTCAAAACTTCATGAAATTCAATTTTTCTTTTTTTAATCCTATAGTATGCAAAGCATAGAATGTGACACATGTTTTGGATTCAAAAAATGTGATATTGTTTGAAATCTATATAGATGTTTTTCAATCAGCCTATCAATTAGGACTTTAGTCATAATTTGAATAGAAAATGAATAATAATTACTTATTAAATTAAAAGTAAAGCATAATTTATATTGTTGGAAAGCTAAGAATCTCCTTTCAAAACCCTTTTTGTTTCATCAATTTTGGGTAAAAAAATAGTCGTCAACCACATACCCATCATATTGCCACTTTTTGGCCCATCATGATCCTGCATATACCCCTATTTTTTGCGTCAATATTTCTTTTTTTAGAGAAAATATTCCTAGCCATCAATTTAGGCTTTAGCCAACACTTATGCATATAAATTTATATATATATTTTTTCATAAATGAGTAACAAAAATCAACTGATATAAAGACCACCATTTTCTCATAGGTTTTAACTACCGCTTGGTTAGAATAAATAGTCTAGGAAAACAAATAGAGGTTGAAGTGTTTTGAAGATGGATATATTGAGCAGTAATCGAAGGGCTTTCCTAGTGGAGGAATCTCTTACCAGCAGTGCTTCAAAGTATGGGTCTAGAATGTGGCCAAACCTATCCTTCTATTAGATAGCTCCCCACCTAGAAGTATGTCTTGAGGATTTTGAGCTTTTTGTTGTGGATCATCTCAGAGGTAAGAAAAACATTCTTAATTTTTTTTTAAAAATTGGACGTATACATTATGCCTATTTGGGTATTTGAAAAATTTAATGTTGGGTATTTTTCGTGAAGTATTATTTGGCTATTTGAATTTTATGATGTTGGCTATTTTGTTACTAGATATCTGGCTATGTTTAAAAACTGATGCTCGGTATTTTTGTTATTGGCTATTTGGGTATTTTGATGTTGGGTTTCCACTTGAAATGGGTATTTAAAAAAAATGGTACTAGATATTTTTTGCTATTGAGATAATGTTTTTTCTAAGAAACAAATGAGGTCTCAACCTTTTTTTGGTATTGCACACAGTTTTCTAAATTTTGATTTTGTTATCATTTTTCTTGGGCATTACAAAAAATTGATGTTCAATGAACACTTTGTTATTGACTATCTTGGTATTTAAAAAAAGGACATTGGGTATTTTCTTTATATGGGTATTTAAAAAAACTGATATTGGGTATTTTTTCACTTTTGAGTTAAAATTATTCTGAAAAAAAAATGATGTCTCAATATTTCTAGTATTGCAACCTCACTAATCCACTAGAGTTATGGTTTATGTTTATATGGAGGCCTAGGATTTGTACCCTAGTTATGCTCTTACCAATGCTTATGTTGGTATTAAAAAACAACCATAAATCTTGGGTTAGAAAATTAGCTGTCTTGATGGGGTGTGGTATGATCTTGGATTGTATCCTAAAGTGTGTGGGAAGCTTGTGTTTGATCATTAAGGTATGTAAACTTGATCAAGGAAATGTATCCTATATAGCATGGGTCTTGCTTTAATACTTCACATAATGGTTATTAGCATATCACATTATTATAGTTTGTGGTAACCCAAGATTGCATTCAAGTATGTAACAAAATTGGTTTGTAGTTTAAGCTGTACACTTTTAAGTAACGTTCATAAGGTTTAGAAAATCTTGATCACTCTCTAGAATATCCCATTAAACATGGGTTGTGCTTGAATGCACCACATAATTGATATAACACAACTACTCTATATATCAACCAGAGAACTATAGGCTTTTTATGGAAGCAAGAGGTAATCACTCTGGGATCATGCTATCATTACATTGTAACCTGTTAAACTTGAGGCAGCCTGAATCCACCCCATAATTTTTATACCATAGGTGCACCAAATGTCTGTTGGAGTAATTGGACACATAATTGTGATGACAATGATTTGTACATGAATTGTGCTCATATGAGTGCCTCCATTTCTATCACAACATAAACACATTAAACTTGGGTCACACATGAATGCATCCTGTATTTGTTATAACAAAATTGTGCCACATGACCAATAGAGTTATGGATCACATAACTATAGTCACAAGAATTTGTTCCTCGGTTGTGCTCTTATGGTGATTCCATTACCATTATAGCATAACCCTTTGGACTTATATTGCTCAAATCCTTATGTTTCTTATTTTCTCTTTCGATGGATGGCAATTCAATGGTAGGGATTTGTATAGAGGTTATGCTCATATAAGTTTCTTTTTCACCATTACACAATAGTACATGTTGGAATTTCCTTTCTTGAACCTTTACTTTGTTTTTTATTATTAGGGTTTCTTAGTGATTATTCCATTTCCACATGGCATATTGATAAAAGAAACCAAGCAAAAAATTATTCTATTTTTAGTTAACACCTACTAACATACTTTTGGAATAATTGTTTGACTGCATTACTTCAAGTGTGAAGAGTTTTTTTTTCTTTCTTATAATACATTCATTGAGAGTTTTAGTAGAAAGATTCTTATGCTGAAACCCATCCTGTAAACTTGTTTTAAGCTACATTTAGGATGCTTCATGGATATTTTGTGATTTATATAGATTTTTTTTTTAAATAGTAAATGACATCAGATTCTTTCTAAAACTGAAATGATTTATTAATTATGGTTTAATGATGATTAATTTTTTTATTTATAAGGGGTTAATATGTGGAATTTTTATGTGTAGGAAGAATAAATTATGATGCAATGTTTGGGTATGGACGGTCAGAAAAAATTGGATTGCTATAAGTGACATAACCAGGTTGGGCAATACACTCCAGAAGTTCATGCGAAGGAGGAGCTTGAGATAAAGAAGTACTAGGAAACCGGTTATTATGCATGTGATGAAGGAGAGTACCTTGAGCTGGTGTAAAACACTTTTGCGTGTTTTGGCTAGGAAGCAGAACCTAACTGTAGGAATACAAACGTCAGTGGACTGAAACATTAGTTTCCACCTGATTACATCTTAGGAGTTAATCGATTTCTCTATATTCTCAGTTGATCGCTCTGAATATCTGACAGAGAAAGTTCCTACATTCTAAAGATAAAATCATAAATATGCTTGGTCCAATTTGAGATCCTAATATTATTTTGAAAAGTCTCGAAAGTCAAAAATATTAAAGAAGGTCGAGTTTATTGAATTATTCAGAAGTGTTTCTACCAGCTCTTCCATTCACCATGTGCCTTATATTGATTCATCCTTTGATTTCTTCTCATGTGTTTGTTAAATTTCTGAAGAGTCTTATTCTTATAAAAGACTAGGAAATGTTTCATTTTAATAGTTAAGTTTAAAATTTGTGGATGTAAAAGAACCAAATTGTAATGATTTGTCTTTTTAATTAGAATTTCTAACATTTGGCTTGATACAAATTGTCACTTTAGAATTATGGTATTTCTTTTGTTCTAATGTTTCAACCCTCATTTTAGGGAAGAGCTCCAAAGATGGTTCCATCAGATGGGGACTACACTTTTTCGCTATAGGTTGCATCTAGAAACACTAGAAGCTCAGGTACTGTCACACTCAGAGAAAAAGTAGGAGTCATGCAATGATGGGGTACTCATTTTTGAAGCTTTGGTTAATAACTTTAAATGTTTGGCTATGTGCACAAAGAATGTTCATGGAGGAGTACAAACTTTCTTACAAAGCAATTACCACAAAAGATTTTGAGGTTAATTTCACTTGCTATTTTATGCCAATATGGATATGTTCTAACCTGTAGTTATTTATTGTAGCATAATAGATAGGCTAAATATTTTTTCATATACCATTGTTTCTAATTCAAAATTCCTATACCTTATTCTAGGAGAAAATCACAGGGGGAGTCTATACATAAGACACCATTGTTTCAAATTCAAAATTGTTAGCTCTTTCGCAATTGTTTGCTTCATTTATTTGATCTAAGATAACCTACTATATAAAAGATGCTCTCAAAATCATAGTAAAATCCTTTATCCCAAGAATACTATTCAAAATCTTCCCATCATAACAATGAACAAAAGCATCAATCATTAACTTGAACTTTGCAAGATTTTCATCAAATTCTACTTTTCCACTCTCTTTTCCATTCTTAATTTTATTCCTAATTTCATCCATGAAGAACTTCCTCAACCTATAGATCCTGTTGTTAGCCACAACTTTACTAGGTGTCGAGGATAGCTTTTATTTTTTTACCTAAGCAGCAATTTTCAAAATTCAGCCTTACCAGATACAATGTGTTGAAAAGCTCTTTGAAGTTATTCTAGGAAAGAGTTCTTGAGAGTATAATCTGTAGTTTTGAATTAACCTTTTTGCATGAATTCCATATCTTTGATCAACTATTTTGAGCTTGATGAGCTTCATCAAGAACGAGTAGACCTCTACTCTCTAGAAGTAGTTTTCCAATATGATTGGCCTCTTTAGGAAGGCTCATATTTATCTCACAAGTTAGGTATACAAAAAGATTTTAAGCAATAACAAGCACACTTTTTCTTCTATGTCACTCATGAAGCATAACCAAACACCTAATTTTTTTTAATTTTTTCCCATGATCTGGTTGCTCTTAGCCAATTTTATAGTCTCTTTATATTCATAGTTTGAATGAATTTTATTCCAAAAGGTCCTTGATCTATTTAGCATGTAAACTGGAATGTCAGTACTCTGCTTCTTGAACTCCTTTTTAGATGTGAAGTATTGACATTCCATTTTACACGCTAAATAGATCAAGGACCTTATGGAATGAAATTCATTCAAACTATGGTTATAAAGAGATTATAAAACTAGCTAAGAGTAACTAGATCATGGGAAAAAATTAAAAAAATTGAGGTATTTGGTGATGCTTCGTGAGCACGACATAGAAGAAAAAGTGTGCTTGTTATTGGCTACAATATTTTTGTATACCTAACTTGTGAGACAAATGTGAGCCTTCCTGAAGAGGCTAAGCATATTGGAAAATTTATTTAAGAGAGCACAATTCTTCTTGTTCTTGATGAAGATCATCAAGCTTGAAATAGACGATCAAAGATATGAAATTCATGCAAAAAGGTTAATTCAAAACTGTGCATTTACTCTCAAGATCTTTTCTAGAATAACTTCAAAGAGCTTTTCAACACATTGTATCTGGTAAGGCCAAATTTTTTCAATTACTGCTTGGGTAAAAACTCGAAGCTATCCTTGACACCTAGAAAAGTTATGGCTAACAACAGTATCTACAGGTCAAGGAATTTCTTCATGGATGAAATTGGGAATAAAATTTAAAATGGAAAGAGAGCGGAAAAGTAGAATTTGATGAAACTCTTGCAAAATTCAAGTTAATGACTGATCCTTTTGTTCATTGTTATGATGGGAGGATTCTGAAGTCTCCCCAAATAAAAGCATTTTATTGTGATTTTGAGAGCATCTTCCATATAGTAGGTTGTTTAGATTAAATAAATGAAGCAAACAATTGTGAAAGAGCCAACAATTTTGAATTTGAAAAAAATGGTGTCTTATGTATAGATTCCCCCTATGATTTTCTCCTAGAATAAGGTATAAATTTTTTGAATTAGAAATAGTGGTTTATGAAAAACTATTTAGAGATTGAAGGTACCTTGGAATTTGGTTTCCATGCTAGATAGGATAAGAACTAATGGGTTATTGATAGTGGTTGCTCAAATCACATGACCAGAGACAAGAGTAAGTTTGTTAAAATTGAAAAATATGATGGAGGACTTGTTAAATTTAGAGATGATTCAAGAGGTAATATTTGTGGAATAGGATCAACTAGTTTTGATGACAAGCATAACAATGAAGATGTGTACTATGTCAAGGGTTTACGACATAATTTTTGAGTGTTGGAAAAATGTGTAGAAAAGGCTATAGTATTATGTTTCAGAATGATAGACGTGAGATCAAAAAAGGGTTCAAAACTGTGATTGTTGTTGGAAAGAGTACAAATGGAAATATCTATTAGCTCATGGGTGTTGATGGTTGTTGCTTTATGACTCAAATTTGTGACATCTAGTTATGGCACAAGAGAATGTGTTAAATCAATTTTGATAACCTGGTTAGAATCGGTTCAGTTCAAGAAGTAAGAGATCTGTTGAGGATTACAAATCCTATTAATGCTATTTGTAGAGATTGTCAACTAGGAAAAAAAAAACTAGAAGTAGTTTCAAGGGAAAGGAACAATCTTCTACTGAATTGTTGGAATTAGTACACATAGAACTTTGTGGTCCTACAAGAGTGAGAAGTCTTCAAGGTGAAAACTCCCTATGAATTATGGTATGGAAGGATTCCTATTGTCAAGTACTTTAGAGTGTTTGGAAGCAAATGTTATATCAAAAGAGATGATGAAAAATTAGGAAAGTTTGATGCAAGGTCTGATCAAGGTATCTTCCTTGGATATTCTACTAAAATTAAAGCTTACAAATGTTACAACAAAAAGGCTAAGAAGGATTGTTGAAAGTGCAAGTGTCAAGGTTAACGAAGACATGCAAAACTTAGTGGTATTATATGGATAAGTCAGATGAACCTACTTGCAAAGAAGAAGAAGAAAAAGATGAAGTAAAAGAAGTACTGAATGAAGAGGAAGAAGCTCTGGAAAATACCCTTAAGACCCCTAAGTATGTGCAGAGAAATTATTTGGAAGAAAAAATTATTGGAGACAAAAGCAAAGGTATGTTGACTCGAAGAAGAGCTACTGAAGTGGAGGTAAATATATGATTACTTTCTAAAGTTGAGCCTAAAAATTTGATTGAAACATACAAAGATGAACATTGGATGAAGGAAATGGAAGAAAAAGTTATTCAGATTGAGAAAAATCATACTTGGGAATTGGTTCCTAGACCTAAAGAATAAGAACATAATTGGAACTAAGTAGGTATTCAAAAAAAGATGAATGAGAATGGAGAAGTGGTGAGAAACAAGGAAAGGCTTGTATGTAAGGGCTATGCACAAGTTTAAGGAATATAATTTGAGACATTTGCTCCAGTGGCTAGAATGGAAGCAACCAAGATGTTTTTGGAATTTTCAGCACATAAGGACTTTAAAGTTTATTAGATGGATGTGAAGTCTACTTTCTCAAATAGATAATTAGAAGAAGAAGTTTACATGGAACAACAAAAAGGATTTAAATTGTCAGATAAACCTAATATGGTTTGTAGATTGAAGAAGGCATTGTATGGATTGAAAGAAGCTTCTAGAGCTTGGTATGCAAGATTGGATAGATATTTGATACAAGGATTCAACAATGAAATTTTATATAGTAATATTTACTTTAAAGTTGAGGAAGATTGAATCTTAATAGTGGGTGTGTATGTTGATGATATAAATTTTGGAGGTAATGAAGCTATGTGCATGAAATTTGCAGAAGAGATGTAAGAGTTTGAGATGTCTATGTTTGGGGAGATAATTTTTTTCCTTGGGATACAAATCAATCAATTAGATAAAGGCATATTTATTTCACAATAAAAGTATGTTAAATAAATATTGAAGAAGTTTGGAATGGAAGACTCCAAACCAATATGCACTCCTATGGTTATTGGTTGCAAACTAAGAAAGGATGATGAATCCCCTAAGGATGATAAAAAAAAGTATAGAACTATGATTGGAGCACTGCTATACCTAACTACTACTAGACCAGATATCATGCATGTATTTTTTCTTATGGCTAGATTTCAGGAAGATCCTAAAGAAACACATGTTGTGGCAGTGAAGAGGATATTCAGATACTTGAAGGGAACTCTAGATTATGGCTTGTGGTATCCTAAAGATATTTATTTTACATTAAACTGTGCTTACACAGATGTATATTTGGGCTAGTTGTGTGGATGATAGGAAAAGTACAAGTGGGGTTGCATTATTTCTTGGATGTAGATTGGTATCATGGCTAAGCAAAAAACACAATTATGTTTCTTTATCTATTGTAGAGGATGAGTACATTGCAACATCATCTTTTTGTACACAGGTATTATGGATGAGAAAGACATTGAAGGGTATCAAAGTGATGTATGATGAACCTATTTCTATCTTTTGTCATAATACAAATGCAATTAACATTTCAAAGAATCTAGTGATGCATTCAAGGAAAAATAATATATCAATTAGGTATCACTTTCTGAGAGAGAAGATTGCGGAGAATGAAGTAAAAATTGAATATGTACCTACAAAGGATTAGATTACTAACATATTCACTAAGGCTCTTCCTAAGTATACTTTTGAGTATCTTCAAAAGAAGTTGGGGGTTATTTCCCCTCCTTTCTTGAACTAGATGCATATGGAGTTGCATTAGTCTAGTTGATCTATGGAAGCATTCATGTTGTTCGGACTGATGTTGGTGGCTACCTCTCAGGGGGAGTAGGTAATGACATAGTTGTAGTATGAAATAGATTTTGTCATTTTGTAGAAGTTGATAATTTTCTTGGTATGTACTTCTAAGGTGGAGTATCCAAAGTAGTTACAAGTATCTTGGTTCTATGTCAAAGTGGGAGAATATTGCAAAACATTTTTATCCTTTGCCATTAATGTCAAAGGGAGAGAGAAGAATCATGTGAAAAAGTTTCTTTATACAGAGGGAGAGAAAGATGTTAAGTGAAAAAGGAAAAGTTGAAAGGGGGAGAGATAGAGAGAGTGAAGGAATATTCTGCATGTTTTCTTTGATGGTTTTTCACATCTTGTGCTGCCATAAATAATAAAGGGGGAGATTATTGCAACTATGAAGGTGTTGTATTTGATGTCAACAAGCGTGTGTTGTCATTAGAGACAATTGTGCAGTGGTTGAGAGAGATTTTTTCTTTGATTAGTTGCATTATGTTTTCATCAGTTAAGTTGTTGATGTTAACCTCTAGTGTTTCTTTGATAAGATTATGTTTATGGTTTAGATGTCGAGGATATATTGAGAAAATTGATAAAATAAGGAAATAGGGTGTTACAGAGGTATTCTGGTTCAATAGCTCGTGTTCTATATTTTCTTTGCATTTCTTGTAGGTTGAATGTTTTCTTTTGTAGTTTTGATATGTTGGTTAGAGGTGTTCAAAGATTCTATATTTAAAGTTTATGCTTCTAGATCATTGTGCATAGTAAGATATGTTCACTAGTGTGTGAACTAGTTTTGCAGTGTTGTGTACAAAGGTGTTTGGGAGAAATGTTCTTGCTCTACGTTTCTTTGTATCTGGGCTTTAGGAATTATAGTTTTGAAGGTGAGTTGATGATGTTTTTCTCTTTCTAGTGTCAAGAGGATTCATGGTTTGTTACTCTAGAAGTTATATTCTAGTATTACAGTGTTTGGTAGTGTAGCCTGAGTGTACAAATTTGTTTAAATTCTAAAGGTGCAAATCATTGCGAAGGAGTTTGATGGATTTCAGGGTGATAGAGGAATACTCTAGATCATACTGAAACATGGTGAGTGGTTTACAAGTCATCCTTGGGCTTGATAAAGTATGTAATTCAAATTTTAATGGTGTTTGCATGAGTAACAAATGACCTTGTGTTTACACTACATATGAGGGTATGTGCAAGATCATGATGGGCCAAAAAGTGGCGATATGATGGGTATGTGTAAGATATGTGGCTGACGACTTTTTTACCCAAAATTGATGAAACAAAAAGGGTTTTTAAAGGAGATTATCATCTTTCCACCAATATAAATTATACTTTACTTTGAATTTAATAAATAATTATTATTCATTTTCTTTTTGAATTATGACTAAAGTCCTGATTGATAGACTGATTGAAAAACATTTATAACTTTCAAACGGTATCACATTTTTTGTATCTGAAACATGTGTCACATTCTATGCTTCGCATACTATAGGATTAAAAAAATGAATTTCATGAAGTTTTGACTAAGTTAAGGTGGTTAGACATATGAGTTTTATATTTTTTAAAAGTTGTAATATAAAAATTCATAATTAATTATTTACTTGAAAAAAATTACAAAAAATATGCATCACATCGGGACATGAGTCCTCTACTCATATCTAAAATCTTATAAAAAATATTATCATTTTATTGTGGTTAGGGTGGTCAGACAAACACTTACTTATTTTTTCCTTGAAATTTAAGTACTATTGCATTGAAATTTCAAATTTTCACCAAATAGATTTAAAAAAACCTAGTAGTTTTAGAAACTACATTCAATTTTCTAAAGATTCTATTCTTACATATTTTGAATTAATATAGATAACTTATTCAAATTTTTATGTCAAGTTGCCTAATTCTGATTTTTCTGAATTTTTCGCCACTTAAGGGCCTATTTTTTCCATGATGATCCTACACATACCATGAAGGATAAATATTGTTTATGGTCACATGTGGTTGAGTGGTGTTGTTGATTTGGGTCCCAGTTAGGTTTTGTTTTGGTCCACTTTTCACTCCTATCTACCATGGGAATGTTTAGTGCCAACCTATTTTGAGTTTGTAAAGTGCATGGTGAGTATTTAATCGGTCACTTGAAGATGTTTTTCAAGTTGAGGATGTTATAAGTGCAAGGTGAATTTATGAAAGATAAAAAGAGTGAAGTGGAATAGAGTTGAGTGTTGAAATGTGAATTGCAATGTGAGCTATAACACAAGGGTATATGCAGGATCATCATGGAAAAGCCAGTTCCTTAAGTGGCAAAAAAATCAGAAAAATCAGAGTTAGGCAATTTGATGTAAAAATTTGAATAAGTTATCTATATTATATCAAAAAATGTATGAATAGAATCTGTAGAAAATTGAATGTAGTTTCTAAACTACTAGGTTTTTAAATCTATTTGGTGAAAATTTAAAATTTCAATGCAATAGTACTTAAATTTTAGGGAAAAAATAAGAAGTAGGTGTTTGTCCCCGACCACCCTAACCACAATAAAATAATAATATTTTTTATAAAATTTTAGATATAAGTAGAGGACTCATGTCCCGATGTGATGCATATTTTTTTTGTAATTTTTTTCCAAGTAAATAATTAATTATGATTTTTTTATTAAAACTTTTTAAAAATATAAAAACTTGTATGTATGACCACCTTAACTTGGTCAAAACTTCATGAAATTGAATTTTTCTTTTTTTAATCCTATAGTATGCGAAGCATAGAATGTGATGCATGTTTTTTATTCAAAAAATGTGATATAGTTTGAAAGCTATGGATGTTTTTCAATCAGCCTATCAATCAGGACTTTAGTTGTAATTCAAATAGAAAATGAATAATAATCAATTATTAAATTCAAAGTGAAGCATAATTTATATTGGTGGAAATATGAGAATATCCTTTAAAAACCCTTTTCGTTTCATCAATTTTGGGTAAAAAAAATTCGCCAGCCACATACCCATCATATTGCCACTTTTTGGCCCATCATGATCCTACACATACCCACAAGATTGTTGAATGCAATGAGTTGAGGTATCTAAATATTCTAAAGACTACAAGTGTTGTTAGAGCTATTATTGTGGAATCTAGATTGCATTGAGATCATGTTCTTTGTGTGAAAATCTATCTTCATTTCTTATTTCTATTCTAGTAGTGAGCCTAGGCTATGAGCCTTTTTGGACAGTGTGTCCTATTCTAGCAATGAGCCTCTTTGTACCAGTTTTTTCAATTACTTATATTGTGAGGGAATCCTCACCGTGGTTTGTACCTTTTAGGGTTTTCCACATAAATCTAGTGTTCTTGTGTATGGTGTTGGTTGTTTCATTTTCCATTATATGCTTTTTCAATCATTATAACAAATTAAGTGTTTAATGAATGCATGTTGATCTAATTACTATTGATGGTTTTAATGGTTTAAATTGATACAACTAATTCACCCCCTGTCAGTTGTCTTGTTCATTTCAATGGGAACTTTTCCCTAGACCTACAAACAAAAACATAATTGGATCTAAGTGGGTGTTCAAAAATAAATTGAATGAGAATGGAGAAGTGGTAACAAACAACAAAAGGATTATGTGTAAGGGCTATTCACAAGTTGAAGGAATATATTTTGACGAGAAATTTTCTCTAGTGGCAAGAATGGAAGCTATCAAAATGTTTTTGGATTTTGCAACACATAAGAATTTCAAAGTATATCAAATGGATGTGAAGTCTACTTTCTTGAATATAGAGTTGCAAGAAGAAGTATACATGGATCAACCAGAAGGATTTTAGTTATAAAATAAAATTAACATGGTATATAGATTGAAGAAGGCATTATATGGATTGAAGCAAGCTCCCACAACTTGGTATACAAGGTTAGAGAAATATTTGATATAACAAGGATTCAATAAAGGTACTGTAGATAGTAATATTTACTTTAAAGTTGAGAAAGATCAAATCTTGATTGTGGTTGTGTATGTTGATGACATAATTTTTGGAGGCAATAAAGTTATGTGTAAGAAGTTTGTAGAAGAGATGCATAAAGAGTTTGAGATGTCTATATTTGGGGAGATGAATTTATTCCTTGGGTTACAAATCAATCAAACAAACAAAGATATAAATTCATTTCAAAATAAAATTATGTCAAAGAGATGTTGAGAAAGTTTGGAATGGAAGACTCTAAACTGGTATATACTCCTATAATTACTAGTTGCAAACTAAGCAAGAATGTTGAATCTCCTAAGGTTGAACAAAGGAAGTACAGATCAATGATTGGTGGACTGCTATATCTAATTGCTAATAGACCAGATATCATGCATGTAGTTTTTCTTGTGGCTAGATTTCAAGAAGATCCTAGAGAGTCACATGTTGTAGCAATGAAGATGATATTTAGATACTTGAAGGGCACTTTAGATCATGGCTTGTGGTAAAGGATACTAATTTCACTTTGAGTTCTTACAAAGATACAAATTGGGCCGGTTGTGTTGATGACAAGAAAAGTACAAGTGGTGGTGCATTCTTTCTTGGATGCAAATTGGTATCATGGATAAATAAGAAACAAGATTCAATTTCTTTATTTACTGCAGAGGCTGAGTACATTATAGCAACATCTTGTTGCACATAGGTGTTATGTATGAGGAAAACATTGAAGGGTATCCAAGTACTGTATGATGAACCGATTTCTATATTTTGTGATAATAAAAGTGTTATCAACTTTTCAAAGAATCTTGTGATGAATTCTTGGATAAAACATATTTCAATTAGATATCACTTTTTTAGGGAGAAGGTTGTGGAGGATGAAGTGAAGCTTGAATATGTTCCTACAATGGATCAGATTGTTGATATATTCACTGGAAGGCTCTTCCTAAGGATAATTTTGAATACCTTTGGGAGAAGTTGGGGGTTATTGCCCCTCCTTATTTGAACTAGATGCATACAAAGATGCATCAGTCCAATGGATCTCAAGATTCATTCTTTTTCTAGATTGATGTTGGTGTCTACCTCTCAGGGGGAGTAAGTAGTGGCATTGTTGATTGTTGCAGTGAAAAGAATGTGTGTTTTCATTGTGTAGTGATAGCTGATTTGATGCAATTCAGTGTGCACTCCTAAGGGGGAGTATTCTGAGTAGTAAAAGAAAAGTTTTGAAGAGTAGTAAGTAAGTGGGTTGTTTGATGTCAAAGAGAAAATAAATAATACAAATATTACGTCCTTTGCCATTGATGTCAAAGTGGGAGAGAGAAACATGTGAAAAAGAACAAGTTATCAAGAAGAGAGAAACATGTGAAAAATAATAAGTAATAAGGGGGAGAGAAAGTCATAATTTATTCAGGGAGAAAGAACAATGTGTAAAAGATGAGTTATTTAGGGGGAGAATTAAATTGAAGAGTTGCAATATGTTGGTATTCAGAGCTGTTGTGTCTTTGATGGTTTTTCACATCATGTGTTTCCATCAATGATAAAGGGGGATTGTTGCAAGTATGAGTAGTTGGTTTTGTCATTTATGTCAACAAGTATATGTTATCTTTAATGTCTATTAAGATTGTTTCAAGTGTGAGCAGTTGATGCTTTGATTAGTTGCATTATGTTGTCATTATTAAAGCTACTAATGTCAACCTCTAGTGTTGCTTTGATAAGCTTCTGTCAATGGTTGTGGAAGTTCTGAAGATGATGAGGATGTGTCTCTGGTGCTTGGTTTCCAAGTGCTTTTGAGAAAAAATGATAAAAAGAGGAAACAAAGTGTTGCATTGGTGTTCTAGGTTACAAAGTTGTGTTTTGGTTTTTCTCTGCATTTCTTGTAGGTTGAAGATCTTCCTATGCAATTTTGATATGTTGGTGAGAGGTGTTTAGAGTTGTTACATTCAAGATCTAGTGTGTTGTATTGTTGTATAGAATAATTTGTATTCACTAGTGTGTGATTGTGCATTACAAAGGTGTTTGGGAAAAATATTTATGTCCTGCATTTCTCTATATTTATGTTTTAGGTCTTACGATTTGAAGATGTTGACAGTGTTGGTATTTTACCTCAATCAAGAGGATTTGAGGTTTGGTGCTTCAAAAGATGGTTTTTCTAAGTAACAATGTATGTCAGAGTTGAACATTCAAGTGTACACACCTGCACATTCTTTAAGTGGAAGTTGTTGCAAAGGAGTTTTTTGGATTTTAGGGTGTTTGAGGAATATTATAGATCTACTTTGAAAGCATGGATTTTGGTTCACAAGTCATCCTTTGGTTTGAGGAATTATGTACTTAAAATTTTAATGGTGTTTACATGAGTAACAGTCGACCTGGTGTTTACACTACACATGATGCATGATTATTGTTTGTGGTAGCATGTGGTTGCATGGAGTTGTTGATTTGGGTCCCAATTAAGTTTTGATGTGGTCTGTATTCACTTTTATCTACCATGGAAATGTTTTGACATCAACCTAATTTGAATTTACATGTTTGAGATGCATAGCTGACCTTGAACAAGGATTCAAGGTTGAAGATGGTATAATTATGAGTTTAGTTGGTGAGAGGTGTCAAGATATATGCAAGAGACACGAATGATGTGAAGAATAGTGTGTTAATGTGTGAAATTAAGTAATGCAGTGTGAGATTTCATGTGTTATTTTACTAGATGTAGTGAGTAGAAGGCGGCTATAATTCTTCAATCAGACTGTGAAGGTTTTGAAGTCATTGTGGTGGATTCCCTATTGCATTGAGATGCTTTTCTTTGTGTAACATTCCTTCTCTAGATCTTCATCTCTATTTTGGAAGTGAGCCTTTCTTATTTGTGGAAATGAGCCCTCCGATAGTAAGCCCTATTGTTTTTGGTGTTGATATTACTTACATTGTGAGCTAATCCTCATTGTGCTTTTTCCATCCTTGGGTTTTCCACATAAATTTGGTTTTCTCTTGTGTATGGTGTTAATTTTTTTTAGTTTCTATTATTTGATTTTTATGCTAATTCATCATAACAAATTTAATGGTTTAATGAATAAATTTGGAATTGAATGTGTATGAGAGTTTTGAAGTTTTAAGTTACAACTGATTCACCCCCCCTCTTAGTTGTCTTGTACATTCAACAAAAAAGAGTTTGAGATGTCTATGTTTAGGGAGATGAATTTCTTCCTTGGGCTTCAAATCAATCATAAAGAGAAAGGAATATTCATATCATAGTCAAATTATGTCAAGGAAATGTTGAAGAAGTTTAGAATGGAAGAATTTAAACTGATATCTACTCCCATGGTTATTGGTTGCAAAATGAGTAAGAATGAAGAATCTCCTAAGTCTGATAAGAGAAAATATAGATCAATGATTGGTGGATTGCTATACCTATTTTTTACTACATCGAATATCAAACATGTAGTTTTTCTTTTGGCTATATTTCAAGAAAATCCCAGGTGATCCTGGACAATATTGGTTTACAATTTTGTTGAGGAAGGAAAATTGCAAAAACGCTCCCATGAAAATAAATTTTGGTTTTAAGGGTTCACACGAACTAGGGTGTTTGTATGGACCTAAAATGGGTTTGATCGAACCCCTCTTCGAGTGAACCCTCTTTAATGATGGGACCCACCTTTTCACACATTTTTTAAAATGAAGACAAAGGAAAATTAAAAAAAAAGGGTGGTTCGTATAGACCCCCCTTCGAGTGAACCCCCCTTCGCTCAAAAGGGTCAAGGAGGTTCGCTCGAAGGGGAGTCCATATGAACCCCCCTTTTACCCCCTTCTCCTCCTCTTCTACCAAATCTCTACAAAAATTTTCCTTTCGAAGATCAGGTTGACAATGAAAATGGGGGAGTGTGGTTTGGTTTTTTTTTTTTTTAGTTTGATAATTAACTGTAGGTTTTTCACCAAAAATCAAGCTCTCTGTTCTGCATGTGGAAAAATAGTAGATTATCAAAAAATAAATTGAAAATTTTTAGTGCACTAGATATTACTGTCCTTGATCCAACAAAAAAAAATTGAATTTCGATACATACAAAAAAAGTTATGTTTTAGCTAGTAAATCATGTCTAAATTGTAACTAGTTTAAATTTGAAACTTAATTAAGAAAAAATATTCAATAAAATGTTATGAAACCAATTCCATGTAGTAGATATCGTAGTTACAAATGTAAATTCAAAAAAAAAGAATTTTATCCTTCATAGAAAATAGTATGTGTTAGCTAGTAATGTGACTCTTTAAAAATGGTGTTTATTGTTAAAAACTATTTTTCGAAGGAGATGGAAAAAGAAGAGAAATTTGATTCCAAAAATTTTGAAAAATAAATAAATTAGAATCTATAGATAAAATGTCACAAATCACTAGTTTTCATTGTCTTCAAATTCCTCACAGTTTAGCCACTATAAGTGCCCAAAAGTGGAGATTTAGTTAAAAAAATGTAGTTCAATGTCTAGTTTGGCCAAAAACTGTAAACTAGTATTGTGGTCCGATCACCCTCCCAGAGAGTCAGATGTGGTAATAGTAAAATGAATATTCAAATAATTAAAAGGCACTATCGAACATGGTTTGTGGTATCCAAAGGATACTAATCTCTCTCTAAGTGCTTATACAAATGTAGATTGGGAAGGTTGTGTGGATGATAGAAGAAGTACAAGTGGTGGTGCTTTCTTTCTTGGAAGCAAGTTGGTGTCTTGACTAAGAAAGAATAGGATTTAGTGTCATTATCTAATACAAAAGAAAAATATATTGTAGTAGCAACATGCTACACAAAGGTGTTTTGGATGAAGCAAACATTGAAGGATATATTTGTGTGAACTATGAAAGTAATGGTGTTTGGGAGAAATGGTTTTGATCCACATTTCTCCACATTATAGTTTCTAATTTTTTAGATATGGGAGTGTTCTTACATTGTTCATATCTATCTTCAAACTAACTTTTTTGTGTTTATGTTCTCTACAAGGTTGGATTCATATGTTATAGCATGTGGAAGGTTAACTAGGTGTACAAAAAGATTATGTTCTTTAGGTATTTATTGTTGTGAAGAATTTGTTGGATGTCAGGGTGTTGATGAAATATTCTAGATTATGTTTAAGTTTTGTGTGTGGTCCATGAGTTTTCTTTGTATTTGAGGAAGTGTGTACTTAAATTTTTAATGATGCTAACATAGGTTCGACTGACCTTGGGTGTTTACACTAATTGTGGATATGTTGCACTATTTGTCAAAGCATAGTGTGGCATGCATATATGGATTTAGGTCTGAGTTAATGTGTGATGTGGTCCACCTTCATTCCTCTCCATCGTGGGAATGTTTCGGTGCCGACCTAAATTGAATTTACATGTTTGACATGCACAACCGACCTTGTAGATTGTTTTCAAGGTTGAGGATGGTATATATGTGTGATGAATTGATGGAGGATGTAAGTGTAGATGTAAGGATGTGTTGAGATGCGAATTTAATTAGATGCATAGATCTAAAGTGTGAGCTTAATTCATACGACTCTAATGTAGTGAGTAGAAGGTTCTATATTTGCAAAGTGCCTGAAGTTTTTGAAAGCAATGAGCTAAAGGTTGTGAATGGTGCAGATTTTTTGTGGTGGATCTTTTATATTTCTTTGAGATGGATTTATCATTGTAACAATCTTCTATCTTCTTCTTTCTATTCTGGTAGTGAGCCCTTATTTCTTTTAAGCAATGATCCCTCTGGTAGTGAGCCTATTGTATTTGACATTGCAATTACTTTAATATATTGTGAGTTAATCCTCATCATATTTTCCCTCCTAGGGTTTTCCATGTATATCTTGTGTTCTCATGGGTTTGCATTACTATTTCTCATGTTTATATTTTGTTAATGCATGACAAGGGCTTAATGGTTGTTAAGGGTTTACAATATGCAAATTTGAATGTTAATGAGTGTTTTGATGGTTTAATGTACAAATTATTTACCCCCCTCTCAATTGTCTTGTGCATTCAACATGTTCAATGTTGTGCATGATTCCATAATTTTCACATGTGCAAGATGCTTATGATTAGCTAGAAATACAAGATAAATAATGAGATCATCTTTCATTTTTTGATGTATAAAAATCGACTTCTAGTAATTTTCCTCTTTGATATCCAACTAATAAAACACCCGATCTAATATGTATATCAAATAAAATCTATCTTTGAAGCTGTAGGAGCTTTAGAAGAACAAAATTCAAAGTAATTGAGTATTTTTGTAAATGAGGAAGATGTTTCCATTTAGGATAATTGAATGCATATTGTTGTTCGTAAGCTTTGAGGCATGCAATTTGGAACACTTTGATACATTTAGCTCATTAAAAAGTTGTTCTATGAGTTTTTTCATTTATACCACCTCTTTATGGTCTATAAAATGAGCTGGGGTGGGTGGAGAGTTCCAAATTTACATTTATTCATATGGGACAGATTGAGAAGGGATATTATCTCAAGGAATAATTTAGTTTACTAGTGAAGGAGGAAATTTACTAGTTATTTCAGCTCTCTAATAGCCAAAACATATGACTATGGAAACTTTTCACACATATTGAATGATAATAATCCTAGAATCTAAAGATCTCAAAAATATAGAAATATAAAAGTTGGAGGTGGTATGAATTTGATGTATTGAAATCATTAGTGCATTCTAAAGGATGCCTTTTGATTGTGATAATACTTTGAACAAGTGAGTTGATACCTTCATTCATTCTCTCATAATTTATTGAAGAGGATTTCATCAAGTTTATCTCAATTTATAGTTGAACTTGGATATAATATTTTGATCCATTCAAAAGCTTTACCTTTGAGACAAAAAATGAGAAATTGGAGAGCCACATCTTGTGTAGTGATATTATGTATATTACACAAATTTGTAAGATCCTTCCTATGATCTACAAGATTAACAAAGCCATCTTCATAGAATGGAGGAAATGCCTTCAATGCAAATTTAGAAAAACGACATCAAGAGTAACATTTCCCTATTATACATGTTGTCGAGCGAATGAGTACGTGGAAGAGTAACATAAAACTACCTGCATTCTTCATTTCCCTGTTAGCATGTGCATACCAAACCGCCTCCACTGAACTTCCACCTCCATTGATCGCTATCTTACTGTGGGATAAAATTTCAATTAAGTGCTTAATGATCATTCCAAAGAGATTTGAGTGCAGGTACACCATCCTCAGCTACCCACTCCCAACACTTCAGCCTACTTATATATTGAAATTTCTTTGCAATTATTTTTGCAGCACATCTAACAGCCTCATGCTCAAGTAAATTGTTTCCTGAAATTTATTTTATGTCATTGCTTTCTTAAAATTAATTGTTCTATCAAACAAATGTTGTATCATTTTGCAAAGATTTTGACATGTTTTCTCCATTTATTTCTATGCTGGACGACTTTTATTTCTTACCGTCGCTTACAGTGCTTCTCTATGTAACATTATTTTGGGTGTGCAACTATAGTTATAGGTTGCGTATCATAGCTTGTGTGAATCTCATCAGCTGTCACAAAGAAAAAGTTACAATTATGAGGCTTATGATTGGGTTCATAGGATTTATTAATTGTGGTTGAAGGGGTTTCAGATGTTGTTGCAAGGTTGAATGTTTCTCATGTGCGAATTTTGTGATTAGGTCTATGGAGGGATTTTGTTGGATGTTTGTTGGGTTTAATGTTGGGGTTTTAATGTTTAGTAGTTATGGTTGGGTTTTGTATTATTTTGTTTAGGATATGATGAATAGGTATTGTAGAGTTTATGTCTGAGTTGTGTAGAGTAAATACTTTGGTTATATATAGGGTTTATGTTTGGTGTGTGACAGTTTCAATTGGTGTTTCACAGAGATTTTAGATAGGGTCTTGCTGGGTTTGTTTAGATTCTATGTTTGAGTTTTTGTCGGGGTTTATGAGTTCGATTCTAGGATTTTGTAAGCTTAGCATTTGTGACTTTGTCAGGTTTAAGTTGTGCCTTGTTATGATTTGTCTTATAGCCAGCTGTTTGATTTGTGTTATACCTTATAAGATATTGATACAGAAAAGACTAAGTTTATTAATATGACAGTCGGCGCTCCATTTTACTGGTTGAAATTTGACAAACATCTCATGGCTTTCAATCTACAAGATGGATGATTGAGGCCATAGCCAGAAGTAACATTGGAAGGCCACAAAATTCTGGTCAAAAGAGTAAGAGGAATGAAGCTTATGGTGAAGATGACCAAAAATAGCAGTTGCTCAGACATGTGATGGAAAACAAACGATGCTATGCCATGCATTCACATTCTAAATATATTTTTGGAATGAATACACCTTATAAGATATTGATACAAAAAAGACTAAGTTTATTAATATGACAGTCGACACTCCATTTCACTAGACACATGGTATTCATTGAACTTTGTTGTAGTCTTAGCTTTCTCAAGGCCTCTAACAACTTAGGCACAAGCCTTCGGAAGGAAAATGCATCCCAACGTCATGTAAGGCCTTTTATTGCTTTTCATGTGTGTAAGGCTTGTGAGTCTTTTGCGAGTAATTTGTTGTATAGGGAATGGTTTGGTTGATTTTGCACACAAATCATGACATATAGTTGCCACGTGAATTTCCTTCATTCTTCATGAATACTTTGATTTTATGAAAAGTATGAATGTTGGTGGTTTGTTATGTTTTTTTTGAACCTGAAAGTGCAACTGCTATAGCAAGAAGGATCCAGGCAACAATATCCTTAACACTGGCTGTAGATATTGCCATGACCACAACTTCATTCCCAATTTGACAAAGGAAACTGAGATCTAGCTCAAGCCCAACCATAAACATAAAATAAAGATGACAAAATTATTTTCTAGCTTTGTATTTGCATCAATCCCTGATGAAAACCAACACCCTCCTATAAATATGCAACTAAACCCTCACAACTTCAACATGGATTCAATATTGTTCCATTCATATCTATCATAGGCTTTGCAAAGGGAAGCAAGAGGCATAATGAGCATTTTAATTAGGAAGTCTGGACCACACCTTTAGTTCCCAATATGGAAATAAAATTTAAATGATTAATACATTCCTTCGTGACACAAACTTCATTTGCGTGAGGATCTTTACGGGTATTTTTTCAAAATCTAATTTCCGACTTGGCAACTATCAACAGCTTTCAGAATCAATATGATAACTCATCTATTACTCTCTGGTCTATAAGTACCCTACTTGAAGATATTTATATAATATATTCAATCACAAAGTTAGTAGCTTTGTAAAAATTAAAAAGATAAACCATCTATTCTCAAAACCTTATCATTCTTTTGACATCTAATTGCAATACTCAGTTCACCGATTTTGGTATCTTTTCCCGATGACATGACATGCACATTTGATAGTTTTGAAAGATTTTTTTTCTTTCTCAAAGTTATGTGCACTCTTCTATATGTTGTAATTGTGCAAAAAAAGTCACAAAAAATATTATATAATAATTAATTAGTAAGTATTTTAAGAAAGATATCTTTCAACGTTATTTATATATATTACTTTAAGATATACATGCTAGTATAAAATCACTCAAATCCATACAGAAGCTAAAAAATGATATGTATAAACTTAAATTTCATTGCCTGTTAGGTTCACACATGCCACATCATCAAGAAATAGACAAATAGTGCACTAATGAAATGAAGGAAAATTCAAAATCATCACGATGATGCACTATTTGCTATGAGAAAGCAAAGCTAGAAATGAAACTTTGAATTTAATCTTTGCACAATGATTTGTTCACTAAAATCTAGTAAATATTATGTTAGATTTCGATAAGTTTGCACTATAATTCATAGAACTTGCATCACATTTTTACATGGTTGGAGCCTCTTTTTTATAATATTGAGTTTAAAACTTGATATAATGCATTGCACTTTTTATTGGATGTTGGGTGTCGGTGGAACCTTAAATTTCCATCGTTCCATTGTTCCTATCTTCAGGCCTATGAAATCTCCTTCCTCTGTGTCATAAGGATTTAGGGTTTTATCGCTTTACTCTTTTATACCCTTAACCCATTTGTTGCCGTGTATTTGTTCATTGACCAACTACACTGGGTCACCTTTTAAGTCGAATGTCATTTTATGGCCCCTACTGCCATCTTTGACTAGCCCCATCTTTCGAGTCACCTGTTGTGCCTAACAGGTCCCTCTTTTATGAATAGCATTTGTGCACGTGCCTTTAGTATTACTTAAGCCTACTCTTCGCTGTCTATCACTGGCTTCTAAGCCATCACATATTGGTTCATGAAAACTTTCTTCTAACCTGTGATGAGCAATCTAATGTTTATTCTTGGTGCTTTGTCCATTGCCCATCGCATGTTTCATTGTTATTATGAGAAGGTAACCCATGATGAGCGATGCGGTTAAGGTCTTAACCCATAGTTGGACCTTGCACTATTATTGGTTATATTTTTCCTCTCTAGGGAAAACTTGCGACCACCAATGGGTGGAGTTCCTCCCCATCACGCAGGTTTGGTTTATCGCTGGTCGAGGCGGCTTGGAAAGGAGACAACCAGCGATGAACGAGGTGAAGTAGAAATCTTTGGCTATGATCTTCCCATGACCAAATCGATGGTCAGTATCTCATTGCTGGCCCCAAGGCCATTGCTTGATGAGGTTTCAAAATGGATTGTGAACTGGCGACAAGCGATGCTCTCAGGATGTGGTTGGGATTTTACCATGACAAATAGGATCGACGATGGGGAAACCAAGGACAATTGGGTAAGGATGTAGATGAATATGTGTCTTCTTTAAAGCACCTCCTCACTGTTTCCTGGTATGATCCCTAAAGCAAGTGGAGAATCTTAATATACCTCGTTGATCGAGTTTTAAATCCACAACAATTGACAATGAGGATCTAGCATGCAGTCATTGATATTCCTACCCACACGAGTGAGCCAAGATGGATATTAATTGCAACTGGCCTGGAATCCCTCTATTTAATGAGGATTTTCTATGGCTTAATTAAACCATTTATGAATTACCAGAGCACATAATTAATTGCTGTGAGTCTTGGAAGTAATTGCAGAAGTTTGAGCACGGGCAGTTGCTTAGGTGGTGGCATGGAGTCTTCTAGCATGTAGGTGTGTATGCTTGTTGCATTGCTAATTGTGGTTTAGGTATTCTCTACGACTGAAATCCATGGCTGTTCTCGCTGCTTGTATGTGTGAATTTCCTAGAAACTATGGTTTGCATTTTTTCTACATAACTGGCTTTGGTTGTTATTGCATCCTAAAACAATGAGTGAGCCTAGTACTCCTATTGCACCAGTTCGGAGGTCTCAAAGGTTGAGTATGCAAGAACTAGTTTCATACGTGCCTAAGGATAAACCCCTCCTAGTTGAGGTGCCAATTGTTCCAAAGAAAAGGATAAGTGCATGCAAGAAATGTGAGAAGGTGGTTGTTAGGAGTAGTTATGCCCTGAGAAGTAGATTTGTGTTACAGAAACCGGTTAAGATGAAAGAGAAGGGGCCTCTGTTTGTGAAATATTTAATGAGGTATGGTTCAGGTCCTAGGGTTTGTTCGAAGAAACCCACCACTCCTATCTTAGTTACTGATATTTCTTCAAGTGAAGAGGGAGGAGCTGGCCCTGGCCCTAGTCAATGTCGTGCTTCTTTGGTGCCTTATAGCGATTCAGAGGATGAGATTGTTATTGCAACTCCACTCTCTATCATAAGGCCCAGTGAGGGTGTTTATTTTGTGACTGACAAGGCCGATTAAACCCCGTGTCCTCTTCTAATGGTGTAGGGTTTTGGGTGCTATGGTGATTTAGCTTCTAGGTGGCTAGTTTTGTTGGTTCATGGGTTCATGCCATTGATTGCGATGGTGGTTACTCCGATGTTGGTGTATGTTCCAATTTTGGCAACGCCTTTTGGAAGGCTTGCGTGGTGGCTTCAAAAAATGGGTTGGTGCTCCTTTTTTCCTTTTGCTTTTCCCCTGATAAAGGAATGATTAAAATGTAATAATTCGGTAAATTAACCCCAATGAAATGAACTTTGAAATTAACATAAAATGTAATTACATTTGACTTAGATGCTTTATCACTCCCTTGTATTATAAAAGGGATTTCATGGCTTAATGTAAGGGGTTCTGATGGTTATTTTGAGTCCAGTATGTTCTAGGTAAAATAGAAGTATAAGAAGCAAATGTGAAGGAAAAATGCTTGATGAATTTGACAGTAAAGTGTCTTGGGTATAGGTTATGTATGCAATAGTCTTAAATGGTTTTACATAGATTACTGATATGAAAACAAATTATAAATTCTAGATCATATACTCTCCTTTTGTACATTGTCATAGATCATAAATGAAATTATCAAAGATCGTTTCGTCTATCGTCAATGGTTCAATTTAATGTATGGCTTTATTTCTTTTCTTTAACTCAAAGGGTTAATTATAATGCTTGGGAAAAGTCATGAGTATGTGAGAATTTACGAGGATCTGATAAGAAGTAATGTTTTAGATAATGCGAGTCTTTGTATTGCAAGACATTGCAAAGATAGTCAGTATATTTTTCAGAGTGAATGAATTTGTTAGAGTGAATGAATCAATGTATTACTGGTTGTTTCATATTTGACTGCATTTACCCAATTGATGAGGAACTGGATTAATTACCAATAATTCTGGCAATTAAATGAATAAATAATGTACCTAGCTATGGATTCAATAATCAGAATAATACTTATTAAAGTTTTATCAATCCTGAAATGTATGTTTGACATACGCCCACATTCCTAGCAATATTGACATTAATTTGCTCAAAGACCTGCCAAATATTTAGTGAATTTAGTGTGTTTTCCTCAAATAGGAATGAATCTGTATTGAAATGTTCTTGAGAGGTCGATATATCAAATGAACACACAAAGGAATACCCTCCTTGGTCCTATAGAGCCTAAAGTGAAGGAATAGAGACTCAAGATTCTCTATTCACCATGTTGGCCACTAGCCGCTGGAAATTTTTGAACATAAAGATTGGCTACCTTTTAGAGTGTTCTAGGGTTAGCTGGAAAAAACACCAACAAAAATGGTGACTCTGCTAGGGATAATTTAAGAAAATTTTGATTGAAGAATCTAGCATTAAGAGTCATTTAAGTTCTATTACAGTTTGTAACCAGAGATTGACAATTGTGGAGTATCATTTTTCCATCCGAGTCACCAATAGAAATGGAAACTCTACTGGGAGAGTTCTCATTCTCTAGTTGTAGATTGTTTTATTACAAATTCAAATGGTGTGATAAATTTGAACATCCAGTTCAGACGTTGTGTAATTCTTGAACTTGGTGAAAGTGTTAGTAGTAGCAAAGTGTGAAAGATTTGAAGGTTACTCCATTGTTGGAGCAAACCTAGAACTAAATCTATTTTGAAGATACTTCAATTTATCCTAAAGTATAATCCTCTAAAGAGAGGTGGTAACTTTGAATCAAAGAACCTGACAAAGGAATAACAAAGCTTCAGATCTGCAAATTTCAAGATTGAAGATGGGTGGCTGCTCTGAAACCCCAGGTATTCTCATGAATCTGAAGAAATATCATTATATTGCAGATAATTTGTTGGAATTTTCAAGATGTAGGACATAAATGATTCCCAATTTGGTGAAATAACACTAAGATAGGGAAAAGAAAGATATCTTTGCATAATCTTAAAGTGAAAGTTGATATGGATGTTGAAATCTGTCATATTCATGAATTTCGCTTGTTGAATAACATTATGCAAAGCAGAATTAGAAAATGTACATCATAAAGGGCTTTTTCTCTTAAGTATAGGAGGAATTTAAGTTACCTTTTGATAACACTGACAAATTTTGCAAAGGGTAGAACAAGATGTCTTGTCAAATTGTACATTTGGAACCAAACCTGAATTCAATGAAACATGATGAGTACCCCCTATCACAACAAAGGAATTTTAGTACTGAAAGGTACAGGGCCATAAATTTTAGCAATATTTTTGGTTTTCCAAACATTGTACCACCCAAGATCAGGGACAAGGTACCAAAATTTAATGGAGAGAAGTTTGAGTCAGCAAGCAATCATTTCCAGGAGTTCAAGATTTAATGGGAGATTATGAAGTGGATTTTGAGGATGTGATCATGAAATTGTTTGTGTATTCCTTGAAGGGGGATGCAAGAGACTAGTTCTCATTTCTACCATTATCCTCTATACATTCTGGGAATGAAATTAAGGCAATTTTCATGGAACAGTTTGGTGAAAGAGTGAATCCAAGTGAAGTAAGGAGAAATTTTATACAAATTCATAGAAATGAAGATGAATCAGTCCCCTTTTTTAATCTCAAATTTACATGGGCTATAAGGGATGTCCCTGAAAATATCAGATTGAATGATGCTAAATGTTTGATTTTATACCTTGGTGCATTTGATAGCAAGATGAGCTATCTATCGAGGGATAAAGAGCATGCAACACTACATTTGGCGTATCAAAGTGCCATAAACATTGAGAATAATTTGAAATACTCAATAATGAAAGGACATAGGGCTATGAGTATTGGCCATCACCCAAGTGCACCTCATGCAAACATGACTCGGGGATTGGAATTCAAAAATGATTTTCAATATGACAATTCTTCTGATAGTATGGTTTCTCCATTATCAGAATGTGTGGATTATAATAAATCTCAGGTCAAGAGTGAACAGAGTTTGAGCAATGCTGACAAAAAGTCTTTTGTTGAAGATTTGTATAGAATGCATAGGTTTTAGGTAGAAACATCACATGAATTTCTTTTGAGGTTTTTGGATGTTCTAATAGAAATCCCCATAACTCTCAAACCTAAAGATTCTGAGTGTATTGATTTGTTCTATGAAATTTATGAATCTAGTCTGAGTGCTTTGCATAAAGAATTGAAGCCTCACAACTTTGATCAAGTACCTAATTGGATAAAGGATATGGAATCTATTAAATGTGAATGTGTACAAAGTATGGATTCCTGAGGTAGACACAACAATTGTTCTATTGAAAAGATTTAAAAGGCAGAGCAACATGGTACTGTTGAAGAAAAGGATACATGGGATGATGATTATATGGTAAATATGTATGAAAGCTTTCCTAGTGATGTCTCAGGGAATGGAGAGGCATAAGAGATGTCTGATGTCATTCCATGACATGTCTTGGTCAGTAAGAATGATACTAAGGTTGATTACATTCCATCACAAATCAATAGTAAAGAAATTGAAGATAGATATTCAAACACTCACTTCAAAGAATCTGAACATGGTTTGTATAGTGATGAGTTTTCTTGTGATGAGGAATATAATGATAGCCAACCTGATTATTTTTCTGACGCTTATGAATGCTCCTGTAAGGATTATCTGGAGGTGTTTTCTACGCCTAGAAAATGCAGTGATATGAACATTGATGAAATCACTTGTTCCCTAGTGGATGATCAAGTTTCACTATATGCAAATTTGGAATGTAAGGTAGGTTTGTCATCAACAGAGGATATCAATTATGTGAATGATGAAGAGCTTGAAGATAAGCACATATGTGTTCAGTACGCTGGTACTGAGTATGAAGTTAAAAATGATGAATATGCTTTTGACACCATTGTTCTTGATTGCTTATATGAAGCAGAGGTAGAGTCAATTACGCATGAAGAAGAATATAAGGTGCTTGTGGACAATAAAAGGTTTTCATTATTAAATGAGAAAATTGCACATTATGACAAGCACATGGATTTTGGATGAATTTCATCACACATTAATAATATTGGAAAATCTGCCAATTTATCTGATAATGAATTCTTAGGAGTTGAGTTGAAGGGTTTAAGTATTGATGATGTGGGTGGAATGGAGAGTTCATTTGTATACTCTTCTAGTGATTGTGATGATTCCAAATATAATCATGATATAGAAGATTTGGACTTTTAGATTGAGGAGGTAGAGGTTTCTATGACAACAATGAAGTGGGAAAATCTCTTATATGATGATCCCTTATCAACATATGAGATAACAAATAATGTTTCCTACTAGATTAGGAATAATCCACTTTTTGTTGAAGACTCTGATGAGTGCTTGGCAACCATTATTTGTGAATGTGAAGGATATGACTTAGTTGAGATAGTAGGGAATGGGAGTAAACCTGATATCAAGTTGTTTGACTTGGACCTTGAGGAGGGTAATGTTGGTTCAGCCATTACCTGGGCAGTCATGTGAGAAAAGTGATGGTTATCCACGTGGGGAAGACCTTGGAGATGAAGATGATGAAACTGAATGCTATGCTCGTGTTAATGAGGAAGAATTTCTTGAACTTTTAGATTATGCAAATGTTGCAAGATTTTTTGATTCGTGTGAAGGGGAACTTAGAGATATAAATGACATTATGCATAATGTTAATCGGTATGAGTGTGCACTTGAATTTTTTGCAGAAGCTCCACACCTTATGGATCTTATTATGGAGCCACTTCCATCTAATGAAGTGGACACTTGGGCAGGGCAGAATGAAGATTCCCCTGTTTCTATTTCTCATTCCTCACATACTTTGGGAGAGATTGGGCATGGTACACAACAGTGGGTTTTTGAAGATATTCAATTTGATGGAAAAATTGAATGCAGTGGACACAATCTATGATCAGGTGGAATATGAAAGTTTTATTTTTCCAATTCATCTGAATGAGTTTGTGATGCAATAGGATAATGAGCAGAACAACTTCATGGTAAGTGGAGTGCATGATGTCATTCATGGTGGTATTGGTTGCTCAAAAGTGCACAATGCAGATCTGGACCCATTGATATTTAAACAAAATAAGGTATTTGACAGAGGAAAGAGCTCCTTCTAAGCTTTGGGAGGCCACTAGGACTTTAATTTGGAAAATGAAGTCTATGAAAATGGGTGAGAAGGCTTCTATGATAGAAGAGGAGAATTACATTCTATATCCCCATAACCATGCTCATTCTTCTTACTGATCTGCTTCAATCAGAGATCTAGATTCTTGCTATACCTACAAGAGGCATACATCCCTAGTTGGAGCCACTGATGGAACCTTAAATTTCCATTGTTCCACTGTTCCTATCTTCAGGCCTATGAAATATCGTTCCTCGGTGTCATAAGGGTTTAGGGTTTTATCGCTTTACTCTTTTATATCCTTAACCCATTTGTTGGTGTGTATTTGTTCATTGACCGGCTGCACCAGGTCACCTTTTAAGTTGAATGGCATTTTATGGCTCTCGCTGCCATCTTTGACCGACCCCTTCTTTCGAGTCACCTGTTGTGCCTAGCAGACCTCCCTCCTTTATAAATAACTTTTGTGCACATTCCTTTAGTAATACTTAAGCTTGCTCTTCACTATCTATCACTAGCTTCTAAGCCAACACACATTGCTTCATGAAAACTTTCTTCTAACTTGTGATGAACGATCTAATGTTTATTCTTGGCACCTTGTCCATCACCCGTCGCATGTTTCATTGTTATTATGAGAAGGTAACCCATGATGAGTGATGCGATTAAGGTCTTAACCCATCATTGGACCTTGCACTATTGCTGGTTATGCTGTAGCTTTCTAGGGAGAACCCGCGACCACCAATGGGTGGAGTTCCTCCCCATCACATGGGTTTGGTTTATCGCCAGTCAGGACGGCTTGGTAGGGAGACAACCTGTGATGAATGAGGTGAAGCATAAATATTTGGCTATGATCTTCCCATGGAAAAATCGGTGGTTAGTACCTCATTGGTGGCCCCAAGGCCATCGCTTGATGAGGTTTCAAAATGGATTGTGAACTGGTGATAGGCGATGCTCTCAAGATGTGGTCAATATTTTACCACGATAAATAGGATTGACGATGGGAAAACCAAGGATGATTGGGTAAGGATGCAAATGGATATGTTTCTGCTTTAAAGCACCTCTTTGTTGTTTCTTGGTACGATCCATAGAGCAAGTGGCAACTGTTAATGTACCTCGTTGATTGAGTTTTAAATCCACAATAATCGACGGTTAGGATCTAGCATGCAACCATTGATCTTCCTGCCCATGCGAGCGAGCCAAGATGGTTATTAATTGCAACTGGCCTCAAATCCCTATATTTAATGAGGATTTGTTGTGGTTTGATTAAACTATTTATGAATTACTAGAGCACATAATTAATTGTTGCGAGAACTAGAAGTAATTGTAGAAGTTTGAGTGTACGTAGTTGTTAAGGTGGTGGCATGGCATCTTCTGGCATGTAGGTGTGTATGCTTGTTGCATTGCTAATTGTGGTTCAAGTATTCTTTACAACTGAAATCCATGGGTGTTCTCACTAGTTGTACGTGTGAATTTCCTGGAAACTATGGTTTGCATTCTTTTGCATAACTTGCTCTAGTTGCCATTGCATCCTAAAACAATGAGTGAGCCTAGTACTCTTGTTGCACTAGTTTGAAGAGGTCTCGAAGGTTGAGTATGTAAGAACTAGTTGCATACGTCCCTGAGGATAAACCTCTCTTGGCTGAGGTGCCAATTTTTCTAAAGAAAAGGAGAAATGCATGCAGGAAATGTGAGAAGGTGGCTATTAGGAGTAGCTATGCCCTGAGAAGCAGAGTTGTGTCATAGAAATTGGCTGAGATGAAAGAGAAGGGACCTCTGTTTGCTAAAGAATTAACATGGTCTGGTTCAAGTCCTAGGGGTTGTTCGAAGAAACCCGCGCTCCTATCTTAGTTATTGATAGTTCTTCAAGTGAAGAGGGAGGAGTTGGCCCTAGCCCTAGGGTGATCCCACAATATTGGTTTACAATTTTTGTCCAAATTGGACATTGAAATAATTTTTTTTAACTAAATCTTCACTTTCGGGCACCTATAATGGCTAAACCGTGAGGAATTTGAAGATAATGAAAACTAGAGTTTTGTCATTTTGTCTATAGATTCTAAATATTTTTTTTTTCAAAATTTTTGGAATCAGATTGCACTTCATTTTCCATCTCCCTCAAAAACTAGTTTATTTCAAAAAACAACATTTTAAAAAGTGACGCTCACGTATAATGCATAACTTTTTTTCCATGAAGGATAAAATTCTAATTCTTTCAAATTTAGATTTGTAACTTTGATATCTAGTGCTTCCACTTAGTTAGATAGTTTTTTATTGAATGTTTTTTCGTTAATCAAGTTTTGAAGTCAAACCAATTACAATTCAGACATAGTGTGACTGTATACCACGTAACATTTTTTGTATGTATCGAAATTCAAATTTTTTTTGTGTGTTGGATCAAGGGCTTCAATATCTGGTGCACTCATATTTTTTATTTTTATTTTTTGATAATTTGCTATTTTTTTCGCATGTGCTAAACAAACAACTTGATTTTTGGTGAAAAACCTATATTCACAAGAAATAAAAATAAATGTAATAATAAAATTAAATTTATTTAAATTTATACTTTTTGGGAAGCTTATAATAAGGACTACATACTTACAAAATATAAATTTTAAGTAAATTCATTTGATCCCCCAAAAGTTAAATCAAAAGTGGTTTTTTATCAGCATTTTGATAGGTGTAAGGGAGACTCCATTATAGGTATGGTTTAAAACTAGTAGGGTTCTATCCAAGGGGGTTTGATCTAAGGTAGTTTGATCAAACCATATTCAATTGGAATGCTTTAAATGGAAATTTTTAAGGCTTAAATCATTATAATTTCTAAAAATATGTGGTTTCAGCAAAAATCAATTCCTCTTAGAAATTGTAAACTAGCTTTGTGGGATCACCCCCTAGTCAATGCCCTGCTTCTTTGGTGCCTTATAGTCATTTAGAGGATGAGATTGTTATTGTAGCTCCACTCTCTGTCATAAGACTCGGTGAAGGTGGTTATTTGGTGGCTGACAAGGCCAATTAAACCCCATGTCCTCTTCTAATGGTGTAGGGTTTTGGGTGTTGTGGTGATTTGGCTTCCAAGTGGCTAGTTTAGTTGGTTCATTTTGTTGGTGCTGGTTCGTGGGTTCATTCCATTGATTGTGATGGTGGTTACTTCAATGTTGGTGAACGTGTCAATTTTGGTGACACCTTTTGGAAGGCCTATGTGGTGGCTTCGACAAATGAGTTGGTGCTCCTTTTTTCCTTTTTCTTTTCCTATGTTAAAGGAATGATTAAAATGTAATAGTTTGGGAAATTAACCCCAATGAAATGAACTTTGAAATTAACATGAAATGTAATTACATTTGAGTCACGTGCTTTGTCGCTCCCTTGTATTATAAAGGGGATTTCATGGCTCAATGTAAGGGGTTTTGATCATTATTTTGAGTCCAGTATGTTCTAGGTAAAATAGAAGTATAGGAAGCAAATGCAAAAGAAAAATACTTGATGAATTTTCCAGTAAACTATCTTGGGTATATAGGTTATGTATGCAATAGTCTTAAATAGTTTTACATAGATAATTGATATGTGAAAAAATTATAGATTCCAGATCATATACTCTCCTTTTGTACATTTTCACAGATCATAAATGAAATTATCAAAGATCGTTTCATCTATTGTCAATGGTTCAATTGAATGTATGACTTTATTTCTTTGCTTTAACTCAAAGGGTTAATTAGAATGCTTGGGAAAAGTCATGGGTGTGTGAGAATTTACCAGGATCTGATAAGAAGTAATGTTTTGGATAATGTGAGTCTTTGTATTGCAAGACGTTACAAAGATAGTCCGTATACATGCTAGAGTGAATGAATCAGAGTATTACTAGTTGTTTCATATTTGACTCCATTTACCCAATTGATGAGGCACTAGCTTATTTACCAATAATTCTTGCAATTAAATGAATAAATAATGTACCTAGCTATGGATTTAATAATCAAAACAATACTTATTAAAGTTTTTCCAATCCTGAAATGTATGTTTGACATACACCCACATTCCTAGCAATATTGACATTAATTTTCTTAAAGACCTGCCAAATATTTAGTGAATTTAGTGTGTTCGCCTCAAATATGAATGAATCTGTATTGAAGTGTTCTTGAGATGTCGATATATCAAATGAACACACAAAGGAATACCCTCCTTGGTCCTATAGAGCCTAAAGTGCAGGAATAGAGACCTCAAGATTCTCTATTCGTTGTGTTTGCCACTAGCCTCTAGCAATTTTTGAACATAAAGATTGGCTACCTTTTAGAAAGTTCCAGGGTTTGCTGGAAAAAACACCAATAGGTGTAATGACTTTATAGTGCTATACATCAATTTTACATGGCTACACATAATTTCATACAGAGAAGTTCTATGTGTTATAATTGGGTACCCTTCTATTACGAACATTATACTAGATTTCTTTCATAGTGGAAAGTTAGTTTATTTATTATTTTTTTTCTTTTAAAGATTTTTTGAACTCTCATAGACATGCAAATATGCCATTTAGTATTAAAACTATATTTTAGAATATCACAAATGATAACATATTAAGTGGACGATAATGTATTAGCCTCCTTTTTTTCTCATATTTATAATTCTAAATCTTGTTTCCCTATTTTAATAATTTAGATTTCTTTATTTATGTATTTTTTAACTCAACTCTATACTTTAGATTGATAAAATATATTATTTTACAAATTGAAATTTTAGTTACATATAATAACTTTAGTCCCCCATAACCTCCTACCCAAGGGTGTGGAGGGAATTATAGTTCGGGAATTCTAGTGGGGAACCCAAAACTGTTCTCAGATATCAATAGAAGGAAAGATCTTTTTGAAACAAGATGGAACGCAATGAATCCATACCAGACTACTGAAATAAAATCCAACCTTAGTGAAATAGCAGAACATCATTCGAATGAAGTCAAACTGATGTATTAGATCTTATCAGTGCTAACCCTGGCAAATCGATTCTTATCATCGTCTGCAAATGCAACAGCTTCTTCCAGTTATTTCACAAAAAACATCCTTTTTGGACCATTTTTGAGTCTCTTTCCATGCATGTGTATGCTATCTCTGCCACCCAATGAAGAATCCACAAATTCTGCCACGTTGCCGCATGAGAGTAGTTTGTGTGTCTGTAATACATATGTTATATAGCGATTTGTATTTGGCGTAGAGAGTGCATAGTTGAATAACCCAATCAAATTTTTGATGAGAAACAAACTCACTTATGGACTCCATGCCAACAATCTTTTGGATCTGTGAGGAATGATAGACAAAATCCACTAACGTACAGGCATAAATTGTATACGGTATAATCAGAGAGAATGCCAACATGATAACATAATACTGGGAGAAAAGTCCAAGGTACCCTTAGAATTCCAAGATACTACTTCCAAGGTGCCGGCGCGGGGCTGCTAGGTTCAGCTCACCGATTTCAGAGATTGACATATATAGGGGAGAGGATTCAGTAGTTGAGTATGTTTCAATAGTTGTGATAGTAGTTGTTTATATAATGTTCAATAGTTGTGACTTGACTATCCATAATTAAACAAAATGTATTCCTTTGATCTAAAAAGCAACCAATCATGTGATGCCACATCAGCGCTCAACTACCCATTTTGTGAATACACAAGTATTGGTCTCATTTTTTTTTTGGGCCTTTTCGGACACCTTGACAAAAAACATGTTGATGTGACATCATATTTGATGATGTGGCCCTAAAACGAAAGTTATAAGAAGGGGACTTGCCAAGTAAGCTATTGTAAAAAAATGGGAGTGATTTGAAACTTCCATGTAGGATTTTGAGAAACGCAAAGTTAGGGTGCACAACTACTTGATCCTCTCCCCTAAAAACATATAAAACAAAAACACCAAACTCTAGAAAAAGAGTTGTCCTAGAATTATCTAATTTCTGAACCAATAAAAATTAATTAGAAATAATTTCAAGTTATCCAAATAAAAGATTATTTAATTTAATTATTTATTTTCTATTAAACCTATTATATAAAGAATATTGTAATGAACAAGTTTAAAAGAAGGGAGGTTTGTTACATATCAAATTGTAAGATACGCCATTTAAATTTGCTCAAAACAATACATTTTTTTATATTAATTTATGTGATATTAAATAATATATTTATATGATATTCAATAATATATTTATGAATAAATTTATAAAAGTTATTAAAATGTATTTAAGATATAAAATATATTATTGCACATCAAATTATTAAAAAGTCTTAATCAAATTTGTTAAATAATTTTAAAATGTAAAATTTAATAATATACGTCAAATTATGAAAAAGTCTTCATCTTTTATTTAAGATGGTCAAATTTATTAAATAATAAAAGTGAATAGATTTTTAATATATATATATATATATATATATTCAAATTTAATTGATATTTAATTGCATAGATAAAATGTCAATGAATAAATAAATTGTGTATATGTATGGGGTTATTTGCTATTAAGTTCACTATACATTACAAAAAGTACCAATGCAAAAACTTCTAATGCCTCAAGTTGACATGTTTAGAACAAAACCCACAGAACAACCTTTTTTGAAACAATGACAACAATGTCAATAATGCAACAATGACATGTCTCACTTGCACAACAACATGCACACAAGAGTCACAGGGTAAAGGCACAAAGACAAAGTTGTGTCGAAACAACCAACACTAAACTTTTAAACTTGAATCACTAAAAAGTGACATATATGTTTTGAATTTTGCAATGATGTAAACTAGTAAAATGTGTATTTTTTAGTATATTTTATGTTTGTATTTTAAAAAAAATTTAAAAATTATTTTAAACTAGTTTTTAATAAATTAACACTATAATTTAGTTGCTAAAAATGAAGTTGCATGAGATGTCAAACTTTTTATAGTAAATTTATTTATTTTTCTTTCAATTTTTTTGTGTGTATTTATAACTTGAAACTTCAGTGCATAGATATATTTTTTTCCTATTTTGATAAATATATATTTTTAAATAAATATTAAAATGTGTGTGAATTAAAAAACAATTGTTCCTATTCAATGTCAACTTTTATATTAAATATTTATCTAAAATAGAAAAAAAATTATACCATCTTGAAATAGATTCTTTTATCTAGTACGTCATATTTTTTTCAATTTTTTTTTTAATAAGTTTTAGTATTTTTCCTTGGCATGGTAATCAACCTAATATTTTATGCTGATAACCTACTTTTAGTAAAAATTAAAATAAAATACAAATAATAATTAAACTATTAAAATAAATATATTTTGAAAACTAAACTTATGGATCTACAAAAGGGTATTTTTATTTATTTTTAAATATTATTTACATTATTAGGAGTTATTGAAACTTTTAGTTCAAATAATTTAATTTTTTGGTAATTTTTTTAGACTGCAGGAATCGGTCGGTTATCCGCCCCCCTATAAATTGCAGTGTGCCTGGTAAACATTTTTCACATGACCGATGACGCTGGCACGACATGCCCTCTGGTACCATGGGGATGGTGGGGAGACTAGACCTCATGACCTCTTGCCTACAACAAGATGCTTTAGCCAATTGAGTTAGGCCCGCTGCCCCATTTTTTGGTAAATTGGACTCAAAGTGGTACTCCATATATTTTTAGCCAACAATTTTAGTTGAAAAGGTTGTAGAAGTATCTAACTTAGCTAGAATGAATCTTACTAGATCATATGTTTGACCAAAATTGATTTTTAGTTAAAAATACTTAAATTTAGCTATGCTAATAAGTTGGTTGAAAGTGTGACACAACTTTGTGCTTTTACCCCACAATGACACATCGACAAGAACAATAAGACAACTTCACCATTGCATAAGAAAGGTGGCAATAGTGGAAGACTAACCATGTGGGATAAATCCACCATGATAAAAATATGAGAGAGAGAGAGATGACAACACCTACATGATGATTGGTTGCTAACCCATGATCTCACTCTCTCACAACACCACACCAAGATAGGATGAGGGAACCATCAACCTCCACTGCACACCCTCACAAACTAAACAAATCTAAGGCATGGGAAAACCTTCACAAGAGGTTGCCTAGTCAAGAGGTCTACACAAATCTCCACTAACTAGAATGACCATGAGTCACTTCTAGAGGACAACATGCCTTCTAAGAAATCTTATTGCAACATGAGATCACACAAATGAATGGATACTACTCCACAAAAATCACGACTTATGAAAATTTTTGAGGATACCAACAAGTCCAACCACGAAGGATTACAACTTTCCCAAGACTTTACAAGACTAGGTGCACAATCTCCCTAACACTAGGTTTGACAACCAGACATTCAAAAGAAGGAATTCAAAATGAGGCAAGAAAAGCCACAAGTTAATAAAAACGCATAAGAACATGCACAAAACACTGCTATACCCCTAAGACCATGAGGAATAACATTTTTTAAATTGTTTTCCCATACGAGGCCTTGAAACAAAGAAGAAAGATCGAGTCTTGAAATAAAGAAACTTGACTAGATTTTAAGGGTTCTAATGACTAAAATGTTCAAAATGAGAAAGATACTAGAAATATAAAATTTATTCATGAATGAAAATAAGCTTAGAAAATAATTGGATAACTAAGGTTAAGAGGGTTAACATTCTATTTTTTGTATGGGAATAATGTTGAATGCACTAGACAACTAAGAGGGGAGGTGAATTAGTTGTACCTTAAAACTTCAAAACCCTCATACACATTCAGATCCACATTCATTCATTAAACCATTAAATCTATTATGATGATTTAACAAGAAAAGTAAATAACAAAAATTGAAACAACTTAACACCATACACAAGAGAACACCCAATTTATGTGGAAAACCAAAGAAGGGAAAAACCACAGTGAGGACTATCTCACAATATAAGTAATATCAACACTAAGTACAATAGGGCTCAATGACCAAATAAGAAAGGCTCACTACCAAAAGGTTCACTGCCAAAATAGAAAAGAAGGTAGAGAAAAAATGTTACACAAAGAAAAGCATCTCAATGCAATAGAGAATCCACCACAATGTCACCAAAACCTTCGTAGCATGACTATAGAATTGTAGCCACCTTCTACTCACTGAATCTAGCAGACTAACACATGAAATATCACACTGCACTTCTCAAATTCGCACTCTAACACTTTGCACTTCATATCATTCACATCTCTCACATCTATCTTAACATCCTTCAACACCTCAACTCACAGTTATACCTTCTTCAACCTAGAAACCTTCTCTAAAATCGGTTATGCACCTCAACCATGCAAATTCAAATTAGGTCAGCACTAAAACACTTCCGTGTTGGATATAAGTGAAAGAGGGCCACATCACACCATAATTGAGACCCAAATCTATCACACCACACAACCACATGCTTCTATAAATAATATTTATTCAATGCAAGTAGTGTAAACACTAGGTCGACCATTACCCATATAAACATCATTAAACTTTTAAGTACACACTTCCTCAAACCCAAGGATGAATTGAGAACCACACACGATGATTGGACATGATCTAGAATATTCCTCAAACACTCTTAAATCCAAAAAACTCTTTTGCAACTTCCACCTAAAGAATGTACACACCCAGTACATTGAGATAACTCTACCATAAACTATAACTTGAGAAAATGACTTTTGAAGAACCAAATAATAAACCACCTTGATTGAAAGAATCTATACCAGCATCATAAATACACCTTTTGAACTACAAGACCTGAAACATAGTTGTGGAGGAATACAAAGCAAGTACATTTCTCTTAGAAACCTCTACAATGCATAGTTCACACATTGGTGAATACAAATTCTTCTACACAATGATCTAGCACACCAATTCTTGAATACAACACCTCTGGAAAACCTCTCATTGGAACATATCTGAATCACACAGGAAGATCTTCAACCTAGAAGAAATGGGGGGTAACAGAACAACACGCCTCGATAACGCAAAACACCACTGCAACAGACTGTTTCTATTTTTATCAAATTTTATCAAAAGCACTTGGAAACCAAGCACCAGAGACACATCCTTATCATCTTCATCACTTCCTCAACCATAAACAAAATCTTATCAAAGAAACACTAGAGTTTGACACTAGTAGCTTTAGTAATGACAACATAATGCAACTAATCAAAGCAAGGATAAAATCAAATGCTCACACTCTTGCAACAATCTAATAGAAATCAATGACAACAAAGGATTGTTGGCATCAATGACAACACCAAATGCTCATACTTGTAGCAATCCCCCCCTTTATCATTGATGGCAACACATAATATGAAAAACCATAAAAGACATAATAGATATGAATACCAACACATTAGAACTCTTCACATTACTTCTTGCTCTAAATAATTTATCTTTTACACATTGTTCTCTCTCCCTTTGTATCTTGTCTTTTTCACATGAATATCTCTCCCTTAATAACTTGTTCCTTTTTCACATGAATTTCTCTCTCCTCCTTTGACATCAATGGAAAATGACAAAATATTTGATTTGCTTATTCTTTCCCTTTGACATCAATGAACCTGCTTGCTATTGTTCTACAACTTCATTCCTTTACTATTCTGTATACTCCCCCTTAGGATCACACACCAAATTTTACCAAACTAGCAATGTTACTACCTACTTCCCCTGAGAGGTAGCCTCCAACATCAATCCAAAATAAAGAATGAATCTTGCGGTCCACTGGACTGATGCATCTCCTTATGCATCTAGTTCAAGAAAGGAGGGGAAATAACCCCTGACTTCTCCCAAAGATACTCAAAAGTATCCTTAGGAAGAGACTTAGTAAATATATCAACAATATGATCCTTTGTATGTACATATTCAAGCTTCACCACATTCTCAAGAACCTTCTCTCTTAGAAAGTGATACCAAATCGAAATATGTTTTGTCCTTGAATGCATCACCAAATTCTTTGAAATATTGACTATGCTTGTATTGCCATAGAAGATATAAATTTGTTCATCATACACTACTTTGATATCCTTCAATGTTTTCCTCATCCATAACACATGTGTGTAAATAGATGCTACTGCAATGTACTTAGCCTCTGTAGTGCATAAAGAAATTGAATCTTGCTTCTTACTTAGCCATGATACCAATCTATGTCCAAAAGAGAATGCACCACCACTTGTAATTTTCCTATCATCAACACAACCATCCCAATCTACATCTATGTAAGCACTCAAAGTGAAATTAGTATCCTTTGGATACCACAAACCATGATCCAAAGTTCCCTTCAAGTATCTAAATATCCTCTTCACTACTACACCATGTGACTATCTAGGATCTTCTTGAATTCTATCTACAAGGAAAAATGTATGCATGATATCCAGTCTAGTAGTAGTTAGATATATCATTCCTCCCATCATTATCAATACTTACTATGATTAACCTTAGGAGATTCATCATTATTGCTCTGTTTGTAACTACTAACCATACAAGTATATACTGGTTAAGAGTCTCCCATTCTAAACTTCTTCAACATTTCTTTGACATACTTTGAATATGAAATGAATATACCTTTTTTTGTTTGATTTATTTGTAGACCTAGGAAGAAACTCATCTCCCCAAAAATAGACACATAAAACTGATTTTGGATATCCTATATAAGCTTCTTGCACATAGCTTCATTACCTCCAAAAATTATTTCGTCAATATATACAACCACAATCAAGATTTGATCTTTTTCAACCTTAAAGTAAAGACTAGTATCCACGACACCTTTATTGAATCCCTGTTGTATCAAATATTTATCCAAACTTTCATACTAAGCTCTAGGATCTTGCTTCAATTGATATAATGCATTCTTTAATCTACAAGTCATATTTTTTTTTTCTAATAACTAAAATCTTTTTGGTTGTTCCATGTATACTTCTTCCAATTCTCCATTCAAGAAAGAAAACTTCACATCCATTTGATAGAATTTAAAGTTCTTACGTGCTACAAAAGCTAGAAACATCCCAATAGCTTCCATTCTTGTCACCAGATCAAATGTCTCCTCAAAATCTATTCCTTCAACTTTTAAGTAGCCCTTACACCCAAGTGTCACCTTGGTTCTTACTGCTTCTCCATTCTCATTCAATTTTTTTCTAAATACTCACTTAGTTCCAATTATTTTGTTGTTTACACATCTTGGGACAAGTTCCCAAGTTTTATTCTTCTCAACTCATAGTAGTTCTTCTTCCATAGCCTTCATCCAATGTTCATCTTTGCATGCCTCATTCAAATTTTTAGGTGCAACTTTAGAAAGTAAACACAAATTTACCTCTTCTTCAACAACTTTTCTTCTTGTCAATACACCTTTTCTTTTGTATTTGGATAATCTATTCTTTAGAATGATTCCTCTGCACATACTTAGGGGTTCTAGGGGTCTTTTTTGGAGCTTCTTTCACTTCAATCTACACTTCCTTTTCCTTAGTTTTTTCTTTTTCTCTACAATCAAGATCATCTAACTCATATCCATCTATCACCACCGAGTTATGAAAACTTTCATCAACCTTGAAATTTGCACTCTCAACTTGATCTTTCTTAGTCTTTTAGTGTAGCACTGGTAGGCTTTGCTTTTAGTAGAATAACCAAGGAAAATTCCATTATCATACCTTACAGATTCAAAATTTCCCAATTTTTCTTCATCTCTTCTGATATAAGATTTGCTTCCAAACACTTTGAAGTGCTTCACAGTAGGGATCCTTCCATACCAAAAATCATAGGGAGTCTTTGTGTTGTTTCCTTTTGCTTGAAATAGGAGCTGTTATGTATATAAACATCATTATGAATTACTTATCTCTAGTAGACTTTTGGTCTATTAGCTTCTTTCATCATAGGAACCTTACATCTTCTTAAATAGTCTTGATTTTCCTTTCAACTACTCCATTTTGTTGAGGAGTCTTAGGGGTAGACAAGTGCCTCCTTATACCATGATTCTCACAAAATATGTGAAATTCATTGGAAGTGAATTCTCCACCTCTTTCAGACCTCAAACATTTTATTTTCAAGTATTCATTTCATTCTCAACCATAACTTTAAATACTTTGAACCTATCTAGGGCTTCAAATTTTTATTTAAAAAAAGTAACCCATGTCATTCCAGAATAATCATCAATAAAAAACATCAAATACCTGTTACCTTGAAGAATTCTTACTCTGATACGACCACAAAGGTCTCTATGCACTAATTCCAATAGTTTGGTAGAATATTATTCTTTGACGTTGAAACTTCTTCTCGCTTTCTTTCTAATCTAACAATCCCTACATACAACATTGATAGGATTTGTAATCTTTGGCAGATCTCTCACTACTTGAACTGAACTGATTCTTACCAAATTATCCAAAATAATGTGACACATCCTCCTATGTCATAGCCAACTTTCATTAATATGAGTCATGAATCAATGACCATCGACACCTTTGAGTTGATAAACATTTCCATCTTTCATTATTCCAGCAACACTCATAGTTTTGGACCCTTTTATGATCTCACATCCATCATCTTGAAACATAAGATTGCATCCTTTTCTACACATTTATCCAACACACTGGTGAACGCAACTTCTTCTACATAATTATGATCTATCACACCAATTCTTGAATACAAAACCTTTACAAAACTCTCACCAACATATCTAAATCACATAGGAAGATCTTCAACTTAGAAGAAATGTGAAGTAACATAGGAACACACCTCGACAACCCAGAACACCACTGCAACACACTGATTTCTATTTTTCTTTAAATTTTATCAAAATAACTTGGAAACCAAACACTAGAGACACATCCTTATCATATTCATCACTTCATCAACCATAAAAAAAATCTTGTCAAAGAAACACTAGAGGTTGACACCAATAGCTTTACTAATGATACATAATGCAACTAATCAATGCTTAGATAACATCAACTGCTCACACTCTTGCAAAAATCTAATAGACATAATTGATAACAAAGGATTGTTGACATCAATGATAAAACCGACTTCTCATAATTGCAACAATCCCCCACTTTATCATTGATGACAACACATGATGTGAAAAACCATCAAAGACACAACAACTTTGAATACCAACACATTGCAACTCTTCACATTACTTCTCGCCATGAATAACTTATCTTTTACACATTTTTCTCTTCCCATTTGTATCTTATCTTTTTTACATGAATATCTCTCCCTTAATAACTTATGTAAGAGACCCACACTTCCTTAATCCAAAAATTCACTATTTTTTTTTAACAAAGTAAATCTCTTAATGTCTTCAATTAGTTGTACACTTAGGAACTTATATCCATATAGGATAGGCATCTATCCATCTAGGATAGGCATCTAACCATATGGGTTAGGTTAATATCCATACAATACCAAGACTCATCTATCCATCTAGGATAGGCATCTAACCATTCGGGTTAGGTTAATATCCATATAGGACCAAGATTTATCTATCCAAAAAAGGTAGAAATCTAACCACATAGGCTAAAAAATGCTCTGGCCAGAGACTTAAACTCATCGAGACCATCTGGGTCCTAAGTCACTCTCTAAAGACTACACTTCCTTACTAGGAGTGCACCGAGGTCGACATCCTTAGGAGTATGTGACAAATAATAAAAGCTTGAGTCCAGCCTCAGAATTTAGCCTAAAGCCTCAGGGAATCAAGTGAATCCATCCAAGATTCCTTCTGAGTATACAAGTAATTTCCAACTTCAATTTTAATATTTATTTTTCTTTAACTCAAGGTATCTTAGCAAGACCAACAAGGAAAACACCCTTAGCCAATCCTAAATCCCCATCTCGAGCACCTGCGCACTAGGGATAACTCCATCCCTAGACTGCCTACATACATCGTTTCAGCATGAGATCAAGGCGTATAATATGTAGTTCTATTTTCTAATCTATTGTTTGATGTAAACTGTTTTGTGGGTATGCGACCCTATCTAGGGCCATTCCCCCAGATAGTTTATCTCTGGTTGCTACCCACATAAGGGAATATAAAGCATAAAGATTCATGGTGATCTTTTACTTGTTTGCTAATTCATCTATGTCCTAAATTCCTATAAGTCACATCACCCTTGCCCATTAAATAAAAAATCATCAAAGATTAAAGAATTAAAAAGTCAATTCACATGCCCACACCCTAATGGGGTTTTCTATGATTTTCACTAGTGGATGTAAGTCCATTATAGTATTATCTTTTTAGATTATCGATCCAAGAGGGATTTCCCACCCCTTGGATTTTAACTCCAAAGATGTTTCTTATTACTCCTTGACGATATATAGGGACGATGCTATAGATCCCGTTGTTGTAGCTTTATTAGGCTATAGGTGCAATAACTCAAGCATGATGACATTACCTGTAAATGTGAGTGTGAGGCACCATTAATACCAAACACTGCTGGTTTTTTTTTTTTTTTTCCTCATCTTATTTAAATTTCTATCTAAGAAGAAAATTAAATGCATTAATAACAATAAGAAAAGTAGCTTGTGCACATAAACTAAATGGTAATATAAAAACTTTATGCCTTCTTGCTAAGGAGGTAAAATTAAATGAACTTACTAAAAAGAAAAACTATTTATTCAAAGTACATTTTCTAGAAAGAAGTATTGCATCTACTTACATCCTATGAAAGTGGAACTTTTTGTAACAATGAATTGAATCATGAAAATAGTGAAATCCATTTGTGAAATAAAAACACTTATACATAATGCAGTAAAAATTTCTAGATTTGATTGTGTTTTAGTTTTTCACTAAAACACTTATACTTACTGCACTACTTGATGTATTGTGGAAACTTGATATCTTTAACTTATACATAATGTTAAATTCTTCAACATGGGTGATCTAATTTAGAGATGGTATGAATCTAATTGTATTGCAATGTAAGTATTTCCTAGAAAAGAAACTTGAATATATTTGCATAATCTATGCCATAGAGTAATCTAATTAAATTAGTTTTGATTTAAATTGCATAACACTAATATTTTCAAAATAAATATCCATCTAAGAAAGAATAAATAATTCCAAATCAAGGAGACTTCATGGCATAATCTATTGTTTCAATACAAAAGGTTTATTATTTTTGATTGAATTACATGAATACATAATCCAACTAAAAAATACTTGATTTTAATTGAATAAGTTATTTCATTAATGTCTTAAGATAGATAAACCAATACAATGTCTTAATCTAATAAGAGCCTTGATTTTAATTGTATAAGTTATACTACTAATGCCTCAAGATTGATGATCTAGATCTAAAGTAGGTTTGAATTAATTTGCATAAGTTTATTTTTGATAATGTTCTAATGATTACATAATGATTTATACACTATGCCCTTGTTGTAATTAAATGAATCAACCTTGTTTTAAAAAGACTTGAATCTCCTTGCATATTAAGGGAGAAAATTAATTTAAAGAATAACCATGATGTTGAAGGATTAAGTTTATTGAAAATTTATTAAATGATGAATTTATTTTATTTGAAGAATAACAATAAATCTAAGAGTTAAGTTTGTGGCATAACAAGAAACAATTTTATTAAAGAGATTATTAATGCCTTAAGTTAGATGGTGTTTTGTTTGCATGAATTCAATTTTACTACTTACCATTCGGTAAAACAAGGAACTTCTCATAATGAAACATAAATTTAAGCTTAAAATTTAATGTCTAATAGTCATAATTGTTATCATAGAATTGTAATTATTGTCATAAAGTTATAGTGTTGTCATAAGATATAAATGTTGTCATTCCTCTATTTTAAAATCTTTTATAACTAGGTCCATACTCATAGTTTATCATCACTTTATGAAGAAGAGAGGTATATTCTAAGTTCATTAATTATATTCAACAATAGCTAGTAGTCATCTCCATCTTTTATTCAAAGAAAATTAAATACTATCTCATAGAACCATGGTTTGGACCAAATCTTCATCAATCATAGATGCTAGTTAATTTGTTGTCTTACTAAATTAGGGTAACATTATTAAAATTAAGAGGTTCATGTAATTTGAATTCATTTAATGAAGAAGTCCATCCTTTGATTGTTAATTAGACCAAATAAATTGATACCCCTTTTGAAAATTCTATCAATTTATTTATTTTCAAAGGACAATCTAATTTCAGAATAAAAAAAACTATTTTAATTATGACTTAACTAAATTAAAAGAATATTAGTTCTTGTATATATATATAATTTCAAAATTTAACTTAAAAGAATTAAATGTTATAAATAACTTTAATATAAAAACCCATATTATAAAACATATGTATTTAGATATATTTTATTTTATTTTAACAATAATAAAATAATAATTTATTTATTTGTAAATTCCATTTTATTAAAAGTTAATTAATATTTGTAATGACAAAAATTTAAAATAAAAAATATTTCTTTGTAAATAAACATAGATGAGAATATATATATATATTTTTTTTTTTAAATACATTGATTTAAAGATGAAAAAAAAAAGGAAAATTAATTTTCATTCTAAATTTAGTTTGGAAAAACAAAGAATGGTAAGGAAAATAATGATAGATTGATTCTAACTTTATTTTAAAATTTGATTTTCACAAACAAGGATAAGAAAGAGAGTAACAGCTTGATTCTAACTAATTTTCTAGATTTAATTAGTTTTCTAAAAGAAAATCAAAAGAAAGGGAACCTAAATGTTGATGAAGTTGCAACAACTCTTTTTCCAAATCTTCTCTTTGTGCTTTCTTCAACTTGATTCTTTTTCCTTCAATTTTATCTAAAATCCTTCTTCAAAGTGATAGCATAAAGATAGCATTCATGTGTTGTTGATGAGAGAAGAAATGGCCTCAATTTATAGACTTGAAGGGACATAAATAGAGGTCCAAGATTGAAGATTGATTCAATGGCTAGGATTGTTTGAGAAGATGGGGTTTGGATTGATAGCCTCACCTTGTGACACGTCACAAGTAGAAGACTTTAAAAAAATAGGCTCACATGGCATGGGGAGAGCAGCCAAGGGTGCTCACACATGTGTGAGCACACCTTGGGAGAGGTGGATATGACAAGTCTGCCACACCTTTCCCAAAAACATAAAACCCGTCACTCCTCTTTAAGTGGCTTTTTTGGGGGTTCATACTTTGCCCAAAAGGTCATATTATGTTCTCAATAAGTTTCCACCCCATAGGTACTCACCCTAGGGGTTCATTTTTACCCTAAAGTTAATAAAAAAAGCCCAAATAGCCTTATGCAAGAGAATTCTAATTTTAAAATACAAATTTTGATTTGTGAGCACACCTTGGGTAGAGGAGATGTTGACATGTCTATGAAATATAAGAGAGAGAGTGGCTTGATAATGACATTTTTATGACATGTAAGAGAGGGGGGGTTCGACCATGTGTGCTCACACATGGGGAAACCAAATGGATCAAAGAGGAAAGGTCACACGCATGGTGTGAACTCTCACACAAGGGTGAGTGGGGATGAGTTGTAAGGTGATAGTGACTTGTGCATGCAAGTCACATGTGAGGGAGATTAGAATAAATTTTAAATTTGAGAAAATTATAATAAAGATTAATTAATCAATTATTCTAGGATTAATTGATTAATGGATTATGGAGGATAATGACATCTCCCTAATCCTAATTAATTAGATTAAATGATGTATTATATTAATTAATGTGACTTAGGAAAGTGGCTAATTTTATTAATTAAGTATAATGATAGGTTGTGCTAATTAATAATGCTTAGGATAGGATGGGGACACTTGTCACATAATGACTTAATTTTTATTTAAAATTATTTTATTCCTTAATTTTTCCATTTCTCCAACACCATGTGCTGAAATTATTAATGAAACACTTATTTATTAATATTGTTAACTTTTATTTGTTCATTTTTAGGAGTGTGTATTTAATAAAAAAAATTTGTGTTCTTTATTTAGTCTCTACGTTCTTTACACATAATTTAATTGTATAAAACCACTTACATAATATTTCCACACAAAATTATAATGTCTAAAGTTTTAACAAAAAGAGGGTCATGAAAACTTATTCCTTTTTCACATGACTTTCTCTCTCCCCCTTTGAAATCAATGGAAAAAGAAAAAATATTTGTATTGCTTATTCTCTCCCTTTGACATCAATCAACCATCTTGCTACTGCTCTTTAACTTCCTTCCTTTGTTGCTTTGTATACTCCCCCTTAGGATCACACACCAAACTGTACCAAATTAACAATGTCACTACCTACTCCGCTTGAGAGGTATCCTCTGACATCAATCTGGAATAAAGAATGAATCTTGAGATCCACTGGACTGATGCATCTCCTTATGCATCTAGTTCAAGAAAGGAGGGGAAATAACCCCCAACTTCTCCCAAATATACTCATAAGTATCCTTAGGAAGAGCCTTAGTGAATATATCAACAATTTTATCCTTTGTACCACATATTCAAGCTTCACCTCATTCTCCACAACCTTCTGTCTCAGAAGGTGATATTGAATTGAAATATGTTTTATCCTTGAATGCATCACTAGATTCTTTAAAATATTGACTGCACTTATACTTTCATAAAAGATAGAAATTTGTTTATCATACACTACTCTGATATCCTTCAACATTTGCCTCATCCATAACACATGTGTGCAACAAGATGTTGTTGCAATGTACTTAGCCTTTATAGTAGATAAAGAAACTGAATATTATTTCTTACTTAGCCATGATATCAATTTACATCCAAGAAAGAATACACCACCACTTGTAATATTCCTATCATCAGCACAACCATCCCAATCTACATCTATGTAAGCATTCAAAGTGAAATTAGTATCCTTTGGATACCAAAAGCCATGATCTAGAGTGCCCTTCAAGTATCTAAATATCCTTTTCAGTACTGCAACATGTGACTCTCTAATATCTTCTTGAAATCTAGCCACAAGACAAAGTGCATCTATGATATCTAGTCTAGTAGCAGTTATATATAGTAGTCCTCCAATTATTGATCTATACTTGCTTTGATTAGCCTGAGGAGATTCATCATTCTTTCTCAAATTGTAACTAATAAACATACAAGTAGATATTGATTAAGAGTCTTCCATTCCAAACTTCTTCAAAATTTCTTTGACATACTTTGATTGTGAAATGAATGTACCTTTCCTTGATTGATTGATTTGTATCTAACCAAGGATGAAACTCATCTCCCAAAACATAGACATCTCAAACTCATTCTTCATATCCTCTGCAAACTTCTAACACATAGCTTCATTACCTTGAAAAATTATGTCATCAATATATACAACCACAATCAATATTTTATCTTTTTCAACTTTAAAGTAAATATTACTATCTACAACACCTTTATTGAATCCTTGTTGTATCAAATATTTATCCAACCTTACATACCAGGATCTAGGATCTTGCTTAAATCCATATAATGCATTCTTCAATCTACACGCCATATTTGGTTTGACTGATAAGTAAAATCCTTCTAGTTGTTCCATGTACTCTTTGTCCAATTCTCCATTCAAGAAAACAGACTTCACATCAATTTGATAAAATTTAAAGTCCTTATGTGCTACAAACTATAGAAACATCCTAATAGCTTCCATTCTTGCCACCAGATCAAAATTCTCCTCAAAATCTATTCCTTCAACTTGTGAGTAGCCCTTACACACAAGTCATGCCTTAGTTCTTACCACTTCTCTATTCTCATTCAGTTTGTTTCTGAATACCCACTTGGTTTGAATTATGTTTATGCTTGCAGGTCTTGGGACAAGTTCATAAGTTTGATTCTTCTCAATCTACAGAAGTTCTTCTTCCATAGCCTTCATCCAATGTTCATCTTTACATGCCTCAATCAAATTTTTAGGTTCAAATTCAGAAAGTAAACATAGATTTACCTTTTCTTTAGTAGCTTTCCTTCTTGTCATTAGACCTTTGATTTTGTATCCAATGATATATTCTTTAGAATTATTCCTCTGCACATACTTAGGGTTTCTAGGGGTTTTTTTCGGAGCTTCTTCCACTTCAATCTACACTTCCACTTCCTTAGCTTTTTCTTTTTCTCTGCAATTAGGATTATTTGATTCATATCCATTTATCACCACTGAGTTTTGAAAATATTCATCAACCTTGAAATTTTCACTCTCAACAATCTTTCTTAGTCTTTTGTTGTAGCACTAGTAGGCTTTAATTTTAGTAGAATATCTAAGGAAGATTCCTTTATTAGACCTTGCATCAAAATTTCCTAAATTTTCTTCATCTCTTCTCATATAACATTTGCTTCCAAACACTTTGGAGTGCTTGACAATAGGTATCCTTCCATACCACAAATCATAGGGAGTCTTTGTGTTGTTTCCTTATGCTTGAACTAGGAGTTGTTAAGTATATAAACAACATTATGAATTGCTTCTCTTTAATAGACTTCCAGTAGATTACCTTCTTTCATCATAGTCCTTGCAACTTCTTGAATAGTCTTGATTTTCTTTTCAACCACTCCATTTTGCCGAGGAGTCCTAGGGGTAGACAAGTGCCTCTTTATGCCATGATTCTCACAAAACATGTTAAAGTCATTAGAGGTGAAATCTACAATTCATTCAGACCTCAAACATTTTATTTTCTTATTCATTTCATTCTCAACCATAACTTTAAATGCTTGAAAGCTATCTAGGGCTTTAGATTTTTTTTTAAGAAAAGTAACCCATGTGATTCTAGAATAATCATCAATAAAAAAGCATGAAATACCTATCACTTTGAATACTTCTTACTTTGGTAGGACCACAAAGGTCTGTATGCACTAATTCCAATAGTTTGGTAGAATATTTTTCTTTGAGTTTGAAACTTCTTCTTTGTTGCTTTCTAATATGAAAATCTCTCCATACAACATTGATAGGCTCTGTAATCTTTGTTAGATCTATCACTGCTTGAATTGAATTGATTCTTACAAAATTATTAACATTAATGTGACACATCCTCTTATGCCATAATGAAATTTCATTAATATCAGTCATGAATCAATGAAAATTAACACCTTTGAGCTGATAAACATTTCCATCTATCCTTCTTCCAACAACAATAATGGTTTCAGACCATTTCTTGATCGAACATCCATCATCTTGAAACATAATATTATATCCTTTACTACACATTTATCAACACTCAAGAGGTAATTCCTTAAACCCTTAAAAAAGTAAACATCATTAGTATTATGCTTACCTTAAAAGCTTATTGAACCTATTCCACATATATTAGCACCTAAGTCATCACTAAATCTAATAAGTACTCCATCATAATTTTCAAGTTTAAAAAACTTACTCTTATATCTAGTCATATGGTTAGAACATCCACTATCAATGATCCAATAGTTCTTGTCTTGTCTCTCATGAAAAGCATATAGTACCAAAGTACCTTCATTATTATCCTTTCTCTTTGGAGGGAATTCCTTCACAAATATTCCAAAGATAGCATAAATAGATTCATCTTTTAAAGTCATGAACAAGAAATCATCATCATTGTCATCTCCATAATCAAATTTATCATAAAAAATACTTGCATATTCCCTAACATAATAGCTTTTCTTAATGATTTTACCTCCATTCTCCTTGTTTTTGTCATTCACAACTTTTTTGGACATCTTGAAGCATAGTGGCCTATCTTTCCACAACTAAAACATTTGAAATAAAACTTACCCTTGTACTTACTAGTGCCCTTTTTCATCCTTCTCACAAAGTTAGCTTCCACATCATTAAGATCGTCTTGAACTAATTCTTCATTCTACTCTAATTTTCTAGCCTTAAAATTAGTCTCAAATTTTGTACTATTATTATTACCAAATTTTCTCATTTCAAATGTAGTTAGAGAGCCATATAATTAATCTCTAGTATAATGCTCTAGATTTTGAGATTCCTGAATAGCAGAACCTTTATGACTATAAGCTTTAGGAAGGGTTCTAAGAATTTTCTTTAGTATTTTTGGTTCTTTGAATTTTCCACCATAACCTCCCATGGAGCCAAGACCACTTCATCCACCATCTATATATAGCTTGTAATGTTTTTATCCTTAGACATCCAAAAGTTCTCGAATGTGATATTTAAATTTTGCATCTTAGCTTGTTTGACCATATCATCTTGTTCATAAATACTTTCCAACTTTTCCAACTTTCTTTACCAGTTTTCAGATTCATAACTCTCAGTAATTCAATTTTTTTAAGAATACTCAAGATATCATACCTTGCTTTACTATTTCTTTCATATGCCTTGAGTTTAGCTTTAGTGCTTGGACTATTTGTAGGCATAGCATATTCATTTTGAACTAATTTCATCCTAGATAATCTAGAAATCCTCCCATCCTTGCTTTCTAGAATGCATAACTTATGTTCCATCAAATATAGGGATCTCCTTCTTGTGCACCATCCCAAATATACCTTAAGTGATTAAGCTTTCTTCAAGGAACCTTCCTTTGATACCAATTTTTGAATGCATAAGACAAATGAGAGGGGGGATGAATCAGTTGTACCTTAAAACTTCAAAACTCTCATATGCATTTAGATTCTCATTCACACATTAAACTTTTCAATATGTTATGATGATTTAGCAAGAAAAGTAAATAATAGAAACTAAAAAAACTTAGCACCATACACAAGAGAACACCATATTTACGTGGAAAACCCAAGAAGGGAAAAAAAATAATGAGGATTAGCTCATAATATAAGTAGTATCAACACCAAATAGAATAGGGCTCATTGTTGGAGGGCTCACTACCAAAAGGCTCACTGCCAGAATACAAAAGAAGATAGGGAAAAATGTTACACAGAGAAATGCATCTTAGTGAAATAGAGAATCCAACACAATGTCCCCAACACCTTCGTAACATGACTATAGAATTGTAGCCATCTTCTACTCATTGCATCTAGCAAACTAACACATGAAAGATCACATTGCACTTCTCAAATTTTCACTCTAACACTTTGCACTTCATATAATTCACATATCATATTGAAGTGAAAGTGGACCACATCAAACCTTAATTGGGACCTAAATCTATAACACCACACAACCACATGCTTCTATAAAAAATATTTATTCATCACAAGTAGTGTAAACACTAGGTCAGTTGTTACCATGTAAACACCATTAAAATTTTAAGTACACACTTCCTCAAACCAAAGGATGACTTGAGAACCACACACCATGCTTGAACATGATCTAGAAAATTCCTCAAATACTTTGAAATCCACCAAACTCCTTTGCAACAACTTCCACCTAAAGAATGTACACACCCCATACACTCAAATAACTCTAGGCCATACATTGTAATTTGAGAAACTGACTTTTGTGGCACCAAATAATAAATCACCTTGAATAAACAAAGATTACAACATAATAAAAGCACCTTCCAAAATATAAGACTTGAAGCATAGCTATGGATGAATGTAGAGAAAGTACATTTCTCCCAAACACCTTTACAATGTACAGTTCACACACCGGTGAACACAACTTCTACATAATGATCTAGAAAACTAATTCTTGAATACAACACCTTTGTAAACCTCTCACCAACATACCTAAATTGCACAAGAAGATCTTCAACCTAAAATAAATGCAAAGTAACATAGGAACACACCTCGAAAACCTAGAACACCACTGCAACACATTGTTTCCTCTTTTTATCAAATTTTAAAAGCACTTGGAAACCAAGCACTAGAGACACATCCTTATCATCTTCATCACTTCCTCAACCATGGACAAAAGCTTATCAAAGCAACACTAGAGGTTGAAACTAGTAGCTTTACTAATGACAACATAATGCAACTAACCAAAGCATGGATAACATCAACTACTCAAAATCTTGCAATAATCTAATAGACATCAATGACAACACCAAATGCTCATTCTTGCAACAAATAAGGACACTCTGACAAAGAGACAAATTTTGAGTTTTTAAGCCTATCAAATAAGACCACCCAAACATGCAACCAAGATGGATAAACTTACCAAGCCACCCAAAAAAGAAACCAAGCATCCCAAATTTACTAGGCCGACCAACTAAACTTTGCCACTTTTATGGTCAGTCTAGGTCAATTCAATGTAAGACAAGACTATTTATGTACAATACCAGGCCATGTAACTATGAATAGGACCACTAAATTTATGTTAAATACACAATAAATTTTACTAAGTTTATTTTATCCTTTTAAGATATAAATACAACATAATATGAATATGATGCCTAGCACAAACATCGATACATGTAATTAGGGCTAAAACACTAACATTTACAAATCTTACAATCCTTCTTAATGAAAGGTCCATTAATATGAATATTATAATTTGAATGAAATGAAAACATCTAATTAAAATAATTAAACTGGTAGAGCATGGTTCCATGATGTTCCTCAATCCATAAACCTCCAATCCCCAATCATGGTTACCACACCACCTAACCTCATGGAATCAAATGATCTACTCCCACCATGCTAGGAGATAGTCACATGGGCCACATGCACAATAATCATGCCAAAAACATGGGGAGATAGATTACACACAAACCATACATTATTAAAATACTTGACATACACATCATATATCAAACAACCATCCAAATCACATAATGGGTCCAAGAGAAATCATCATTTGGTACAATCACCATAACATAGCACAATAAACATTGGAAAAAAGTTACCAATGTCACATCAAAATCCACATTAGGACAACGCAACCATGCCACATCATATAAAAATCATGGGATAACTCCCTACAAGTGTACCACAATGATCATCATAGGGCTAACCACCAATGGTGGATCACACACACAAGACACTAGGGTAAGATGCCAGAGAGCTACATGTGAATATGCAAGGGAACCCCGCATAGGGCAGCCCGCAGGGGTGGACCCACATGGCCTGAAGGTTGTCAGTTTTAAAGTTCAAAGGAAGACTGCCAACAGAACCCCACCAAAGCCAAAGACTTAGAAATTTGGGAAGAGGTGAAACTTGGTCAACTCAAGATGATTCTTCTAAGACTCCTTGACCACTTAGGACTCAAAAATAGGGGGGACACAAAATGAGGTGGTGAAAAAAGTGACCCAACAAAGTGAAAAGAGAGGGTCCCCATTCTGAACGACGTGTGTGTGCTATAGGCACAACAAATGGTGACTCTGCTAGGGAATGCTCCTAAGCGTTCTAAGGATAAATGTTCATTCAGAAACCAAAATCTCTGGTTTCGCAAACCAGGGGCCAGTTTCCAAAAGTGAACTAGGGGGGACTCAAAGGAGAACAAGATCCTTAATTGAATCAACTCACAGAACATCTTAGAAGTGTGTGCGTATAGTGAGTTCATTCCCTTTCCTTAGAAACTATGACAAGTGGGAGCTAATCAGACCAAACAAGCTACATGAATCATCTAAATCCAAAAGTAACTTGGACATTGCCTTGCTGCCAATCAGGCATCCATAGCCCTGACGAAGTTGTCGCCATGACCCCACGAACATTGCTCTACTGCTAGGTGGGCATCCATAGCCCCGGTAGAGTTATTCATACACCCATACAGTTAATTGATTTCAACATTTTTCCTTTTCTTTTCTTTCTTTTGATACCTCTTTTAGTATTATTTCTTTTTCTCAACCATGTAAGCATCAAAGCCTACTATGGGTTTGGAAATCACAGTGGTCACTAGAGCAGACTTATGATTTTTTCGCTTTCCCAATCATCATAATGACCACTATACAACCCTTTAAAAATAATTAGTATACACTTTGTGCAAGATCTAAGATGAACGTAAAAGGAAGATTCAACTAAGGGTCGAGTTCTAAATCAAGTTAAAGTTCATATAAGGAAACCATTCTATAGTAGCAATCAGAGACCAATAGTTGAGAGTGAATACTTATCCAAAGAACACTAAAGCAAACAACATAGTGAACCATTTTTCAAATCGAGCATGACCACCGCATCAAAAATGAAGACGCTCTTAGTAGGACACAAGCGGTCAGGAAATTAGCAACACAACAAAACAAAAGTGAAGCAAAGCAACAAAACAAGAAAATTGAAAGCAACCTACAATAACCTATATACAGGTATTTACAAAGATCAAGCACAAAAGAGCTTAGGAAAGGAAATAATGCTTAAGGTGCTGCCTATTGATAGGCAACAAGACATCTTTACCAGTTAAAGTCTTGAGGCAAAAAGCATTATCTCCCAAGATTTCAGAAATTTGAAAGAGGCCAAGCAAGAGCTTGTCAAATTTGTCATGTTCCCCATTCTTCTTTTGGGCCTTGTCCACGCATAGGACCAAAGCAACTATTCTAAAGGCCTTTACTTTGGCTCATTGGTCGAACCATCTTTTGACCATGCCTTGATGTTTGGAAAATTTTTTAATGGCACGGTCATGTACCTCTTCCAAGTGGAGTAACTCAGCTAAGTGAGCTTCTCATTGATCCCCTTCTTCGTAAAAGTTATTGATGAATTGGAGGGTGGGGATCTTGAGGTGAACTTAGAATATAGGCTCCAAGCCATAAATGAGGTGAAATGGGGAATCACTCAAGGAAGCTTTGTGGCGTGTGCAATCTTCCCAAAGGGAAAAATGAAGCTAGGTGTGCTAGTCCTTGGGATTCCTATCAAGCAACTTTTTGATGATGGTGATGAGGTTCTTGTTTGTGGATTTAGCTAGGTTGTTGCCTTGTAGATAGTAATTGGATGATAATTTGAGGGAAATTCCGTAGTCAAAGGCCCAACTAGAAAACTTGAGCGAGGAGAAAGTGGGACCATTATCACACACTAAAGCATATGAGCAATCAAAGTGATTTACAATGAAACTTTCGAGAAAATTTGTAACTACCTATGTGGTGCATTGTCTACATGCAATAGCTTTTGTCCATATAGTAAAATAATCAGTGGCAGTTAGAATGTACTAGTGATCTGCAGATGATGGTGGGATTACTATACCAATGAAGTTGAGACCCCATTGCACGAACGGTCTTACCTCCAGAACTGGTTGCAATGTGACATCAACAATTCTCTCTTTGGTTGTAGCAGTTTGGAAGACATGGCATGTATAGACATGGTTGTGTGCATCCTTGAAGATTGTTGGCCAGTAATATCCTGCTTGTAGGATTTGATGAGTGGTGGAGGGGATCGATCCATGAGCAGTGCCAAATTTATCATGAAATTCATTCAGCACACACACTGCTTCCTCTTTTCCAAGGCACCTAAGGTAGATGCCTTCATGATTCTTCTTGTAAAGTATAGACCCTCGCAACATTTAGTTGTTTCTTTTTAGATGAAGAGAACATTTTTGAACTCCTTGTAGATGGATTGGGCACTTTTTGTTCAACAATTAGTAGACGATATCATCATACCACTCCCCTAGGGAAACATCTTCAAGCTAGTATTGCTGGACCGTAAGCTCAGGTCCTGCTTCAGCCATTGTTTCAACTATTGTTTGGGTGAGGGTGTGTCCTCTTACTAATTTCATTGGCTAAATTTACATGTTGTATTCTTGCAGCAAGGTCACCCACTTTTCTCTTCTTTCACCTAGTTCATTTTGCATCAACACCGTCTTTACTGCCATATCAAGCACAATGGCAAACACCTTGATCTGTAAGATGTAGTGTTTTGAAATTTTTAACTCCTCTGACCAAGGCATATGCCTGATTTTCTAAATTGTGATCTCATCTTAGCATCCTTCAATGGAGCACATATGAAAGAAATTGGGTGCTCACTCCCCTCATCATCCTTTTGGGTCAGAATGCTAGCATACAAATGGTCTGAAGAAAAGAAGTAAATATAGAATGGCTTCTGGTAACCAGGACTAACTAGCATAGGTGCTTCAACAATAGCTTTCTTGATTTCTTTGAAGGCCTGCTTTGCCTCTAGAGTCCACTCAATTTTGGAATCTTGCTTCAACATGGCGTTGAGTGTTTTAACAGTTTCAATAAAGCCTATAATAAATTTTTAGACAAAATTTATCTTTCCAAAGAAAGATTTCATCTCTTTCTTGCTACCTAGCAGCTAAATCTTCAAGAGGGACTAGATATGCTTGGGGTCTATGGAGATACCTCACTCTAAAATAACGTGTTCGAGCAGCTTACCTTCTGTAACTCTGAAGATGCACTTCTTTGAATTAAGGGATATCCCAAAGTCTCTACATGTCTGAAAGACTTTGCACAAATTGGAAACATGATCACTTCGCTTTTTTTTTTGAGAACATGGTCAAATCATGCATGTAGTTGATTATGCACTTTCTGATCAGATCTTTGAAGGCTATTTCCATTGCAGGTTGGAAGGTGGTGCCGACGTTGATGAGTCCGAACAACATTCTCCTATATGCAAAGGTTCCTCACTTAGTGGTGAACGATGTCTTGTGCCTATCTTCGTATTGCACCATCACTTCTTTATATCTAGAGTACCCATCAAGGAAGGACATCATCTATGAACCATTGATGATCTACAACACTTCATCCAGCGAGGGAACAAGATAATTATCTTTCTCTAAATCTCTGTTCAAATTGCGAAAATCCACGCATAGCTTGATTTCTCTATTCCTTTTCCTAACCAGGACTAAATTGGCCTCCCATGTGGAGTGCCTGACTGGGAATATAATTCTAGTTGAAAGTAGCTTTTGTACTTTCTTGTAAATGATGGGATCCAACAAGGCATTAATGGGAAGTTGTCACTATCAAAAAGGTCAGACATCTGATTTAAGAGAAATAGTGTGTGTAATAATGGAGGTATCATATGTCTTTAAATATTCATAGCTCCATGCCACTACATCATGATACTTCCACAAAGCATCAATGATTCATTTTATTTCTTCTGACGTAAAAACCTTACTAATGAATATATTTTTAACTTCCTCGGTTATTCCGAGGTTGTGAGTGTCACACTGGTTGTCGATTGAATCCTTCTTTTCCTGCTATTCTTGGTCTCAAATCTAATCTAGGTCAAATATCCATTCAAGTTGGACCATACCTCTTGGAATAGTGTTTTTTTGAGGTGGATAACCCCCTCTATATCCAATTTAGCTTCCTTAGGCTTAGTTTCATTAATTATTTGAGTTGCAAACACATCAGAATTGGTGATAAACTCCAAGATGTGTTTTTCATCATTGAATACCTGGAAATGAGTGACATTGTCTAGCACATATGGGGTGGAAGTAAGCTCAATAGTGAACCTTTTGAGACCAAAAGAGAGGGGTTGTAGCATGTTGGCTGCTTGAGCTAAGGCATCAGTAGTGTGGTTTTGGGAGTGAGGGATTAGCTGGATATTAAAGGCATTTAGGCTTTCTAAAATATCCCAAACTCTATTCCTATAGTTTGCTAGCCTTATATCATGTAGGAGTATAATTTTCTAAATTTTTTTACTACCAAGTCTGAATCACCAAAGACTTGCAATATTTTAAATTTTTTTAAAGCCATTAGGAGACCATGAACCAATGTTTCATACTCCGCTACATTATTCATGCAATAAAATTGAAGCCTATGAGCAAAAAATTAGGTCTTACCTGTGGGGCTAATGGGTTCAAATCTAGGTCCTGCTCCTTTCTTGGACTTACATCCATCAAAGCACATCATCTAGAGCTTGGAAGGTTCCTTAACCTCAGGGCTTATCATATATCCATGTCTTCATGGCTGCATGTTTGTATCTACAATTTCTGGAGTAGACATTAGCTCAACATGATTAGTGGTAGGTGGTCTGGTTGGTAGCTCCTCTTGAGGTGTAACTTGTCCTTTGACGTGTTCTATTGCTACCTGACATAATCAACACTAAAATTCTGAGTGGGTAGCATTATGCACTATACACCAACTAGGCAACAAGAGCTCTTGAAAATCCATTCTTGCCCCTAGACTAAGCTGATCCTGTATGCATTTTTCCATGAAATCTTGGAATCCATATAACAATCCCAAATTCTCATCATTGTACACTTCATCAACGTTAGATTCGGCCAACATTTCCATGTTTTGGGGCACATAAGCTAAGTTGGCCAGAGGGCTGGATAGTACCAAGAAGACTTCTTCAGCCACCTCTTTTTCTTGAGGCTCCGATTCTTCCTGATATGCTACGAGAGAATAATTTCTTAGCTTAGTTTTAGCAAACAACACCTCATTGAAGTTATTGTATTCTGTAATCATCAACTTCATGTCGGGTTCTTGGTCAATGTGAATCTGATTTGGCAGCCCCTTCCAAGGAAACCACATGTGAGAGAAATCAGTTGCGGCGTATCCATTCAATGCTCAGGTGAAATCCCGTCCCAAGATTATTCTGTATGTGTTGGGAATATCTGCAACCTAGATGTCGATGTCACAACCCCTATTTTTATTGTTTGTATTTTTTTACAATGTTTAATTAAATTAATTGATGGTGAAATAAAAATACAAAGAAATAAAAAGAATTAAGTATATATTTTATTCTTACAAATAAATGATGATGTTTGGTTATTTAGAATAATTATTTTATTCTCAATTGAATGAAATTTCTCTATTATTATTTAGAATACATATTTAATTTTCAAATAAATAACATTTATTTAATGTATATAAAGGGTAACTATTTCTTTTGCAATTTAGATATGGTATTTCCCCACTATTCACTATGGATAATTATGGAGTTGTAACTAAAACACAAATTATTTATTACTTATTAAAAAAAAATAATGTGCATAGAAATAAATTTTATTTTTATTTATTCCTTTCAAGATTAGGCTTTTTTGGGGAAAACTAAAAGAAATCTATAAAAAGAAGAGAAGAGAATAAAAGAAACACAATATATGGTTTCTTGAACTTTAATTTTCAGCAAGAACAATAATGGAAAGAAAAGAATGGAAAACAATGACGAGAAGGAAAGAGGAGAGTGTAGGAAAAATTAGAAGAAGAAGAGGGAAAAAAACTTTTAAAAAAAGTGACTTCTGGAAAGATCAAACAAAGGAAAAGAGAAAGCAGGAAGTTGATACAATAGTTGAAGCATTTTTTAGGTTCTTAAATCCCTTCCAATGTATTTCAATTTAAATTTGTATGAAATATTGTCTATATTGAGAAAAGATTGAATTTCTTTTGAGCCCATTTGTGTAAAATCATTGTATTTGAGTGCATGTTGTATGAAATTTATTATCTTGGTTGTAAAATTTGTAAGTTAATTTCTATTCATTTACATACATATATAAATTCATAAATATATTTGGTGCTACATATATATATATATGTTCTTTCCTATTTATTAATATGTATATCTGGTATTATATATATATATATTGCTGCAACTCTTTGTGTTAATTAATTTAGGTACTAGATTGAGGCTCTAGTTTATTCTTTTAATTGTAACAAATATTTCAAACTTTATTAATATTATATATATATATATATATATATATATATATATATATATATATATATATGCCTCTAAATATAAAGATATATTTGCATGATATTTGAAATTGAAAGAATTTATTTGAATTGTCGTAGTGTTTGTTTGAAATGACAAACTTTATATATATTTGAGGGGACTCTACAGCCGCACCCTTCCCATTGGGAGAGGGAAGCGTTGTGGAGGAGACACCCTCCATAGGCTATGGTCTATGGAGAGGGAACTATCCCCATAGGCAGTGCCTCCCAATGGGAGGGTGTTGGCATTTACACCTTGTTTCCTTAAAATGAAACTTTAGACATGTATAAAATTTGAATTGCTCTATCAAATGCACTGAATGTGTATATTCTGAAGGGCTATATATATACATATATATAGTAGGAAAATGTATGTTATGTGTCAACAACTATATATTTTTGTATAGGTCTTTTAACCTACAGTGTGTTTTCAGATTTAAAATTTTCATTCTATTCTTCCTTATTGCTATGTGGTATATTTCTGTGGGAGGTTGTAATTATATATATATATGGGTTTTATACAGGCATAGAATTATGTATATTTGTATGAGAAAATTATTGTACATTTATCACTGTAAAACTTAACACTATAAAATATAATTGAATATATATGGCTGAAAATGCATCGGGCCTAGTTAGTGTATATTCATTGGTTGCAATGCAATACATTGAAATCGAAATTACTTCATCTTGTAAATGTGACATTTTGGTTATCTATATATAATTATTTATAGGGTTATACATATATATGTGTGTAAGAGCTAGAAATAAACCTTGGAAAGAATAGTTATAAAAATCTGGCTGAGAGTGATGGAGTCCTATTTTAATTGCTATATTACTGAGTATATACCTAGACATATTTGTGAATGGGTAAGTCTTATTTTCTTAAATGTAAATATATTTTTGACTTGAAACTATTTAATTCGATTATGTATAAATTTGTAAATTTTATTTAAATCATTGGGTTATTTGTAAGAAAATAGAAAGACCTACAGAAGTGCATTTAATTGTTTCTAGTCATTGGATTGCTTTTGAGCTCTTATGGATAGTTAATGTTATATACATGATTTAATTTACCCTACTTGGAATGTGCAAATTTTCTTGGACATACTTTGTTTCTTAGGTATTTCTTGCATAGTGGTTAAGACAAATTCAAGAGAATAAATGGTACTTTAAGTGGGGACTTGGTTTATAAGCTTATATTATGGAAACTAGTAATGGTAGATGTGTATATAGTGAATAAAAATGAACGATTGAGTTTTTTCCATAGGTTAATGATTATGACATAGAATAACCTTTGGGTAGAGAATCACTTCTAGAAAGGAATTAAATGATATTGTGGAGGTGGCATCTTGAATAAAGAGATAAATAAATGTTGGGTTATAACTTACTTTATTAAAGTTTAGTTTTATTGATGACACTCTTTGCCTGCTTCATGGTTCATCTTTACTCTTTTATGGTTTATTTCTCTTATTATTGAGCCCTGTATGAATCAATGAGATTAGAAGTAAGTATTCTTATTATAGTTGCATTGGCATGTGTGCATTTTAGCAGGCCTAGGATCACTTTTATGAAACTTTATGTGATTGGCTTATGGTTTTTTAGCATACTTGTATGATAAATGTGAGGTCATTGGAGGTAGAATGGTTTTATTTGTAAATACTTGGGAGAAATTCATGATAGTGTTGACAATAACTTAAATTTTTATGCAAGGATGATGCATTGGTGAAACATGAAAATGCTACTATAGATGTATGTGACTTGTAAAGGAACTTCAATAGGTTCCTTGTGATATAGAAACATGTAATGAATGGTCATGCCAATGAGACAGTATGATCATTTCTTGTGAGGCATCTTGTAACCATTGAAACCTTGTAGCCAATAAGGCTTTTCCAGTGTGACATTTCATTAAGCTAGTGGGGCACTTTTACAAGTGGTTTTTCATCCCTATGAGGGTTTTCCACTCATGAAAATCTTTGTGTTATGGTTTGTTTGTGGGTGGAATTATGATCTTTTTTTTTCCTTAATTTGCATTATAGTATTTGACTTTACATGTATTGATGAGATGAGCATTCATGTGTAAGCCTATATGGCTAAATCTAATAATGGCACAACCTTGTTTTAATATTCTCTAATTCATTGATGTATGTTTTCCCATTTGAATTTAGTGATGAAAGAAATTAATTATTCCTTCACACCTTTTTATAATTAATTCGATTCAATTAATTTATGTCAAAAATTAAGGGAAAATTTTATTCTATTAAATTAATTTGGAAATTAAGGGTTATATTTGGTAAGTGTGATTTTTTTGAATGTTATAGTCAATAACTTGCTACACCCTCGGATCTACAACAATCTACATGGGGATACGATGGATTTCTCCAAGAATGTTCACCTCAGTTTTTTCCAACTAAGTTACTTTTCTTCTTGAGGGTGTGGGGACAATCTGAAGAGATTTGCATATAGCCAAAGGCATGACATTAGTTGATGCTCTTGAGTCAATCAAAAAATTATGCAGGTTCTTCCCGAATACCCTAATAGTGGTAAGTAAAGGAGGCATTTCAAACCTTCCCTGGAAGAGTCCCATAGGTGTGTCAGCCTGGGCCACTTGACCCTTATCTTTTTCATTTGTCTTTTCCTTAGTTTTCCCTTGACTTTGCTCTTTAGTGGGATACTTTCTAGTTTGTTGATTTGGAGGGGCATCCTTTTTCTTACGTATAATTTCTGGAATTACAGGCTCATGAGGTGGTTCCTCGAAAGAGACCCATTTGGTTGGTATCTCTTGTGTTGCCTTGGAGGAAGGGGTCCCATTGATAACTCTAAAGAAGACGTGCTTAAATTTAGGGACCTTGAGTAATTTAAAGGTAGACAAGATGATTTTAACCTTCTTGAATACTTCAGCTACATATTCACCCATTTTCTCAATTTCAGACTTGAAGGCTCTACCTATGGAAGAGCTAGCTGACTGGTTCCACATTTGACTCAACTGTATGTTCTTATCAAAGTATTGAGTTGGTACATGGGGAAAACCTAGATTTTTTTTGGCATTAGGGTCAAGCATGGTGCTAAAGTTATTGGGTGGAGTGGAAGTAGTGAAAGGTCCTCCTGCTTATCTATTTATTAAGTAATATGGAGTGGCTCTTTGATGAAACATTTTCACCTCATCTTCATGGAACTCTTCCTCATCTACTGGACCATTGTCTACTAAATTAAATAGCTAGGATAGACTTTCTTCATTAATTACCTCTTTCACTTCTTCATTCTTTGGGGAGGCAGTCTCTATTTCTAGCATGTTGTCACTCTATAGAAAGGGAGCCTGATTGACCATGAGCACGAAGGAGTCATAAGGCTCTGACAGGACTAGATCTTGACAACCAAAATTTTCCACAACATTCTAAACTTCAACTTGGAAGATATATGCAGTTGTGAGAAAGTATGGGAAATCCAATTCGAAGTGCCTACTAGTCTTGTGAATCTGGCACTAGCTGGAAAAGCTGCTTTGGTGAGGTACACCCCACTAGTTGTCTTCTTTGCATTGACAGGCTGATCAAAAGGAGTAGGGACACCTCCACTATTTGGCCTTGTATTCCACGTCTGATTCTACCTTTACAAGGGCCTTCTTTCATATTTTTGATTGAAATTCTTCGCTCATTCATATTTTTTCCTGGATGGGGCACCCACATCATGATTATCCATGTTACCTTGGTTAAGGTTAGCTTGGATGCTACGTTGGGAAGCCTACAACTGGATTTTTTGATTTCTCAAGTGCATCATCTCTATGGACATCTTCCTCATCATTTTTGTTAGCTCATCCAACCAATCCTTCTCCATATTACTTGGTTGTGGTGTTTGATTTTGGAGAAAGACGGGTTGTGCCACTGGTTGGTTCTGCTGCACAAGCAAAAATTTGGGCCCCTGTAGATATAATGGCACTTGAGGCTATTGTGAGTAAACTTGTTGTTGTTAGGGCTGCAGATAATGAGGCACAAGAGGTTCTTGATTAATGGGTTGTCTGGGATGAGGGACTATGGGAAGCTGTGACACCTGGTTCATGAGAGACGTATGGTGTTGGAGAGCTTGATTGAGCCCTTGAATCTACATAGGATGAGCAACCTACCCCAAGGAAGGAAGTGGAATGAAAATGTTTTTCCCCAAGTCCATGATGGCTTTGACAACCTCAACATAAGCATCCACTAGTCTGGCAGGTGGTGGGTTCATTCTTTTCACAAATGTTGTAGTGAGATTGTCTAGGGCAACATAGTAGACTGGTAGAACATCATTAAGCACATATGGAGTTTGTAACCTCATATACGCTTGATGAAATTGATCATTGAAGGAGCTTATTAGCTTGTTAATCTCTTTGTGAATAGAGATGAACTAGTGATATAGTTCTGAAGGTCAGACTGAAATCTTATATTTCCTCAAGAAGGAATTCTTCAAAAGGTCCCAAGTGGTGATGGTCCCCATCGGTATATTGATGTACCAATAAAAAGATTCTTCTCCCAAAGAATAAGGGAAAATTCTACATGCCACATCCCCATGATCAATTTTCATATCCTTCAGTGTGGTTTGAAATATTTTAATGTGCTCTTCAGTTGTCCTCTGTGGATCCCGAGGATTGAACTTTGTGCAAAAGCCTTCTAGGTTCTTGGGCATGTCATAGTAAGCATTGAACAACAATGGAGAAGGATTATTCCCCAGCTAGGGCATGAGGGGAGACATAGGTGGTATCCATTGTTGAACAAGAACTTGGGGCTACACAGTGGCAGCAACAATTGGGACTGCACCTTGGACTTGGAAGGCAAGGACAGAGGCAACTCCTTGGTTGTGGGGAACAAGCAGTTGGAATGTAGTTTGAGATGATTGAATGGGGAAGGTGGAAGTGTAAAAGGAAGGATGAGTATGGGGTGAATGGAAGGAGCAGGGAGGTGAAGTGGATGGAATGGAGGAAGAAGAATAGGTTGCGTCCCCTCTTTTAGTCCTTCTAGCCCTTGTAGGGGGTTGTAGTTCTTGAAATTCCCCTTTGTTTGGTGTTGATCTTAAAACTCTTTGGAATCTCTCAGGGGAGAATGACCCAATTCAATCAAGCTTAACTCAAAAGGTCCCTCCTTCTAGTGCCAATTTTGTTGATGGGTGTTTTAGCACTTCTCAACACAGGTAATGCATAGGTGCATCACCTCTCTTGAAATACAATCTCCAACAACAATTTGCTAAAAATTACCCCAAGGTCTCTTGGGTGTTAGGTCATGACTTGCTTGGAATTTATCAATTGGTTTAATGTGATCTTCCTGGTAATCACATGGCAGCCTTACATAAGTTAAGTTGGAGGGGAATTGGCTCTTTGAATTGAGTTTATAATTTTTTTGAAGTTTTTCTGTATTGCTGCAAGTTCAGGACAATAGTCTCAAACTCCACTTTGATCTTCATATTTTGCTTTACAATGTGCAATGAAATTTTCCTAAAGCACTATTTAAAAGAAAATTCAAAAGGGAAGGGGAAGAGGAAAGTTCCTAGACCTGAAACTACCAATGAACAGTGATAATGGAGGACACTATAGTACACAACCTCACCAAAACAAAGTCCCACTTAACCAAATTAAATTACAGTCTCATGAAACCTGTGCAATCGTCTAAGGTGTGCAGATTTTCAACCTTTCATTAACCATAAAGCATGAACAAGAGGTAGAATTTAAGTGCAACATTCATATAATGTTCAAACTAGCTTTACACTACAGTATATCTTCAATAAACAACAAAAAGCATGAACAAGGAAGGGCATCAAGACAACATAATTCTTCACCACCAATGAAAAAAATTAACTAATCTACCAAAGCAAGCTAAAACACATAGAACAACAAAGTTAATCTATTCAAATTCACTAACTAAGAGAAGAAGAATCATGAAACTTGAAAAGGAACTCAAGAATCCATGAAATTAATTAATTTCTATTAAAATTTTAGGAGCATGTCTTTACAACAACTCAACTCTCTCTTGAAAATGAGAGGAGACCCCCTATTTATAGTGTCCAAAAAGAAAAATGAATGAACAACATTCAATATCATTGTGTGGCCAAGATTCACTAAAAATTAGGGTTTCACCTACCCCAAATATTTTACAATTTAAAATTACATCTTGGTCTTCTAGCCTATTTTGTCTTCTAGTTGGAAACACTGTATTTCCTTTGTATTTTAGTTGATTGCCTTGCTGCAACTACTTTGTGAGGAATTCATCATCAATAACCAGATTTCCCTCCTATTTCTTCAAAGTAGCATACTCCAAATTTTTTTTGATCAGTGTTTGAAGCTTGCTCCACTCCATTATGTTAGATTTAAGCACCTTAAAGTTCAATTTCCTAGATCAGCTGGTCAGTGTATCCCAATCCTTGTCACACTTGGGTGTATTCTCCTTCACCTACTCAAATTGGGCAAAGGATCGAGCAACGAAACCCATAAAGTCCGTCGTGATTGCATCTGTGGTTCCATTTTCCATTTTTTTATGGAAGTAAGGTTTTATCTTTTTTGGATCAAGCTCAACGGGGGGCATGTCAAATTTTTTCATTAATTTCAAATACTCCCCACAGGCTATCCTGACCTCCTTGGTCCAGTCAATATCTTGCTCCATTTCATGGAGCACCCATTCCAAGATCTCCCTTCTGTGATCAAGGCCCCACTTCCAGGTTTCTATGAGCCAATGTAAGCTCCTTCTCCCATGTTCTTTTGGGCATCTTGAAGATTGCCTCAAGCTTAGGATATGTAATCCTATATAGCTCTGGGAAATTGGTGCAAAATTTCTTTGTGCCCTCAAGATGTCTTTGCACTTCCAAGAACCTGTTTGCTATCTTGACAGTGCAACTGATACCCATATTCCCATTGTAGAGGACCTATTGGAACCAATCCTCTATGGTCTTCATCCAATTCTTTCTTTTCTCTAATGTGTTAATGTGGTCTTGGGATAGTAGTTGTGGTGGCATCGATGATGTGGTGGGAAGTTCTTTAGTAGAGGACCATTGTTGTATATAAGGTGTTAAGTCTGCCACCTATGCCTTTAGCTCCTCCTTTGAGGTCTTATCCTTATGCATCTGCGCACAATGGTGGTGAAGGATCCTTGAAGATGGTCAATCTTCTACTCCCTTGAGGCTGTTCCCAGATCAATGGTGTAGATACTATAGTTGATCCCCTCTTCTCCTACCATAGACATGGCTATTTGTACTATTCTAGATCCTGATGCATCTATCGTCAGATGGGATCTTACCTTTGGTTTCTTCTCTTTCTTCATGCTTATCTATACTCGATCCAAGATGGCTTCAAGTCTTTCCTTTAGATCCCTAGGAGGTAGGTTTTTCTTCTTGAATTACTTTTCTAGCCACTCGGACATCTGAGACTCTTCCTTTGGTGATTCGTGATCACCCTCCTCTTCTTGGATACACCAGATTTCTATTTCTTTGTTTTTTGAGATTTCTTGTTTCGTCTTTTCCTCTTCCTCTTCATCTGACTCCCGAATGAATAATGTTTCCTTTTATGGGGATTTAGTGGTTGTATGTTCTTTGGGGCTGTCTTCCTCTTCAGAGGCTTTCTCCTTTTCTTCTTCTTGCTGCCCATGCTCTTCATGATGCTCTGCTTCTAAGTCATTTCTTACCTCATCTTCTTTAGGCTTGTCCTCTTCTTTTTCTTCATCCTCACGCAAGGGAGGCATTTCTTCATCATGTTTGGGGCTCTTATCTTGCTCCCTTATTGGAGGTTTTGTGCTTACCTCCTTTTCTTTGTCTATTTCCTTCTCTTCATTAGAGGGTTGTTCTGCAACTTCTTCTCTGACATTCCTAGGTTGTTGGGTCAACTCTTCCTTGAGATTTGGGTAAAATGTTTCAACAATATACTTCATGCCCAATTCATCAACATCTTCTTTAGAGGATTGCGACTCCTCTTCCTTATGCACCACTTTATTAATTACTAGATGCTGATATTTAGGATGTTCGTGATAGTCATATGCTTCTTCCTCCATTCCTTTTGATGCCTACATTTCTTTCCTTTCCAAATATTTAGATATATGCATTGTTTCTTTCATTTCCAGTGGCTTAGTTGGAGGAGTAGGGACAGGAAGGCCGGCGATAATTTGTGCTAGGGAAACTTGCATAGTAGGGTTCATGAATACTCTAGAGAGCTCCATTGGTATATTTTTCATGTGCCTAGAAAAGGCTTCTGAGAGCGAGAAGGTAGGCATTGGTATTGTTGTAGTGGCTAGTGGGAGGGTTGTAGATGGAGACATAGAAGCAGAAGAGAGTGGAGAAGTTGCAATGGAGGAATAATCTACCACTAGGATGGGTGTTGTGGGTGAAGTGGAAGCAAGGTGGACTGAAATGTCCACCGTGGGTGGAGAAGAGGCAACCATTGCTTGAGAATCAGGTGGAGGAGCAATAGTAGTGGTTGTAGTAGAGGTAGTAGGTGGAGACTTTGGTTGCTCGGCCTCTTCTTCCTCTCCCTCATGGAGTGGGTCTCCTTGTATGGTGGGAATCTCTGTACAACTGCATGAATTCTTCAACTTCTTCGAGGGTTCACCTTCCAAGGCTTTCCTTGAATACACCCTAGGATTAGGCTAGTGCCCAACTATTTCTTTTCTCTATCTTGACCTAGTAGCTAGAGAAGATTTTGAGGTTTCCCCGGATGGGGCAGCAGTTGTCCCGCTATTGGTTTCACTTTCGGGTTCATCCTCAAGCTTGCCATAGGTCAAGGTAGCTCCTTGTAGCTTCAATTGACCAATCTACCCATCAATCCATTATTTTGTTCTTGCCTCAATAGGCTTCACTAGAATATCTAGGTCATTAACCTCTTCCTCATTCTAGTCAATCAATGGTAGTGGTAGATTAGCAATGACACCATACCTTAGATCTATCACCATGTTTTTGTCTTCAACAATTTGATCAGGCCCCAGAAACAGGTTCACTATTTTGATGAAATATGTTGTCATGCACATGTAATGTCTCATGCAGACTTCTTTATCATCTCTACAATTTTCCTAGAAGTCTTCAACATTATGCCAATGTGCATACTCTACTACTATCCTCTTCAACTTGCCATATGGATCCATCCATGGCCTGGCAGTATGGAACTCTTGGTTATATTCAACTAATTCCTTATTAGAATATTTTGCACACTAGGATATAGGGACTGCATACATGTCCTAGCCAAAAGAAAGGGGATAAGGAATCCCTTCCTATGATTGTCACTCAAGAGGGTGTGTGCATGTTGTTGTTACCGAGAGAGCTCAAGTAATATCATCCTGTCATTCGGGTACTGGGGTAGCTTATATGGTTTCTCTGAGAAACCCTTGCCTCATATGTATGTAAACTTGGGAAACTAAATGAAAAGGAATTTGAACCTATGAATGAAGGCGTTGGCACTATGGGTAACCCTCCTTTCAAAGTCACCCCTGAGCAATCTGATTATATGCCCAATAAAGGCATCGTTGACCCTACAGTAATCTTTCTTGAAGTTTTTGAACTGAAGCTGGGGGTATCTATCATACACCTTTAATTCTCTCCCTAGAGTTTGGCTTGGGGCTACAAATAATCCCCTATGTTGAGCGTGACTGATGAGTAGATAGACTAGGTATGAAGTCATGTAGAACTGAGAGCTTTTCTTCACCAAACTGCTCATGAATGCAATTGTTGATCATTCTTGCCCTGTAGAAATTGGTCTCTCCCCGAAGAATTTCCTCAATGAAATACAACATCCACTCTTGGAAGAATGTTGTAGTTGGGAGGTCCATAACTCTGCTTAGTAGAGTTACCTACTAGGTCATGCTAATCTTCATAGAAGTCACTTCTGAAGAGTTCTTGGGGCACTTTGTTTGCACTGCCACTCTTATCCTTTAGCCAGTATTGATCGATAAGCTTCTTGCACTTGAGGGGTTTAACATCCACATGGTCTTGGTGTATTCCTTTGTTGTCTCCTCCATGTTGTCAAAGGTTGGTATATGGAAAGTCTGCCTGATAGAATTAGTAGAAAAATCAGCCAATATGTTGCCATCTCTATCCACTATTTTTTGAGTGTTCTCTTGGTACGCCTCTCTATAGGCCATGACCAATTCAAGAGCTATGAGGGCAGGCAGGAAACCAACAACCTTGGCCAACCCATTTCCTCTAATATTTTTGGAATTCTTCGTACTCAGGTTGATAATGACCCTCTTCCTGAAGTCATTGATGTCGATGTGCCCCAAGTTGGTGTCTGAGATCTCTTTCTAGTTTGTGGTGACCTTCAAATTGAGGGGTTCCTCTTGGAATTTGTACTTCATCCGATCCTTATCTTCTTTCCCTCTGGGTGCTTTGGTTGGTTTCTTTCCCTTTTCCTTCTTTGTTGATGCCTTCGAAGGTCCCACAACTGGTTCCATATATCCTACAAGCAAGGGAGCAGTAAGTGGATTCAAGCATAAAACATGAGAAATGTTAGGGAAATCCTACAAAAAATGACGTTGGGTTGAGTAATTCCTCATTCAAGGACTTCAACATTTCTTTCAGATCATTCTTATCCTTTTTTTCAAGGAACTTATGTCAATTGGGGCCTACGGGTGTGGACTTCCCTGAGCTGGTAGTCATTTTGAAGGAAATAGTAAATAGATGGCAATCAAGGCACGGTGGCCCACATGGTTCCACCCGTGCCAAGATTTGGTCATAAGATGGGGTCCACCAAGGAGGTCAGGCAATTTTGGCATGTGGGTCCAATCCATTTTGAAATTTTGGAAACATGAAGATCATCATTTAGGTGTGTGAACCCAAGGCAGGCAGAAGTAGAAGGTGGTCTGGTTGTTTGAGGGTCCACTGTTGAAAATTACCTTGGCAAGGTGGTACTCCACAAGTGGAATCTCACAAAGCAGGATCTGTTGCCTCGAGTGATAGGGACACTTAGTCATTGAAGTTCAAACCATTTGGAGGAGTGTGGGCCGAAAGGTGTGGGAAGACACTAGAGGATAGTCATTCATAATGGCAGAGGCGGGACAAAAGTCCATCAAATGAAACCTGAACTATTGGGTCCGTAGGCAACCTAAGAATCATTCATTTGTTAGTTGGTTGGTAGTCAAAAGGAAATAGTGGGGTCGATTCCCACGTAGTGGGCCGATGGTGGTCCGAGTTCATTTAGCACAATGATGATAGAGCAATCGTCTGCAAGCGGCCACCCACATGGGGCAGCCGGCAAAGTCTATTACTCGGTTATTTTTGTTGTTTTGGCTTAGATGGATGCAACAGGCGTGGGTTCTGTGGGGCAAAAAGATGGATGCCCAAGGCTATTTTGAATAGCAGACCTGCCATAATGATTTGCAGATGGAAGTCCCCAAGGAGAGGCCCGTAGAAGGGCTAACACTTGGTCATTTTTTGTGCAGAAGAAATTAGACGAAAATGCTCACATCGGGACCCAACAAGCTGAGAGACACTAGGGTTCCACTATTTGGAGAGGTCATTTATGTGGTGGAAAAATGCTAGGGAAATCCTACAAAAAATGACGTTGGGTTGAGTAATTCCTCATTCAAGGACTTCAACATTTCTTTCAGATCATTTTTATCCTTTTTTTCAAGGAACTTATGTCAATTGGGGCCTAGGGGTGTGGACTTCCCTGAGCTAGCAATCATTTTGAAGGCAATAGTAAATAGATGGCAATCAAGGCACGATGGCCCACATGGTTCCACCCGTGCCAAGATTTGGTCATAAGATGGGGTCCACCAAGGAGGTCAGGCAATTTTGGCATGTGGGTCCAATCCATTTTGAAATTTTGGAAGCACTAAGATCATCATTTAGGTGTGTGAACCCAAGGCAGGCAGAAGTAGAAGGTGGTCTGGTTGTTTGAGGGTCCACCATTGAAAATGACCTTGGCAAGGCGGTGCTCCACAAGTGGTATCTCGCAAAGCAGGATCCGTTGCCTTGAGTGACAAGGACACTTAGTCATTGAAGTTCAAACCATTTGGAGGAGTGCGGGCCGAAAGGTGCGAGAAGACACTAGAGGATAGTCATTCATAATGGCAGAGGCGGGATGAAAGTCCATCGAATGAAACCTGAACTATTGGGTCCGTAGGCAACCTAAGAATCATTCATTTGTTAGTTGGTTGGTAGTCAAAAGGAAATAGTGGGGTCGATTCCCACGTAGTGGGCCGATGGTGGTCCGAGTTCATTTAGCACAATGATGATAGAGTAATCGTCTGCAATCGGCCACCCGCATGGGGCAGCCCGCAAAGTCTATTACTCGGTTATTTTTGTTGTTTTGGCTTAGATGGATGCAATAGGCATGGGTTCCGTGGGGCAGAAAGATGGATGCCCAAGGCTATTTTGAATAGCAGACCTGCCATGATGATTCGCAGATGGAAGTCCCCAAGGAGAGGTCCGTAGAAGGGCTAACACTTGGTCATTTTTGGCGCAGAAGAAATTGGATGGAAATGCTCACATCGGGACCCAACAAGCTTAGAGACACTAGGGTTCCACTATTTGGAGAGGTCATTTATGTGGTGGAAAAATGCTAACGAAGGTCTGCACTAGATTGCCCACATTACATAAATATTTTTAGCTCAGACGACAGACATGACGACAAGGTTCGTCCGGTGAAAGGATGTGCTACCAAATCCATTTGGGATAGGGAACCTAGAGTGGTGGCCTACAAATGGCAGTCCACAAGGAGCGGTCCACAACGGGTCAAAACTTAGGCAGTTTGGTGCGGTTAAGTTTGATAGGCGATGACTAGGGCAGAACCCACCCAGTGGGAGGACGCAATCAAATGGCCATTTGGAATGACAGGGCTCAATGGGAACTCCACACGTGGAGGCCCACACTTGTAGACCCAAGAGGGCTGAAGGATATCTGTTTTGGGGGCTCATGAATATTTGCTAAGATCAAGATGACCGGTTAGGGGCGTCTTCCCATGAGGGCAGGCTCAATGAGGGCGCTCATCGATGTTTAGAAGTTTTGGTGGTTTGAGGGAGACAATGGCAGTGGGCACGCTGCGGGCTTGTAGGGCATGAACACGTTGGTCCAAGAATGGCCATGGGGACTCCAAGTACGAAACATAAAATATGTGGAGGAATGTAAACATCCTCCAAATATTAGAAGATTATACCAAGCTCAAATACAACTGGAAGGTAATTCAAGGAATTTTAAAAGAGCATATGCATCAGGTATTGGTTTCTTTTTGGGAGTATCAACTAAAGAATGGTGAAGAAGAGTTCTCAAACCCAAAGTACGATGCAAGGAAATGAATAACTGAATATCGAATACCAAAGGTTAGCATAAGGATATGTTGTTGAAATGAATTTTGTAGGTTATTCCCAGTCCCGGTTGAAGTGTCTTGTCCTAGAATTTGAAGAATATCAATGGCCTTATTTTGTGTAGAGCATTTGAATACCAGAGCTTGGATTTGAAGAGTAATGCTAATAAAAAAGTCAAAACTTTGACTTTTTCTAGAACATTCCAATGACAACTAGCGTCTACCATGTGATACCTTTTGATTTGTTGTTAATGATTCCCTTTGAGAGGCTTAAATTTAAAATTTTTTCTCTTGTTCCTATAAAAGGTCGGTTGTTGCTTTACTTTTATTTTTAAGTTCAAAATTTGTGGATGTTGGAGAGCCAAAACTTCTTTAAGTTTATTCCTTTTTCCTATTTTTTGAATCATTCCAAATTAAAAACTTGTATGCACATAGAAGCTAATCAATATCAAAGCCAATTTGAAAGCTACCTCCTAGTATGAAATCTTATGTAGCTGGTTGTTTGTTCAGCTAGACACGACTGCATGTTGCACCATTTAAGGGTGCATACAGAACCTAATCGATGTCCAAATAAACCCCCCCTCTCTTCAAAATATCACATCCTTCTATGCCTAGCTATGAAGCAATATAGTGTAGTATAGAGTGGTTTGCTTTGATTTGGTTAATTCTTGAGGCATGAATGGATAATACTTGGGAGCAGTTTTACTTTTCAAGTATTTTTGATTCTTTATTTTAGAATAGATGTTAAATTTCAGAAAATGTTCCAAAAAAGAGATAAATGAATGGAAATTTTATTGCAAATATTTTGTTTCCATAATATTGTTGAATGCTTAAAGCTAAATTTACTTAAGTGGTAGAAAATTTGATTAAAATTTATGAAATATTATTACAAATCTATTGATTTCATAAAATTGTCTGATGATCGGACCGAGAATATCTTTTACCAATCCTTATGATTCCTTTGAGAACCAAAAATTACTGTTTACCCCTCATGATTAACAACATTATCACAATGAACCTTGATGCGAACCTAGTATGGTCAAGACCTAACATAAATGAGCCTTGGGATTAAGTTAAGTCAACTTGAGATTTTGGTTGTCCTGGTTCAATCTTTCAAGTAGAGATAGGTTCCCACGGTCTGTCTGTGAGGATTTATTTGCACTATTGGTGTGCAACTAACTTTGTGATCAACAAGAACTGGCACTAGAAGGAGGGAATTTTCATTGTTATTTTGGTTTCATTAAGGTTGAAGCTAGAGTCTCACAGAGTCACTAGGTCTCAGTCTAACAATCCTTATGTAACTTTAGTCGAACTTAGTGGTCTAAAGTCACCCAACGTCAAGGGTCTAGAAGTGCAAGTGTGATACTAAAAAATCCAACTGTTGTTATACCTACCCTACCTCCAGTGATGGTTTTCTTTAATGCAGAGTCACCAATCCAATTTGTTGTGTACAATGATATCCCAAAGAATTTGGAAAAATTGTGTCCTAGTATTACCTTCACTAAGATGTGGAAGAACATATCAGTATCTTTAAGGATACATGTTTCAGAGGAAGGATACAACACAAAGATGTTGTATGTAGGTTGTTTTTGTATACCTTAAGTGATGAAGTTTACCAGTGGTACATCAACCTACTTCATAACATGATTAGATTGTGGGAAGATATGGAAAGTCATTCTTTAGCTAGGTTTAGAACACGGGTTGATCTTTCCTTGTTATATCACCAGTTTTATCAAATCAAAAGGTTTGATGGTGAACCTATAACTACTTTTAATGACAGGTTTCAAAAGGAATATTCTAGGCTACAAGTACCTTACGTAGTGGATAATTTGTCTATCATCATGGTTTATTATACAAAAGTATATCCTTTAACTACTATTTTTGTGAAACAAAGGGTAAATTGTCCCACTAATTTACCAAAAGCCTATGCTAAATCTGTAAGTGTAAATTTAGAAATGAAACACCTTGAAAGTGGATCGTCTATAAATGGTGGAAATAGATTAAATAACTATCCTACTCCAAGTGTGAACGGAGTCCCATTAAATCATCTAATGACTCCTAATTATTTTCCTTCAGTGGGCCAAAATGGGACATTTCCTCAAAACATTTTCTTTCAATCAGGAAATAGCCAAGCTTTAGTCTTGCACCTTGGTCCAACTATCATAGAGCTACATCCTAATGGAAATTCTTTCTTTTCGTAGATTCAAGAGAGTGAAAAGGTCAAAAATTCAGATGATAAAGAAGAAATTAAGGAAAATATAGCTCAACTCAAAAGATTAACCACAAAGGTTGCACAATTAAGAAATTATAATTTTTACTCTCAGAGTAATAATCAAAGTTCACAAAGTTGAGCATATAATGCTCCTAGACCACTTAGACTTTGGAACACATGATCAAATAATGGAGGAATATCCATACCTTTAGATAAAACTAATTCCTCCAATGGTAGACCTATGTCAAATGTGAATTTAGCTGACCTTGCGATGAAAAATTTGTGTCAAATCCACAACAAAAATGCTCATTCTGAGGTGGACTGTCCGCGGTTTAAAGTTGCATCAAATATTTTTCTGGCTGCTATGCACTACAACAAATAGTGTGAATCTCATCTTCCTAAAAGGAATGAATTAGTTCTAGTAGGATATGACTCTTCTTTGGTTCTTGAAAGCTACGAATGTGTTGCGTCACTTGTTGTTATCAAGATTTGTACTTATGAGCATGAAGGAGACAATTCAACCATGACTTTAGAAGCTTACACGTTTCCTTATCAAGATGAAAATAAACCTTAGGGTGAAGCTGATGAAATTCATGCTTTTCAACAATATCCAAAGGGACATAGCTATGACCTGAGAATTAACACAAATGGTGGACGTAGATTAAAAGGGAATTTGACCACATCAATCCCACCAAATAACCTTAATACTCCACTTGTCAATAAATAAAGTAATACTCAAGGGTTACCCAAAGTGATCTCTCAATATAACTCAATGAATGTTTCATGAAGTGAAAAGGTAAACTCCGCTGATAAAAAAAAATTGACTAATTATTTAGCAGAAGAGATCAAAAAGGTAAAAATTAGCCTCTCTTTATCAGAATTGCTTAAAATGCCTATGATCAAGAAAGCTTTCTTGAATACCTTAGAAGACTTTCCAAAAGAAGTAAGTTTAGTAAATAATCTCAAGAAAAGGATAGCTCCATTAAGACAAAACAATTCCTATGGCAGATGTGCAAGTAGCCTTTTATAAAGGAAAAATAGAGTCCTCACCATTTTTTCTCACCCTAAGAATATTTGGTAAAAATATTCATAATTATTTAGTAGATTCTGGAGCACTTTTTCCATATGTTAGATGCTAGGTTTAAGTCCAGAAAATTATCTAAAGAAAGTCACTCAATCTGATAAAATTGAAGTAAACATAGTAAAATAATTAACCAATATTCATATGTAGCTAGCATCGGATCCCCAGATTTAGTATTATATAGATATTCAGGTTGTTGAGATACTTGATACTTATGGGATGTTATTGAGTAGGGATTGGTCGAAGACATTGAATGGAAACATGGCCATAGATTTCTCACACATGTGGTTACCATTGAAAGGAGTTGCTAATCAAATTAGGATTGAGGGAGCGCCACACATGAAATATATGATCACTGATTATGATAAAAAAAACTAAGTTCTATAAATAGATGTAGAAGGAGGGGTTTATAAATTTTGAAGTTCAAGAGTTAAAATAGAAGAAGTTTTCATGTGTAATGTTGAAAAGCGTGATCAAATATCTCCCAGAATTGACATATTAGTCAAATCAGATTATGATACTTTCAAGGAAGAGGATAGTTGTGTAGACAAATTTTGGAAGAATATTTTTGTAGAATCTTGAAAGAATGAGAAAATTAAGGGTATGTGCAGGATCATGATGGGCCAAAAAGTGGTGATATGATGGGTATGTGGTTGATGACTTTTTTTTTACCCAAAATCAATGAAATGAAAAGGGTTTTTAAAGGATATTCTCAACTTTCCTCCAATATAAATTATGCATTACTTTGAATTTAATAAATAATTATTATTCATTTTCTATTTGAATTATGACTAAAGTCCTAATTGATAGGCTGATTGAAAAAATCTATAGCTTTCAAACAGTATCACATTTTTTGAATCCAAAATATGTGTCACATTATATACGGGTATGTGCAGGATCATGATGGGCCAAAAAATAGTAATATGATGGGTATGTGTAGGGTATGTGGCTGTTGACTTTTTTTAACCCAAAATTGATGAAACAAAAAGGGTTTTTAAAGGAGATTTTCAACTTTCCACCAATATAAATTATGCTTTACTTTGAATTTAATAAATAATTATTATTCATTTTCTATTTGAATTATGACTAAAGTCCTGATTGATAGGCTGATTGAAAAACATCTATAGCTTTGAAATGGTATTACATTTTTTGAATCTGAAACATGCATCACATTCTATGCTTCACATACTATAGGATTTAAAAAATAATAATAATTTCATGAAGTTTTTACCAAGTTAAGGTGGTCAGACATACGAGTTTTTATATTTTTAAAAAAGTTGTAATAAAAAATTCATAATTAATTATTTACTTGGAAAAAAATTATAAAAAAATATGCATCACATCAGGACATGAGTCCTTTACTTATATCTAAAATATTATCATTTTATTGTGGTTAGGGTGGTCAGACAGACACCTACTTCCTATTTTTTCCCTAAAATTTAAGTACTACTACATTGAGATTTCAAATTTTCACCAAATAGATTTAAAAAAAAAAAAACCCAAGTAGTTTAGAAACTACATTAAATTTTCTACATATTCTATTCTTACATATTTTTGAAATAATATAGCTTATTCAAATTTGTACGTCAAGTTGCCTAACTCTGAGTTTTTTGAATTTTTTACCACTTAAGGGTCTATTTTTTCCATGATGATCCTGCACATACCCATACTTTGCATACTATAGGATTAAAAAAAATGAATTTCATGAAGTTTTGACCAAGGTAAAGTGGTCGGACATACAAATATTTATATTTTTTTAAAGTTGTAATAAAAAATTCATAATTAATTATTTACTTGGAAAAAAATTATAAAAAATATGCATCACATCGGGAACAAAGTTCTCTACTTATATCTAAAATATTATAAAAAAATATTATCATTTTATTGTGGTTAGGGTGGCCAGATAGAGAACTACTTATTTTTCCCTGAAATTTAAGTACTACTACATTGAAATTTCAAATTTTCACCAAATAGATTTTTTTTAAATAAACCTAGTAGTTTAGAAACTACATTCAATTTGATATAGATTCTATTCTTACATATTTTTGAAATAATATAGATAAATTATTCAAATTTTTATGTCAAGTTTCCTAACTCTTTTTTTTTTAATTTTTTGCCACTTCAGGGCCTATTTTTCCATGATGATCCTGCACATACCCTTAAAGATTCACTAAAAAGTTTCTTATTGCAAGGTTGGTGTAGGTTACACAATTCTACACACTCAGAAGATAGTTGCATGGTGTGCTTAGAATTCATTCACAAAATTGAAATCCAACACTATTTAGAAGACACTGTGCTTAATAGGTCTGAGCCTGAAGTACTTGGAGATAAAATACAAGCTATGCAGACTGAAAAATGTTAATTTGTCAACTCTTAAGAATGCTAAGCTCAAAGATGCTGAGGATCAAACTTGGACCCTTAAGTTTGGTTAATCTAAATTGAAATAAGGATTTGGAATTAGAGTTGAGCTCATTAGTCCACAAGGTAAGCAACTTTTTGCTGCTTACAAATTACAACTCCAATGTACTAACAATGTGGTAGAATACGATGCCCTCATTCACAGTTTGATGTTCGTGATGAAGAAGAAGGTCAAGATTCTTAAGGTGTTTGGTGATTCAGAGTTGGTAGTCAAGCAAGTTCGAAAGTAGTATATTTGTCATTACAAATGCTTGTCTAGTTACTGACACAAAGTGTGGGACTTGATAGAATATTTTAATGCCTTTAATATTAATCGGTTATAGGACATAATAACCCAACCAAAATAACCTTGGATAGAATAATCCAGTCACAATAACCCAAGGACAAAATAATCCAGGGTCATAATAACCCACGCCAAAATAACTTGTGGTCAGAATAACCCATGGAAAAAATATCCCTGTAAGAATATAGATAAATTATAAAATGACCACAGGTTGTTCTATCCATGGGTTATTTTGACCATATTTTATTTTTTCCATGGGTTATTATGACCCTGGGTTATTTTGTCCTTGGGTTATTATGATAGGGTTATTGTGTCCAGGGTTATTTTGGCTAGGTTATTATGTCCTAATACCATATTACTCATATCCCACGAAGATTCAATCAGAGAGTCGGTGCTCTATCTACCACTGCTAGTGCTCTAGAACCTTTGGATGCTTCCAATTTAAGGAGGTTTACTGTTGAGCTAGTGCAATTACCCTTAGTTCCTAATAATGTTATAAATTTGTAGGTGTTCAAAGATGATCGACACATATTGGAATTCATGACTAATACCAATATCTTTGAGGCCGAGATAATTGAAGAAATAGATCGCCCAGATGAAAAAATTCAAGATGAAGAGTTAGTTGAATCTAAAGATAATAAAATTTCAAAAGGGATAATTGAGTTGGAGAGACTATTTGATGTAGATCAAATAGTTTGAAAAAAAGACCTACCCAAAAGTGATGGAGGGTAGTTTGAATTATAAAATTTGAATACTTAAGAAGATCCTAAGAATGTGCTTATAGGAAGGTATGCACTGACGAAGAAAGAAGAAATATTGCTTAGGTACTCAGAGATTATTGGAAGGTAATAGCATGGACATACGAAGATTTAAAAACTTGTGATACTTCCATCATTACTCATATGATTCTGTTAAAGCCTTATGTAAAACCTTTCTGATAGAAGTAGTGGCCCATAAATTCGCTCTTAGAATCTTTGATCCAAAAGGAAGTACAAAAGATCCTCTCAACCCAGATAATTTTTCCTATTAGACATTCTACTTAGGTGGAAAATCTAGTTTCCACTAAGAAGAAGAATGGAGATATACGACTATGTGTGGATTTCTAGAATCTTAATAAGGTGTATGAAATAGATAACTATCCTCTCCCTTTGCTCAAAGAAGTGTTACAAATTGTTAATTGTTTGTAGATGATGTCCTTCTTGGATGAATTCTTTGGATACAATCAGGTAATGGTCACAAAGGAAGATCGGATGAATACAATTTTCACTACAAAGTGGGAACTTTCACTTACAGAAGGATGCCATTCGGATTGATAAATGTTGAAGCCACATTCTAGAGAACTATGGATTATGCCTTCTAAGATTTGATAGGAAAATGTATCATTATATACATGGATGACCTCACAGTATTTTCCAAGAACAGAGTCTATGATCTAAGAGCAATATTACAAAAATGTGAAACTTATAAAGTTTCACTGAATCCTAAGAAATATATTTTCAGGGTGGCTAAAGGAAAATTGCTAGCACAAATTACTTCTAAAAGAGGTATTTCAATAAACCCAATTAGAGTGAGTGCCTTACTCAAATTACAACCCCCAAGAAGTAAAAAAGAATTAAAATCGTATTTTAGTAAGATCAATTTCGTTCAAAAGTTTATCACTGGATTTTCTGAGATAGTGAAACTACTCAATGATATTTTGAAGAAAGAAATCAATGTTGGTAAGTTTGAATTATGTTAAACCTTTTTATATTTACTCTTTTTCTTCTGGTCATATGTGTGAAACACTGTTGACACAAGGGTAAAAGTACGAAGTTGTGTCACACTTTATAAAGGAAATGACCAACATTGATCTAACTTTTAAACTTGAATCATTAAAAAGTGGCATATATGTTTTAAATTTTGAAATGATGTAAACTAGTAAAATGTGTAATTTTTAGGATATTTTATGTTTGTATATTAGAAAAAAATATAAAAAATATTTTAAAGTAGTTTTTAATAGATTAACCATATAACTTAGTTTCTCATAAAATGCTGAAAAATGAAGCTACGAGATGCCAAACTTTTATAGTAAATTTTATTTTATTTTTTCAAATTTTTTGTGTGTATTTACAACTTGAAACTTTAGAGCATTGATATTTTTTTTTTCAAATTTGATAAACATATATTTTTAAATAAATATTAAAATATGTGTGTATTAAGAGACAACCATTCCATTTGATGTCAAGTTTTATATTAAATATCTATCAAAATTAGAAAAAAAATTATACCATCTTGATATATATTCTTTTATCTAGTGCATCATATTTTTTTCAATGTTTTTTAAATTCTTATTCAAAGGAGTATACTATTAACACTTTGATTGGAGCACATAAAAAAAACTAGTTTATTTAAATATTTCAAGATTGTTTAGTATTTTTCTTGGCATGGTAATCAACCTAATATTTTGTGTTGATAACCTACTTTTAGTTAAAATAAAAAATAAAATACAAATAATAATTAAATTATTAAAATAAATATGTTCTTGAAAACTACACTTATTGATCTATAGAAGGGTATATTTATATTTTTAAAAAATGTTATTTACATGAATAGGAATTATTGAAACATCAATTTTTTCAAATAATTTTATTTTTTCAGTAAATTGGCATCAAGGTGGTGCTCCATAGATTTTTAGCCAATAATTTTAGTTGAAAAAGTTGTGAAATTATCTAACTTAGCTAGAATGAATCTTTCTAGAACATATCTTTGGCTGAAATTGATTTTTAGTTAGAAATACTTAAATTCAGTTGTATTGATAAGTTAGATAAAAGCGTGACACGACTTTGTGCTTTTACCCACAAAAGGGCAAGAACAAAGAAGAAAAGTTGATTGTTTTTATGAGCATTTCATTTAAAGAAGCATAGCTTTGATACATAGGTATTGAAAAACAAGCCTTTTCTTTGGTTAAAGTAATGCAAAAATTTTGACATTACATTCTCAAAAGTATAGTCAAGGCTATTGTCCTGATGCTATAGTAAAGATGCTACTAACACAAAGCGAGCTTGGAGAAAAGAGGGATAAGTGGGTTACAATATTACAGGAGTTTGGTTTAGAGATTATAGCCATGAAGCTGGTCTGAGGACAATCCTTAGTTAAATCAATTGTTGAGATTGATCCAAAAATCTCTAGTCAACAATAAACTTTGGATGTAAACGATCAAGATGATTGGTATTCAGATATATGACATTATCTAGTTAGTCATAGCTTCCTTGATATTATGCAAATAAATCAGAGAAGAGCCCTAAATATAAAATCTCAAAGTTATATGATTAAAGGAGAGGTTCCATTCAAGAAGAATCATGAAGGAATTTATTTAAGATGTTTGAATAAGACAGAAGCAAATGAAGTGTTGCAGGAGTTACATGATAAATTGGTACATCTCATTGAGCACCTTTAGCTACTGCAAATCTCATCTTGAGAGCTGGCTATTACTAGTCAGCTATTTTCAAACAAACTTATGAACATGTGAAGCACTATTACACATGTCAAATTGCTGCAGAAAAATGCTCAACCATTACAAACAGTGATGGAGATGCACCCTTTTTCACAATGGGGTTTAAACTTCATTGGTACCATCAATCCTCCATCATCCACAAGTCACAGTTTTTTGCTAACTACTACTGATTATTCTACTCGATGGATTGAAGTGTGTCATAGTGAACAATGCACCACAGAGGTGGTAATCAAGTTCTTAGAGGAAAGCATTATTACGATGTTTGGAGTACTGTATGCATTGGTATGTAATAATGGCCCTACTTTTTCCTCATTAAAGTTTTCTAATTGGGCATTTGAATACGATATAACATTGAAATTCTCATCTAATTATTATCCATAGGGAAATCGGTTAGCAAAGTCATCAAACAAGAATTTGCTGAATATAATCAAGAAATTAGTTGAAAAGAATCCTAGAGAATGGCATTCTCTATTGAAATTTTCTCTTTGGGTAGATTGTACTAGGATGAAATCCGCATTGGGGAATTCTCCTTACCACTTAGTCTATGGGGTAGACCCTATATTTCCTATAAACTTGAAGATCCCTACTTGGTAATTTTCTCAAGAGTACATTGGATTAGATGATCAGACTAAAACTCGATTATTGCAATTGATGCACTTAGATAAAAAAAATGTATCCAAGCTATAGATCATTTTGCTAGGCACCATTTTGTGATAAAGCAATGGTTTGATAAAAGGGATAGATTAAAAATGTTTAGGATATATGATTTAGTCCTATATTGGGACAAAGCCCATGAGTGTAAAGGTGGGCATGGTAAGTTTGACAAGTTATGGACAGGTCTTTACTAGGTGTCTGAAATTCTAGGTGATAGTACTTATAGACTCAAAACTCTGATTGGAGAAGATGTACCAGTGCATGTCAATGGGAAATTCCTGAAACATTATTTCTAGGCTTACTGTTGGTTGCTAGTTCTCAGGCATGTCTATAAATAGTCTGTAAATATTTTGTAAATAGTTTGTAAATAGTTTTTTTCTGTTTTGTATAGTTTTGTTGGTTTGTTTTGATGGGTTTTCATTTTTTGCTTTGTTTTTTTTGCTTTTGGGGTTTTGCATTGTCAGGTTATACAATAATTAGCAACCTTTGAAGGTGGTGAAAATAATAGAACACAAATTTTGGAAATGTGATCTATGCTTCAACTAGAAAGAGTCATTTAATTATAGATTATTGGGGAATTGTTTGGTTCCTTTTACTTCAGCTTGCATAAATCATTTAGTCGATGTTGAGCTACAAACACCCATATATCTTAAATCATTCTACTAAAATTTGGGATAGTAGTTATTTGCATTGAGTGAAAAATCAAAAGGTGACCTTTTCCACAATTGTAATTCCCAACCTAATAGTGGGCTTCATTGCTTGCAAGTTGAAGAAGATGATCTTATAAATAAATATCAAAAGAAAAATGAGTATCAAATACATATCAAAAGAAGAAAGAGAAAAAATTAACTCTTTATGCTATCCAAATATCTCTACCAGATCTATGGATGCCTAACTAACAATAGAGATATGTTTGGAGGAATTACAGAGATAACCTTGATGGGGCTATGGATGCTTGAATTGCAGTAAGGCTCTATCTAAGGTTGGCTTAAAAGGAATTGCAAAATTATGTAGGTCAATGCAAACATTTTCTATGCTCTAAATTTACTATAGCAAAATAAACCAATTGCACACACATGAGCTCAGTAATATTTAATCTTGTATACTAGCTAAAGTGAAGAAAAAATGTCAGAATGAGGGTCTAACTATTTAATAATTTAAAGACTGAACAAAGTTGAAGCATGGTAATTAGGTCTGGAAGTGGCTTTCTATTGTTTTGCTTAGTTTTGTTGGTTGCTAGTTTTTGTGTGGTCTCATAACACACCCCATTTTTCTCCTTAGAAAAATGTGGACCCCCTTTCCTTTTGCTACTTTTCTTTTCTTTCCTTTACCTTTGTTTGCTTCGGTGTGTTGCTCTTGAAGGAAATGGAAAAACAAAAGTTTTGTCTCAGCCTTGCCTGGTCATTGCCTAAATCCTTTTCTTTACCGGATTCAGGGTGTTGTTTTTTTTTGAAGTCTTATCAATTTACCGGACCCCAGAGTCTCAATGTTGATGTGGTTGTGTTAAGGATATTGTATCTTTGGTTGGTTAGTAATTTTCCCTTTGGGTAAATCATCCCAGTGTGTGTGAGTCATTTTCCTTCATCAGTTAGTCCGATGGTTACTTTTTGTTTCTTTAGTTGGAGGTCAGAAACTAGAGGTTCTATTGCAAATATGTTTTTCAAATAATTTTGGTCCTACTTGAACTCGATTCTTGATTCCTCTCTTTGCACCCAATCCTCATGAACCTCATGGGTAAATGTCTTGGTTCCTGGTAATATTTCCAAAGTCCATTATTAGAGGATTCAAACCTTGTGATCATCAATGGTCATGTATCCAAAGTGGCTCTACCTTATAAAGTATTTTCCTCGTAATAAGCAAAGTGACACATAAGCATGCCACGTAAGCTTTCTACACCATCTTCTTCTGTAGTGGCAGGCCTATGCAAAAACCAAGGTGTTCATGATGTGAAGCCTAACCCACCATGATTGCACCTTTATTCGAGAAAATTAATGCATTGTAACAAATAATTAATGAAGGTTGCAAACTACACATGTACTTGGCACTACCTCAAGCATGTGGTTACTTTCACAACACTCTACCTCGTGCTATACTGCTAATTTGCAAGGACATTGAAAGATCATGATTGATATTGTGGCATTCAAAGAAAGGTAAACCTCTAGAAACCAAGAACATAGCTACCAAGGGTTTTGAAGTTGCATCCTAAAAAATTATTATATCACCAGCAAAACTAGGTATGTTTCAAATAACTAAAATTTTGCTACTCATTTTATGCATGCATGTCTCGAGATAATGGTATTTACTCTAGTAATTGAAATGTTGATTATTTTGAAATGAATTTAACCAAATGGTAGATTTAAATTTTTATGAATTTTTGAAGATAACTAGTTAAATTTAACCGTAACTCGCACACAAGGAACATATATGTAAAAAATGCAGGACACATAGGTGAATATGTGTACTTTCAAAGAAAGGCAAGAAAATGAGTTTCAATATTTTGCTTCACAAGTCAGACCAGTTGGTGGGATAATTACTGATACCCATTCAGTATGGTTTTTTGATGTGGAATTCATCACACAGGCCCAACAAAAAAATTCTTCTCAGTGTATGAAGAATGTTATGGCAAGTGGGTTACATTTAGTGGTTCTAGGAGAAAATTACTAAGAAAATGAAGCCAATTCTGAGATCTTTGTTCAACCCAGATGTTCAAGATGTCATAACTATGCTAAGGAGGATAGCTACACTTATAGATGCCACTAAATTTGAACCATGGATTTTTGAACTCATAGAAAAATTAATGGAATGCCCTGTGCAAATGCATTGGGGAAGTTTTATCAGTGACACTCTACATGATTAGATAAAGGAATTTCCATAGTCTATAGTTTTCTATGTCCTCATATGTGATTTATTCCTACACTCTAAGGGAAAATAAGCAAGGGTTGAATAGAGTTGGTACCCTGGGTAGAGAAACAGGGAATAGTCTGATATATGCTCATTTACCCCAAATTACTATTCATGAATATCAAGAGCATTATTAGAGAGTTATTGATGTGTTTTCCATGAAGCTAGTAAGGAGAATAGAGGATGAAAAAGATAAATAGTTGTCTGTAGAAGAATAGAGAATTATTTGACAGGTTGGAGGCTGGTACATTCAATTTCCCACTTTCACCTACATCATGGTGGAAGGGTTCGAAGGATGCCCTTTCATGTTGCCCAAGTACCCAACAAACAAATAGAATTGGTGAGATAGAAGAAGCCTTCCAATGCTCTTGTCATAGTGGCACATAAGAGAAGTTCTGTCAAATTTCCCTTCACAATAGGGAATTATAAATGCAATGCGGCTAAATTGGCTGATTTGTATGAAGAAAAATTAAAGATGTACAAATTCGAGTTCTTTACACTCCAAAGAATGAATCACAATCTAGAGGGGAATATTTCCAAGTAGATAGCTGGAAAACATGTCCATGTTAATCATTTAGAGGATTTTTGGCTCAACTATGATGAAAAACACAAAGTGAGGAAAATATAATATCAAAGGTTGTCATTGCAATGGGCAAAGATTATTAAACTCTATGACATTCTAGATCAGTTGGATGAAGATGATGGAGAGGTGTTGAATTCAATTTACAATTCAATAAGGTTTATGATGAACCAATCTTAGATCTAGAAAGTAAAGAAATAATGACCATTATGGAAATTTTTGAATAGGTTTGAATGCATACTCAATGATGGATTGATGATTATTGTAAAAATTTGAGAAAAGTTGGGATAAGGCCCACATACTCACCCAATACAAAGAAGAAATAGAGAGAATAAGGTGAGTCTTGGTATGAGGAGCCTACTAAGAAGAAGAGAATTTAAGATGGTAAAGCATATACAACTATGCATATTGAGGAGAGAACACCTGAGGTCCCAAGCTAGAGAGTTTCATTGGTGCCAGCTAGTCAATATAAATAAACTAGATCAAGTAAGGTCAAAGTGATAGTGAAGACCAAGGTGACATTTTCTTCCTTGACAAAGCCAAAGATTCAACCTATGACTAATGAAGAGGTGGGAATGAAAATGAACACTTGTGCTTAGACAAGGTCTTCATCCTAGAGGGTTCCAACATTATTTACCTCTCCCCCTTCAGTTAATATAGCTACAGTAAAAAAAACATTGCAAAAGAATCTTGTGGCTCTAGAATAGAGTTCTGAATTAAATGAAGAGTAAATTAGGGAACATTGGGAGAAATGGGGTGCCATGATGGAATGAGTAAAAGAGAATAAATCTAAGGAGAGACTCATGGTATAGCCAATGGTGGAAGAAATGTCAGATGTAGGGTCAATTCCTATAGACATCAAAAAAGAAGAATTCATAAGAGGAACACTTTCCCCAAAGTTGAGAAACCCTGAGATGTACTTAATGAAAAGTAAACAAGGGATACTATAGGCTAGGGTCCCACTGATAATGTTGTTATTAAAGAAACAATTGATTTCTAGCTTTTGCTAGGGAGTGGTAGAAATTATGTTGAACAATTGCAAGTTTTTGAAAATACAGGAGAAGGCTAGGTTGATAGTGAGAATACAGAGCCTTCAAAAACCTTGGATGGTGGGGTGAGAAATGAAGAGAATCCTAATGTAACAGGACATGGGGAATGTAATGCACCAAGGATTAGTGTTGAGTACATGGCTAGACATGAAAACATAAGTCTTGGAAATGAAGAGTCGGTGTCAAATCTTGGTAATCCAGAATCCATTCCAGTGAATACTAAAAATGTTGGACAGTTCTAGAGGATGTGATAGGTGAGGTTGAAAATGTAATAGGAGAAGTTCTTGAACATGTTGAAAACCAGGAACAAATAAATGTTGCAGAGGAAAAATACAATGAAGATGCACCTAATTGGTTAATTAGGGAATTGGCTTCCCCATTGGAAGTGAAACTAGTGCATCTAGGTCTTAGAAGCTTAATGCAATAAGTGGAAACTCCCAAACCTAGGCAAAGAGTAAAAACAAAACATGTTATGCAAAAGAATGCAGATGGAGGGAAAACAATTCATATAGCTACCACAGTAGTGGATAAAATAAAGCATGAGATAATTCCTAAGGATTACAAGGTGATAAGTATTAATATTGGGCATTCATCCTGGGGACAAGAATTGGAAGAGATGAAGATGAATTTAGAAACAACTTTCGCTAGGGTGCTTTGAAGTAAACAAAAGAAATGAGAGCTAAAAGAATGGATTTCCTGCCTAGAAAACTTTATAGTATCATTATCCCAATCTGATCAAGCGTAGGTTGAATTGCCTCAGAATCCAATACTAATGTCCAATGAGCAAGTGTATATTATTGCTGCACTTTGCCATAAAATGAGTGAGTTTGAAGAATGGATTGAGTAATTGGTAAGGCAAGGACAAGAATTAATCACAGATGCAATTGGGAATTATAAAGAGGCATACCGTTGGCATGAAAAGTCCAACAGATTAGACGAAGAATGTAGATTTCACCAAGAACAAACTAATGTTGAAAGGTGAAACTTAAAAGATCTCATTTAGAAAAATGTCCAAGAATTGGTAAGTGAGAAGATAATCATAGAACATGAGGTTTTGATGTGTGGAAAATGGAAAAAATGGTAAATTGGAAAGGTGATGCCTTAGTACAATGTGTGGAAGGATTTGAGACAGTCATCGAGAGATGTAATAAATTGATTGATAGAGATCAAGGTTTCATTGAAATTATAGCATGGCAAGATTGTGATCCTCAGACGTTTGGAAAAGATGGTAAAGAAGTAAAATCATTCAAGGAATGGATTGAAAGAGTGAATAAAGAGCCCATTCATTCGCTAAATCGGGAAGTTATTGATGAAATCATACAATGCAAGAATGCCATGGTCAAGTACAAAATAGAAAATATGTGGAGGAATCCAAATATCCTCCAAATATCAGAAGATTTTACCAAGCGGGTGATCCTACAATACTGATTTACAATTTTTGGCCAAACTGGACATTGAATTGAATTTTGTTAACAAAATCTTCACTTTTGGGAACCTATAGTGGCTAAACCATGAGGAATTTGAAGATGATGCAAACTAGTCATTTGTGACATTTTTTCTATAGATTCTAAATGTTTTTTTTTCCAAAATTTTTGCAATCAAATTGCACTTCTTTTTCCATCTCCTTTGAAAACTAGTTTTTAAGAGTAAACACCATTTTAAACAGTGATGTTATTGAGCCTAACACATAATTTTTTTCTATGAAGGAAAAAATTCAAATTTTTTTGAATTTAGATTCGTAACTATGATATCTAGTGCATGGAATTATTTTCATATCATTTCATTGAATATTTTTTTCTTAATTAAGTTTCACAGTCAAAATAGTTATAATTTAGACATGATTTAATGGCTAAAACATAAAAAAAATTGTATGTATCGAAATTCAATTTTATATTTTTTGCTGGATCAAGGACATCAATATCTAGTGCATAGATTTGTTTTTGATAATCTACTATTTTTCTACATGTGAAGAATAAAGAGGTAGATTTTCAGTGAAAAACCTACACTCACAAGAAATAAAAAATAAATATAAGAATTGAAAATTAAATTTATTAAAAATTATACTTTTTGGGAAGCTTATAATAAGGACTACATACTTACAAAAAAAAAATTTAAATGAATTCATTTGATCCCCCAAAAGGTAAATCAAAAGTTTTTTATTAGCATTTTGATAGGTGTAAAGGAGACTCTGTTATAGGTATGGTTTAAAACTAGTGGGGTTCTACCCAAGGGGGTTTGATCTAAGGTATTTTTATCAAACCCTCTTCCATTGGAATCATTTAAATGAAACTTTTCAAGGCTTAAATCATTATATTTTCTAAAAATATATGATTTCAGCAAAAATCAGGATCTCCTAGAAAGTGTAAACTACTATTGTGGGATCACCCAAGCTCAAATATAGCTAGAAGGTAATTCAAGGAATTTCAAAAAAGAATATTCATCGGGCATTGGTTTCCTTTCAAGAGTATCAACTGAAGAAAGGTGAAGAAGATTTCTCGAACCTAGAGTCTGATGCAAGGCAATGAATAACCAAATATTGGATACTATAGTTTAGCACAAGGATATGTTATTGAAATGAATTTTGTAGGTTGTTTAAGTCCTAGTGGAGGTTTCTTATCCCAAAATTTGAAGAATAATAATGTTAATGTTTTCTATGGAGCATTTGCATGTTAGAGATTGGAGTTGAAGACTAATGTTGATAAAGAAGTCAAAACGTTGACTTTGTCTAGAACATTCCAGTGACAACTGGCATCTGCCATGTGCTACCTTTTGATTTGATGTTAATGATTTCCTTTATGAAACTTAAGTTTAAAATTTTGAGCCTTGTTCCTATAAAAGGCTAGTTGTTGCTTTACTTATAATTTTATGTTCAAAATTTGTGGATGTCGGAGAGCCAAAAATTCTTTAAGTTTTGTTCTTTTTCCAATTTTATGAATCATTCTAGATTAAAAATTTGTATGCACATAGAAGCTAATCAATATCAAATCCAATTTGAAAGCTACTTCCTGGTATGAAATCTTATGTAGCTGGGTTTTTGTTCAGCTGGATAAGACTATATGTTGCACCATTTAAGGGTACATACAAAACCTACCTGGTGTCTAAATAAACCCCCCCTCTCTTTAAAATATTGCATCATTCTATGCCTAGTTGTGAAGCAATATGGTGTAGTATAGAGTGGTTTTGTTTGATTTGGTTAATTCTTGAGGCATGTGTGGATAATACCTAGGAGAAATTTTACTTTTAAAGTATTTTTGATGCTTTATTTTAGAATAGATGTTAAATTTTAGAAAATGTACCAAAAAAGTGATAAATGAATGAAAATTTTGTTGCAAATATTTTTTTTCCATAATATTGTTGAATGCTTAAAGTTAAATTTACTTAAGTGATAGAAAAATTGTTTAAAATTCATGAAATATTATTACAAATCTGTTGATTTCATTAAATTTTTTGATTATCAGATCGAGAATATCATTTACCAATCCTTATGATTCCTTGGAGAGCTGGAAATTATTGTTTACCCCTCATGATTAACAACATTATCACAACGAACCTTGATGCAAACCTAATATGGTCAAGACCTGACATAAACGAGCCTTGGGATCAAGCCGAGTTAGCCTAAGATTTAGGTTGTCTTGGTTCAGTCTTTCAAGTAAAGATAGCTTCCTGCAGTTTGTCTATGAGTATTTATCTGCATTGTTGGTGTGCAACTAACATTGTGATCAATAGGGTTGTCCTTTCTAGTGTATTATCCTTCTCTTACTAAATTATGGTGGTAGGTACTTCTCTTCATAGGTTGGGAAACTCTAGAAAGACCAAAATAACACAATTTTTAGGGATGAAAAATTCACTTGGAAGGTTGTTATGAATAAGACTATTAACAAGATTATTGAGAATATTAAAATGTCCTCTTACAATCCAAAAAGAAAACCTTCTAATCTAGAGTTCTCCATTTCCTCATCTTGGAATCTATCTAAGGTCGTTAATTCCTTGAGCTCAATAATTCCTTTAGATAGGAACAATACCCCTTGGTCTCCCGAATCTCGGCTGGCTAAAGCTTAAATTTGATGGCTTAGCTAAAGGGAACCCAAGTCAGGCGAGTGGGGGTGGAATAATCCAAGATGAAAATGGAAAGGTGTTTCTTTCTTATGCAATCAATCTGAGCTTGCAAAATTCTAATTATGTAGAAGTGGTGGCTTCCTATCATGGGATTCTTATTTCTAAGAACACTAAAATGTTAAATATGACAATTGAAGGTAATTCAAGACATACAATCATGATAGTAAGTGGGAAGGTGGCCCATTGGATGACCTTACAAAAATTTATCTGAATGGCTCCTCATGTCATAATGAAATTTAGAAATTGTAGGTTTTCTGACATGATTCAAGCTAGTAACAAAGCGATATCCTCTTTAGAAAATCTAGGAGACTATACAGAGAAGATTGTAATTTTGGATGATCACTCAATGATCCTAGATAACATATGTGAGCTCTCAATTAATGATGAAAAATTACTCTAATATTGTGTTCAATTTGAACTTGTCATTAGTTCATATTGTCAACTGGAATGGGTTCTGTATTAAGTAATCTTTTCAGCTATCCTACTTTTTCTTAATTTAGATTTGTCTCTAATTGTGCATTGTAACTAGTGCTTCTATAGAATTCTCAACATTCTTCTATTTGAAGTGTCATCTATGATGGGTGGTGATCTCATCCAAGAGGAGCCCACCTCCTATGATGTCTAGAAGAAGGATAAGGATGTTTTGATAGTTCTTCAATAGGGAAAGCTAGCTAATTATATTGAGGGTATGGTGGGCATAATTGTAACATCTCCATGGAATTTTCCAACTCTTGGAAGGATGGAAATATGGTTATTGGGGGCTACTCTTTTTCTATTAACATGGAACTTATTGTCAATGTCACTAGGCTTTAATTAGAAGGGACTTGTCTGATTAGAAAGCCTAAAGGCCCTTATAATAAGAGATGGACAAATTTATAAAAAAAATGAGAAGATTAATTGTCTACAAAATGACTTCAATAGAGATGATCTCCTAGGAATCTAGAGTAGAATGGAAAAAGTGTTGATGAGATATATCACATTCTAAGGTAGGTTTAAGTTCTTCCATTCCCACCTCTTTCCCATGCTTAATTACTTTTGTTATAATATAAAATTTAATTTTGCATTATAGATAATGTCCTCTCTTGAACAATCTATTAAGTTTGTTCAAGAAAAGGGGAAGAATTTACCCCTTAACTAGGGATTGATTTTTAGATTGTATCATTTCAAGGTGGCCCATTCCCCCTCTTTGGCATCTTCTAGGGTAAGTACCCTTATGGTTAGGGATTCTGTTAAGCTTTTAAAGGGCCTCCTAGTCAAGGCCCTGAGTGGTTATCCTCCTTAAATTCCGAAAGAGTCATTAGAGCTAAAGGAAAATATCCTATTTTTGAGGCCCCCAACCTAGTTTCAAAAACAAATGTTTCATTTTTTGACCCATCCAGATATCTATTTTGGATAATTCCTATAATTTTTGGTACCACTTCCTCGAAGGTTCTCTTGTTGGATCCCCTATTAGAGAAGACTTTTTTGAAGACTCCAAGTCTCCCCTATCAACCAACCATTCTAGCCCTCTAGGTTCCCCTACCCTTTGTGTTAACCTAGATAATTCCCTTGAAGATCCTCATTTAGATGTTGTTTTTTGTGCCAATTGTGCCTCTGTAAAACTATAAATAATAATTTGAGCAAGATTGTTAATTTTTAGAATGACATTCTAAATAGTTTCTTGCTCAATTAATCACAACTAAAGATAAAATTCAGTACCTTGAAGAAGAGGTGATCAACCATAAGGATGCATGGTTGGGTAAAGTTGATCACATTGGTTGTTGGACCCTTTTGTCTTCTCTCTCTAAGTATTTTGATAAGTCGGCCAATTGGAAAATTGAAGTTGAATAACTTAGGGTTTTCATCAAAACTATAGAGGAGTGGGAAAAGTTGTAGGAATAGGAGGCTACTGTTGGTGTAAATAAAGTCTTGTACCTAGTTAATTGTTTACTAGGGACTTAGGGGACTTATTCACATGTTAAGTTTAATAAGTAATTAAGCTTTCTTCTAGAATTCATAGTTGTCTTATCTAAATTTTATATTATCCTAGGTAGTTATGAGTTAGTTGTCTCATGTGATAGGATTAAGGCACTTGTCATGATCTTGTCTAATAATATCTATCAGCTTGCCTTTATAAGCAAGGAACCTCTAGCATATTTTTCATATCTATGGTTATGAGTAGGATCATGATGGAAAAAATAGGCCCTTAAGTGGTGATAAAATTCAAAAAAATCAGAGTTAGACTACTTTACATAAAAATTTGAACAAGTTATCTATATTATTTCAAAAATATGTAAGAATAGAATCTATAGCAAATTGAATGCAGTTTCTAAACTACTAGGTTTATTTTAAAAAAAAATCTATTTGGTGAAAATTTGAAATTTCAATATAGTAGCACTTAAATTTCAAGGAAAAAATAAGAAGTAGGTGTCTATCTAACCACCTTGACCACAATAAAATGATAATATTTTTTTATAATATTTTAGATATAAGTAGATGATTCATGTCTCGATGTGAAGCATATTGTTTTGTAATTTTTTTCCAAGTAAATAATGTTGATGCCAAAAATTGGCAAGGTAACAACCTTTTGTGGGAAAATCAGTTTATGAGGGACCTATTGCGCTAAACTGAGTGACCTTTGAATTTTTAAAGAAGCTGACTTATTCTGTAATTAGGGTTTTGGAATGGGAAAATGAAACATATATAAAAATAAAGGATCTAACTAAGGAAATGCACAAGAATTTAGATAAAAGGCATGATAAATCAATCTTTTAGATATGATCTAAGGGCCTGTTCAACAATTTACTATGTCCTAGAATGACAAAAAATAAAGATTGAAGCATGAACAATGCATTAAATGACATAAAATAATTTTCACACCCATTCACTGAAAAGAGGAGTCAAAAGACATGATCTAAACTAGCAAACTTGCATTCAAATTATAGAATTTCTCAAAATGAACCATTCAAACAATAATGGAGCAGTATAAAGTTAATCATATAGCTTAAGAAAAATAGAAAGTATGAATAATGGCACAATGTGTGAGTCTTTTTGCAATAATCTAATAACAATAAAAAGACCTAGTCTCTAAAATTATGTAATTCTCGAACTCTCAAAAATCATGGGATATGGAACCCCTCTTCAAAAGCAAAGAGCAACATTTATAGTGAGTATTCCCACCACTTGACGAGCAGTAACTAAAAAGATTCATATCTTGAGAAATGATGCAGTAGTAATGATTCCTTCGGTCATTGTAACCAAAAAATATTTGGGCCAAAGCATTTGGTCGCTCCCCATCTAGGTGCATCCCCTATGAATGATGGCAGTGGTCCCAAAATAGCCTCGTGTAAACAAGTGTCGCCACCCAGTATAGGAAGTCAGAACATGTGGCACCATATTGCAGACCATAGTTTACTCCATCCTTCATATTGAAGAAGCACCCACTAAAGAAACACATGGCAGCATTTCGCAACCCGTAGTTCGCTCCATCCCAGCATTGAAGGCTTACGCTTGGAAGACATGTAGAAGTGTGCCTGTTTCATTTGTGATGACTGTGGGGTCTGCCAAAGCATATGCGGATGAAGGAAATGTGGCACATGGTTGGGGCTCGATTCAAAAGTAAGAGGAAACAACCTTTAAGCATGCACAACAACAACACATGGAAGCATTGCGGGAGCCGGTTGAAAATCGAATGGAAGAATCCCTTCAAAGAGCATTGGGCAGACATGTGGCAGAGGTCGAAAGTCATTTATCAATAAGGGTCAATGATGTTCATTTGAGGCATGGGTCGGTACTTAACAAAAACAAAACCTGAAGGGAGCTTGATATATTTAATATTCACAACTTATGGTGACTACTAGGGTCATTTTGTTTGAGGAACAAGGGAACCCAAACTTTTCTCTGGTTCACAGACCAGAGCGCCATCCATTGGGTGAAAAAATTAGAGCTTAGAAAGGGATTCCTATAGGGGTGGCCAATCATCTTTGGATGGTCTCGATACATTGTGCAGATTTTCATGTGCTCCACCTAGGTCAAGCATTTCCTTATAAGGTAGTGCTTTAGGTAAACCGACCCTTGACTCACAATGGAAAAGTATCTGTACAACTAGATAGATGACTACTTTAATGTCTACTATTGTAGGAGGATGGCTGAAACTCTAGAAAGTGGTTGGGTCCTATTCCTTTTATTCAATCTTTGTTGCAATTTTCTCAATTGTGGCGATCGACCCATCTTTGAGAAACGGGGACGACAGGCCCATCTTAGTCAACTAAGAGAAATTTTCCCGCATACCATCCATAGTCTTGTTTAAGGTAGCTGCATAGGCATTAGTACACAGGATAGCTGAGTGGCAATGAATGAATTTGTTTTTTGTCTAGGCAACAACATTTTGATCCTTGATCCTTGTGTTTGCCAGGTTTTCATCAGAAACCATGTATAGCTTAGTTAGCAAACTTTTTGTTTTAGGGACCCTTTCTGTGATGAATTGTGGGAACTGTTCGATTGTTTTGTTTACCTCCTTACTCAAAATTTTTGCTTTTGAGATGAATCAAAGCATTGGTTGTAGTGTTAGGAAAAAGGCATTAACCTTTTCCCAGTATGAAATATATAGCTGCTGAGCTACTGGGATGAGGTCCGGCTATGCAGTAGGAGCCTAGGGAGCACTCTTTAGAAGGGAAATCTCTGCATCCTTCGAGCTAACATCCTTTGTTGATTCTGCAATTCACTTTTTTGTGGATGCAAGCTGCTCCCCAATGTTACTTAGCTCCTTAAACCAATTCTTCTCAGCCTAGGTGTGGTCTTCCAATGTTGTATCAAGAGAAGACTTCATCTCTTAGAGCTCTTTTTCAAATTGGGCCATTTGGCCCTCAAAGTCCACCTTTTGCTATTCTAATTTCTGCTCAAGTTGAGCACGCTGAGATGCTAGCCCCTCATCTTTTTGTTTCATATTCTTCTCTGCTAGGGCCAATTGGCTTTGATATTCTTGGTTCTTCGCTCGCAGCTCGTTGATCAGGATGGGATCAACAGATTGGGACTTCTTGAGTTCCTCTTGGAGTTTGTTCCTCTCCAACTCTTCTACCTGCACTTTCTTTGATAAGTGCACAACCTCTGCTTCTAGTGATTTATCCCTTGTCTCCAACAAAATGACCCTTTCCTTCACAAGCTTCAACTACTCTTTCTTTTTATTTAGTTGATGACTAGAGTGGAGAAAGTCAGTCATCACCACCAATTGTGTTTCCTCCATGAGTTATACATTGTCTTACAGTTGGGCTACTCTTAGATCAAGTCCCACAGCATACATGTTGTAATCTTCCAATAGCATCTCCCATTGTGGTTTGGTGGTGTTCTGGTAGATGGTGGAAAAATTCAGCATTTGATGCACTTCATTGTACATAGTATATACCTTTGGCTCCACATACTTATCCTTTTTCTTTTTCATTCTGAGAGCCCACACTTGTTTTGTGGCCTCTCCTTGGGCTATGAATTGGGATGGTGACTGAACTATCTCGCCTACAAAGGGTGCACCGAGAGGTAGGGAAAAAGGGAATGTAAGTGTGGCAGGCCCCTGCATTTTGCTCTTCTGGAGAGTAATAGTCTTCGGGGAGAAATAAGGAACTTGCCAAATTTTGGTTTGTGAACCAACCGAAGGGCTCATCAGTAGCTATGGTGATGGGGTAGTTATTGGAGAGTTTTCTTGTTGGGCATAGTGGGTTGGACCCGAGGTAGTAGAAGCAATATGGATGTCAATGGCAGCTGAGCTTGTAGAAAGAGAGGGGAGGAGAGATTGGGCAGTAGTAGTAGGTGTCAAGGTTTGCAAAGGTGTTAAGATAAGTGGCTCTATTTGAGAAAATAGGGAGAAACCTCCCACAAACATCATAGTAGAGGTAGAGAAGGAAAGGTTGATACTTGCAGTGAGGGGCACTGTGGAGATGGTAGAGGATACTAAAGATTGAGAAGTAAGAAAAGAAGGAGCGAATGTTACCTACTAACTGGATGGTGGCGGTGGTTCACTTGTTGGATCTTCACTTACTTTGAACTCCTAGCTTGCTGCAAACACTTTGCTTGTGGTGCTTTGTTGTGAACCTTCTCCTATAATAGCTTCCGTGCGCTTTTGTTTAGGGGGTGGGGAGTCTCTCATCTCTACAGTATCTGGTTGTTGCTATTGTGACCCTCTCATTGCTTTGGAGGCCTAGGTGAGTGTTGGAGAGGTTCTTGATATATTCAATAACACATTTGAAGCAACATAGGTAGGTTTCCTTGTGGAATTTTTCTTTTGCTGAGCAAAGGACATCGATATCTCGGCTTCCTCCTTTGCTTGCTTTTCTTCTTCATCGAAGTTATTGCCTCTACTAGCGCTTGAGTCAGAAGTAGGGTTCTCATCATCCTATGCAGTGTATCAAACTGTTCATCATCCTTCACACTTTCATAAGGTGTATCAAGTTGTTTTATCTCTTGGTGATACACCCAGAAGGCTCTGATTCTTTCCACACTCCACTCTTCTTCTTTTCTTAATTTATTGAACTGGGTGGCTCCCATTTTGTATTTCTCATCATAATCCGTCATAGCGAAGTAGAATATATGCCATGGTAGTCTGTTGTTCTCTATAGGAATGTGGATCAGATCAACCAATAATTCATCTTCATCATCCATCGGGTTGTGCCTCTTTTCCCAGTAAGGCTAAGAACTGTGAGCTACTCTGATATGCTCATATGGTAGATCATTGAAAGGGTTGTAACTCCATTTTTCACAGATCATTACTACCCCTAGATGAGCTACTTTATCTTTCAACAACAAGTGCACAACCTTTTTCTTTTTCACAGCCACCGTCTTGAAGCTTATTAGACAAATGAAAAATCCCTTCTTCCTGGCTTTTTCTCCATAGAAGGTAGCATTAATAATGCATGCCTACTGGAACAATTCAAGGGCTAGCACTCAATTTTTTATGCATTCAGAAGGCGGAATGGTTCCTCGGTGAAGCCTCACATCTGAGTAAATGTGAAATACGCTTTGAAAAACCAGTCACATCTGGGAATGAAGTTTTGCATATACTTTGTCTATGTATTTGTTAGCTGGTTAATACCATCCTCTCCTTTTAAATCTTGCAAAATTAGAGTCAAGAAATAATCTGAAAAATGCATAATAGTCGAAAGTGGAAGAGACAAGAGGAGTCTAGACAAAAACCAATTTTCTCCTATTCCTTTCATCAAAAATAGACAACTTCACATGCTTATCAAATAAATCAGGGTTTTGATGCAAAAACATATAGGAAAGATAGGAAGGAAACCAGAACTTCCATTCAGCTTGGTAATTCTTAATTTTCCCTATGATCTCCTTTGTGAGTTATTCTACAAAAACATACCAGAAGAAAGATTGTTGCCTACAAAACTGGAAACCCAAGCCCAATTGAAACACATGCACTTCCTTATTAGTGTCTAGACCACAAACAAATTCCAACATTGAAAAGGCCTCTTGCAAGCCTACGTCGAAAGCACCATGATGCATCAGGATCCTTGGCGGCTTCCAGTGGTCTACTTCAACCCTTTTGGTTTCTTTTTTATAAAACTCTAGATCCTTATCCCTTGTATTCCATATATTTTCCCCCTTTGTAGGAGTGAATGTCTCTATTTTTTCTTTTCTGGAGGTATGATCAGGAATACACAACATATTCTAGATAGCTCTCGGGATGATATTAACCACCAAATTTTGACCCTTGATAGTGTTGGTGCTTGGGTTGAAATGTTCAATGGCCGCATTGACTAATTCTGGGAAATAGTGCACAAATGAGACCATATATTGTGGAAGCCCACTGAACCATATATTCTCTATCATTGACATTATCTTTTTAGATAACTTCATTCTTTTACAGGCTCCTTCCCTTAAAGATTTAGGGTTCTTTGCAAGATTGGGATCATGAATATTATCCCAGTCCTCTTGGATTAGGTTTTGATTTCTATAGCTTTTGGGCTTCTCCAAATCCTATGTGTTTTCCCACTTTGGCTTGTTTGGAATACCAGGCATGGCATAAGAAATGTTTTTCAAAGACATTGATGGCTGGTGTTCCTCACATAGCTTTAAATAATCTTTGCATTACCTCTCCTTGTACTTCTTGGCTTGAACTTTTTGCCATTTTTCCTTATGGGAAGTTTCTGCTTAGCTTGAGCTTCTTTGCAATTTTACCTCAGCTCTGGTTGTGCACTAGAAATTGATTTTTCTCTGAGTAGCATATTTGAAAAAACCTTTTAAGTGCTTGAACATTTCACATACAATACTTAGCTATTTTTTCTCAACGTGGTAGATGAGAGTTACCTTTTTGCATTTAATTTGGTATGTACCACCAACCATTTGGCTTGTGAAAAATGAATCACTTGCCATTTTGAAATGACAAGAATTCATAATTACAATTAGCAACCATATTGTACAACACATTTTTCTTGGAACTTGAGCCAACGCTTTGCTAGCAGCTTAAGCATTCATATGCGTTGGAAATTAATATCCCAAAAGGAATGATTAAGCCGAAGATGTGATTAGTGGTTGAAAATATATGAGCTCTGCCTTGGAGTTTGGAAAACACCAGGAGAATGACACCTCAGTATTTGGTTGTGCATAACATCACCAATTGTTGCCACCAGCTTAAGCTAATTAATTAGCCCTTATTAGCTTTATACGCAGCAAGCCGTACTCAACAGATGCAACTAGGTGGGAAATTCAAGCAAGCTCTGGCATGACATTCAAGTTGGTACTTGATTAACATCATGTTTATGGTAAGAAAACCACCATGCATTTCCTCACTTTTTCTATAAATAGGCAGCTAAGCAGTAGCGAAATCACACTTAGTGATTTGAGCAAAGTTGGTAATAGGTAATTGGCTTAGCAATTTAGCATTAGCAGTTGTGTAGTGTTTTCAAAGGCTAGAGCTAGGAAGTTTGTAGAAGTAGTTCTTTAAGGTAGTCACAGAGCATCTGGAAACATGAATACCCCAATTAGGCTAGTCTATCATAAGTCTCAAATGACTATTTTAGGAAATATTTCGACTAGGTGCTTGAAAAGGATGATGAAGAATAAGCACTCACTGGCTATCATAGCCATGAAATGGGTTTTGGGACAAGATTTCCTTGAATAAAAGGACAAGTATCAAGTTAACATTGATGTGTGCTCACATTTTGTTGCCTCCATGCTTGATATTGGAGTTGCCAAGCCATTGATTCTTCATCTTGTCAAGGAAATTTTTCCCAAGAAGTACCTGAACGGCCTCGGGGAGGTTGTGGAAAATGCTGCAGATGGTGGAGGAATTCTAACCATGAGTGACCTTAGGAGGTTCATTGAGGAGGATGTGGTCGTAGCATGGCTACCATTCTTGAGTGGATTTTTCCTATAGTCACAAAATATGCACCGTGAAAGGGTCACTCATGCCTACCACTTTCTCTTCTGTATCTACAACATGGTGTTGTTCTATGACATTGACTGGTATACAAACTTCAGGAACCTGGTGTTCCCTTTGCCTCTATCCATTGCTCCCATAAATGGTGTTGCTGCTGATGATGATTCCCCTGTGGATGAAGACATTTTGGATGTTGTTGTTGATGTGTCTGTTGTTGTTGCTCATGTTGTTCATTGAAGAACTCCCTGCTTTCTCTTTTTTCTTTTCAAAAACTTATAACAGTCAATCCATTTTTTGTATACATGCCTAAAAAAGGATTTTTCGTAGAATATATGAATGAAGTAGAATATAGAGATATACTTTGGAAGTGTGGCCCTTGAGCCATTTTGGAAATGTAAATATTAAAGCATATATATAATGAAAATATAACTTTATATAATCATCTTGTTATTTGCTTCTATATTTTGCAACATGGGTCATCTTTTTCCTTTTCAACATATATGTATCAATTCAATTCTGCATGTGGGTGTTTGATTTTTCTATTCTTTTAAGCTATGAATTTATTCTTCTTGCTCTCTGCAATAATGGGTTACCTATTCTTTTACACCTCGAACCATAGAATAAGCAAACAAAGACTGACCAACAAAACAAAAGGGAAAGAAAGGAAAAGCACTATAAACATATTTACATTGGTAGGATATGCAAGCTTAATTAAATAATTTAAGGTGAATTCCATTGACCAGAATTTCCAACACTTCTTTTTCCATGGTTTCTAACTCAAATGAAATATATTCCTTGCATTGAATTATTCTGAACGGGCCTTCCCAAAGGCTGTCAAACTTCCCATGCTGACCCAGCTTCACAACCCTTTCATTAAACTTCAACACTAAGTCTCCCCACTTTAGACCTTGGTCAAACGATTTCTTGTCAAACTACCGTTTAACCACCTATTGGTGGTTAGTCATGGCTATTGGGGAATTTTCCCTTTTCTCTTGTACTTCTAGCAACTCGGCTAACTATACCTCCATTGTGTCGTTTTATTCCACCTCAAGAGATTTTAGCAATTGTAGCACTAGAATCTCCATGGAGATAGGAAATAGCACCTCTTTTCCATATACTAGCTCATATGACGAAGTATTGAGGACTTGCTTAGGCATTATGTGATTTGTCTAGAGTACTACTTGGAGGTTTTTATGCCATTACCAACCCAATCCTTTTGATGAGTTAGACCAGATTCTTGTTCGTCAACTTAGCCAAGTCATTCCGTTGTGGGTAGTAGTTTGATGATGTTTTAAGGAATATTCTATATGAAAGTGTGAATTGAATTACCTTAGAGCCTAGGAAAGCTTTGGAATTTTTAGAGATGATGGTTTTGGGTGGGCTGAATCTCGTCACCAGTTCATCTAGGAAGTCCACTATCTCTTCCTCTATTGCATTCTTTAGTGGTACAACTTCGGTCCATGTAGTGAAGTAGTCTATGGCCATCAAGATCCATTTATGTCCTACACTGGAGGATGGGTTGATCATTCCAATGAGTTCCAGGCCCCATTGCACAAATTCCTCATCAACCACTATCAGATTGAGAGGCATTGCCAAATTCTTTCTTCTTCTAGCATATAATTGGCATTCTTTGCAAGCTTTAACTAAGGAATAGGAGTCATTGAATAGTGTCTGCCAAAAGTACCTTGCGTACATTATTTTGATGGTGGTGGTCTTTGCAGAGAAATTCCCACCTATGGGACTACTATGATAAGTGTCAAGGATCCTTTTTCTTTCTCTATGGTAACACATTGTAATAGGACGCCATTAAAAATTCTTTTGAACAAGATACCTTCAATGAGCGTGTATCCACTATTCTACAGTTGGTAGAATCTCTTCTTCTAAGAAGGAAGGCCCAACAAATATTTTCCTATGTGCATAAACCTCACTCTATCTATTATCCAACTACCTTTGGACTCTGAATTATTCGTTAGGACTTGCTTCGACTTCTCTTCTTCGGTGACCATTTCTTCATTATGCATAAGATATTCACACAATCCTCTTCCCTGAACAGTATTTATAGGATTGACCTCAATGTTGTATTCAAGGATCTTGGTGATACAATTGGCTCTTTTCTCAGTGATTTCTCCTTCCATGATGTATTCACGTACACTAGAATGCATGACATAAAAAATCATCTTATTGCAAGATATTAGATGGTGAAACTTCTTGAAACCCTTAAGTATTGCAAACACTTTCCTCTCTACAAAGTTGTAGCTTCTCTTATATTCCTTTAGGGTATGGGAGTGAAATGCTATGGGATGTTCTCCCTTTCCCTCATGATCTTTCTGAGCTAAGATAGTAGCAATGCTTGACTTGCTACTTAACACATACATTATGAAGTCCTTTGATAAGTGTGGGCTGACTAGAACAGGAGCAGAGGAAATAGCATCCTTAACTTTTTTCAAAGGCTTCTCTGGCTTCTTTTGTCCATTTGAATGTTTGATCATTTTTCAACATCAAGGTGATTGGCCTAATTATTCCTTCAAAGTTAGAAATAAATTTTCTAAAAAAGTTTACCTTTCCCAAGAAGGACTAGATGCCTTTCTTGTTGACTAGAAGGGGAAGCTCTTTGATTGATTTCACTCACTCAGGATTAATTGAAATTCCTTCTTTGGATACTATGTGCCCTAATAGCTTTCCTTACGGTACTCTGAAGACACATTTTTTTGGGGTCAGGGATATCCCAAACTCTTGGCATTTCCTAAAAACCATCTCAAGGTGATCGAAATGATCATCCTTGGACTTGGAGAACACCATCAAATGATCCAAATAGATTAGGATAATCTTTTTGATTAGTTCGCTAAAAGCAATATCCATTTCCCACTGGAAGGTAGATCCTACATTTGAGAGGCCGAATGACATCTTAGCATATACAAACGTTCCCCATTTAGTAGTGGACGTTGTCTTATGTTGATCCTCCTCTTTGACCCAGATCTAATTGTAACTGGAGAAGCCATCTAATAGGGAAAACATCTCTTATCCTGCCACCATCTATAGGATTGACCCCATTAAAGGTAGTAGGTAATGATCCTTCAGGGATGCTCTGTTTAGGTCCCCAATTTCCACACATAGACAAATATCTCCATTCTTCTTTTGAACTGGGACCAGATTGGATACCCATGTGCTATGCTTAATTAAGAAGACAATCCATGACTGGATTAGCTTTTCTAATTCTTGCGCCATTAGTACTTCAATCTTGGGATTCATTGGCCTCTATTTTTGGCAGACTGGCTTTGCGCCTCCGCTAGCTCTATTGTATGCTGGATGATATCAAGATCATATCCCCTAAGGTCATCATATGACCAGGCCACCACTCCATATTTTTTGCTAAAGTCAATGAGCCTTTCTTTATCATGACGTGAGACATCCTTCCTGACTTTAAGCTTTCTCCCATCTCTGAACTAAAGGTCGGCATAGTCTCTTTTGTCTGCTACAAACTTCCTCTTGTCATTCCTTGCATCATCACATTTGAAAATATTTTTGAGAGTGACCAATCCCTTTGGAAGCTTGTTGGATTTTAGCTGAATGATTTGACCATCATAGGCCTCAGTGATTTTTGGTTAGAGTTGGTTGGAAAATTCACCTAACTGTTGGATGAATGAGGCAATGTTTTCATCACTATCAAACACTTTCCAACTTTGGTCATTGTGTGGAATGGCTAGTCAGACTATCACTCATACAGAGTGTTTGTTGTGAATTAGGTTGGAGGTAGAATCAAACTACGATTCAATTTTTGCCATATGGTCTACATCACTATTTTGTTCTTGGGACACCATCTAAATGTTGAAGGCTTCAAATCCCTCAATCAAGTCCCAAAATCGGTGCATATAGGATCACATGCAAACATTCTTAGCCACAAAAATTCCATGAATTTGATTGACTACTAGTTTAGAATCTTCGAACACCATCAGATGCCTGATGCCCATTCACTCCACAAGGTTGAGACCTTGCACTAATCCTTCATATTCAGCTTCATTGTTTGAGCAAGTGAACTGGAAGTGGAAATACCTCAATTTATTTTAATTGTGTGGGGATATTAAACATATCTTGGCTCCTGTGCCAACCTTACATCTTGCTCCGTCGAAGTGCAACGTCCATAGTTTTGAGGCTTGACCACTCTTAGATTATTTGACAACCTTCGGGAGTACTTAATCTTCATCATAGATGACATAGGTGGCCAACCCAGTAGCATGGTAGTTTTTGAAAGGATTAGTATCCATATGTTCAATCAAGAGAACATCTTCTTGATCAGTCTGATCTCCGGTCACTTTTTCATCTTCTAGTAGCTCGATACAATATGTTTCCTCTTTAGTAAAAGAGGTATGAGCAGCCTCAAAGTTGATCATGGCTTCATTAGCCACATGTTCTGAATGTAGAGCCTCATAAACTATTTTCATTTTCACACCATGCTTGGTCTTGAGGATCATATGTGACCAGTCTAGAGAAAGATATCCGCCTACCTTTGAAGTGAATTCTTGGGATAGACAAAGGTCGAACATGGGGGGAATGTCTATGATCATAGTATCTTGCAGCACTTTGATGCTCGGGCAAGAAAACAGAGTCAAGGGAAGGCCTTTGATGAGACCAACAGTTTTGACTTTGTTTCTATCTAGCTGCATTACCCCCTTCTTTAGAGGTTCATAGCTAATCCCTAAGGACTCAACTATTTGTTTTGGTATAACTGTATTGCTAGCACCAGAGTCAATCATGGCAATGTGCAATAACTTCTCTCCCACAATGAGAGTTAGGAAAAAGGGTTTCGGCTTTAGCTTGTCCTTTGCCTCAGTAGGAGCCTCCACTATGCTATTCATGAGAACTTTGGCAGGAGGTGATTGATCAACAACCTTTCCTTTGAGTGATTGCTCCTTTGGTTCAATGATTGGATCCTCCTGAAGAGCCTTTTGTAGCAAATTTTTTTTCTCTAGAACAGCTAAAGTATCCCATAGGGACACATTAGTGGATGCGTTTTGCAATTGTTCCACCACATTAAATGGTGACGTGTTTGGACACTTTTGGTCTTTAACTTTGGTTATAAAAATTTCCTTCCATTGCAGACATTGTTTTGTTACTGCAGAGGTACCAGATATCTGGTTGGAAGCACCTTTGGGCTGCAAACCGACTGGTTTTAGGGTGACTAGTTCACCTGTGAATCTCCTCTTCAAGCAGGTGTTGTAATCATACCACACTTGCAATTTTTGTGACTTGGATGCATCATTTGCAAGCACTGCCTCCTCTTTGTCCATCCATGAGAAGAGTGCATGATTAGGAGCGATATTTGCTTCTTTCTCTAGTGAAATCCCCTGCATTTGTGCATTGTCCATTTGCAATGAGGTATACACATAGCTCCTTGGATTTAATGTTGCGCCTTGGTTACGCTGCTTCACCACCTGTTGTTGTAGATTTTTTCATGGCAGTTTCAAGGCATATACGAGTCACCACAAGGAAAGCACCATGGATTGGTGTCATAAATCAAATTGTTCTACCCTTCCATCAACTCTTTGTTTGTGCTTAGGTTAGCACTTTGTAGTGGAGAAGGGGTATGTGTAGGATCATCATGGAAAAAGTAGGCCCTTAAGTGGCAATGAAAATTCAAAAAATCAGTTAGGAAACTTGACGTAAAAATTTGAATAAGTAATCTATATTATTTCAAAAATATGTAAGAATAGAATCTGTAGAAAATTAAATGTAGTTTCTAAATTACTAGGTTTATTTAAATATATATATATATATATATATATATATATGTGGTGAAATTTTGAAATTTCAATGTAGTAGTAATTAAATCTCAGGGAAAAAATAAGTAGGTGTCTGACCACCTTAACCACAATAAAATGATAATATTTTTTATAAGATTTTAGATATAAGTAGAGGACTCATGTCCCAATGTGATGCATATTTTTTTGTAATTTTTTTTCTAAGTAAATAATTAATTAAGAATTTTTTATTACAAGTTTTAAAAAATATAAAACTCATATGTCGACCACCATAACCGTCAAAACTTCATGAAATTCATTTTATTTTAATCCTATACTATGTGAAGCATAGAATGTGACACATGTTTGATTCAAAAAATTGATTGTTTGAAAGCTATAGATGTTTTCAATCAGCCTATCAATTAGGACTTTAGTCATAATTCAAATAGAAAATGAATAATAATTATTTATTAAATTCAAAGTAAAGAATAATAATTATTTATTAAATTCAAAGTAAAGAATAATTTATATTGGTGGAAAGTTGAGAATCTCCTTTAAAAACCCTTTTCGTTTCATCAATTTTGGGTAAAAAAAAAGTCGTCAGCCACATGGGCCATCATATCACTTATATATCACCACTTTTTGGACCATCATGATCCTACACATACCCGAAGGAACTTGTACAATTTTATTTGTTGTTTGCACTTGCGGATTCGTGCGAGCGTCCATTTGGAACTGGTTCTATTGATAAGAAGGCCTTCCACGTTGATAATTCTGATAAGTTTGCTTCAGAGGCACTGCCTGGTTTTGCTTAATGATAATCATTTCATTGGTGATAGTCCAAAAAATTTCTTTGAACTCGCTCATTTCTTCCTTTGAAGAGAGGGATTCGGAAGCAACATTTGGGGCACATTTAGATATGTGTACATAGATTGAGGAGGAGCCGATGCGCTAGTAGATGGAACCTCCTAAGCAGGTACCAATATTTCTAGAAATATAGGCATTATGGGCCAGGGTGGCAACTTCCCGGTGTCTACCAAATTGTTCTCCACCTTGAAAGTGATGCTAGAAGTAGATGGTAGAGTGGTCCCACCCAAAGATTGGATCATCATGGAGATGTCAGGGTTGATAGCTTTTAAGTAGAACATGAACACCAACTCAGGTGGCAAACAAATATCAACTTGGATTCTCTACTAGCTTGTATGGAACCAGGGATTGAAGTTAGCCATGGCTTCATGTGGGGCTCGATTTATGACTAACAACTGATAATATAGCGAGGGTCGGTCTTCGTCGTTTGAAAATATTTGATAGAAAGGATCTTTGAGCTCATCCTAGGTATGGATAGAATTTGTTGGCAGTATGTGGTACCAATCCAACACCCTACCTCTGAAAGAGGTTATGAACAACCTTATCACTATATATTGGTCTGTAACTCCATGCACCAGACATACATCTGCAACATCTTGCAAATGTTTGAAAAATGTTCTTGAGTCATCTCCGGTGAATTTAGGTAGGGCCTTTAGAGCAAAGGCCACAATAGCGGCCCAAATGCTGAGTGCTACTAGTGCAATGAGAGGACTTGTGGCATCCCATGCCACATAATTTCTATTAGCAATGGGCAAGATGGCTAGCAGAAAGGGCAGAGGAAGCGAAAAATTCACTAATTGGGTCATAGCTTATACTGTCCCTAATGCCGACACTAATAAACTAGGATTATTCATTGTTTGGGACCTAGTAATAGGCCGATGGCTCATACACCCATTTTGAAATTATGTTCATTTAAGCTCAATTCCACTGGGAGTGCCAGGAAAAAGAAAAACTGTTGATGCCAAAAATTGGCAAGGTAATAGCCCCTTCTAGGAAATTAAGTTTATGGGGGACCTATTGTGCTAAACTGAGTGACCTCTGAATATTTAAAGAAGCCAACTTCTTCTATAATTGGGGTCTTGGAATAGGAAAAGGAAGCAGATATAAAAATAAAGGATCTAACTAACGCGATGCACCAAATTTTAGATAAAGCAACGATAAATCAATCTTTTGGATATGATCTAAGGGTTTGTTCAACAATTTACTATGTCATAAAATGATAGAAAATAAAGATTTAAGTATGAACAACACATTAAATGACATAAAATAATTTTCACACCCATTCACTGAAAAGAGGAGTCAAAAGACATGATCTAAACCAGTAAACTTGCATTCAAATTATAGAAGTTTTGGAAATGAACCTTTCAAACAATAATGACATAGTATAAAGTTAATCATATAGCTTAAGAAAAATAGAAAGGCCAAACAATGGCACAGTCTGTGAGTCTTTCTGCAATAATCTAATGACAAGAAAAAGGCCAAGTCTCTAAAATTCTGCAATTCTCAAACTCTTAGAACTCATGGGATATGGAACCTAGAACCCCTCTTCAAAAGAAAAGAGAAGCATTTATAGTGAGTATTCCCACCTCCTGGCGAGCAATAATTGAAAAGATTCATATCCTAAACAATGATGCAGTAGGAATGATTCCTTCAACCATTGCAATAGAAATATATTCAGGCCAAAGCATTTGGTTGCTCCCCATCCAGGTACATCCCCTGCGAATGATGGTAGTGATCTTGACATAGCCCTATGCAAACAAGTGTCACCACCTAGTATAGGCAGTTAGAACACATAGTAGCATATCACATCCCATATTTTGCTCCATCCTTTGTATTGAAGAAGCACCCACTGAAGAGATGCTTGGTGGAATTTCATAGCCCATAGTTTGCTCCATCCCACCATTGAAGGTTTGTGCTTGGAAGAAATGTAGAAGCATTCCTTTTTCATTGGTGTTGATTGTGGGGTCTACCAAAGAATATGCAGATGAAGGAAACATGGCATAGGGTTGGGGCTCGATTCAAAAGTGAGAGGAAACAACCTTTAAGCATGCACGATGATGATACGTGGAAGTATAGTGGGAGCCGATTGAAAAGTGAAGGGAAGAATTCCTTCGGAGAGTGTTGAGCGGATACATGGCGGAGGCTGGCAGTCATTTATCAATAAGGGTCGATGATGTTCATTCGAGGCATGGGCTGATACTTAGCAAAAACAAAACCTAAAGGGAGCTTGATGAATTTAATATTCACAAATAATTAATTATGAATTTTTTATTACAACTTTGAAAAAATATAAAAAATCATATGTCTGACCACCTTAACTTGTTCAAAACTTCATTAGATTCATTTTTTTTTTAATCCTATTGTATGTGAAGCATATAATGTGACACATGTTTCAGATTCAAAAAATGTGATATAGTTTGAAAGCTATAGATGTTTTTCAATCAGCCTATCAATCAGGACTTTAGTTGTAATTCAAATTGAAAATGAATAATAATTATTTATTAAATTCAAAGTAAAGCATAATTTGTATTGGTGGAAAGCTGAGAATCTCCTTTAAAAAAACCTTTTCATTTCATCAATTTTGGGTAAAAAAAAGTCATTAGCCACATACTCTACACATACCCATCGTATCGCCACTTTTTGGCCCATCATGATCTTGCACATACCCCTATCATCTTGATCATATTATATCAGATTATATCATATTATAATTATTTTTTTGTGGAATAGCATCTTTTATTGTTGCTTTGCTCTATTATATTTGGAGGTTATTTGGTGTTGTAGATTGAAGATCTTGGTTTCTCACTTCAACATGGTATCAAAGCTTTAAATCTGGCAAGCCCCTTCCTTTTTTATTAGAGAGTTTCTACCATCAAATTTTCTATTTTGATTTGAGTTTCTTTTTTATCTTGTGAATTCTAGTATGCTCTTCTCTTGCGTTTCAATATGATCTTGAGAATCAAAAAGGGTTTGCATAGATCTGTTAAACCTAAATTGCATGTATGGTTTTTGCTGAGATCTAGTGATTACAATTTTTTTTTCTAAAGTCAAATTATTTTTGGTTGTCCCATTGTGTCCAGGAGGCTCGAGAAAGTTAAATTTCGCTTTTATTTCACTCAATTTGGTCACCATTTGTAGCTTTGGCAAACAGGGTTTGAAGCTCAGATCTAAGAAACAACTTTCTATAGGAGCATTTTTTGCCAAAAATAACCTTGCCATTGCGTCTGAGCAACTGATTCCATGAATTTTGATATATAATTTTCCTATATTTGACAAAAATATTTTTGAGGCCCAAATTTTTTTTTAGCAGGGCAGCCGTATGGCCATCTCACAGTCACCCAATTTGGTCTGTTGGTGAAAAAATTTCCAAAAAAAGAAATATTTAAATATTTTTTCATTTTATATTTCTGGCTTATTAAATTTTTTTGGCAAGAAATATTTATTAAAACATTGACCTTTTATTACAAAATTAGTGGAGTTTTTTGGCAGAAACATATAATTCATTGCAAGGTCATATAGGCCAACTGCAACCTTGCCGACCCTGCATTTATTACTATTAGCTTCTGTGTTGATTGTTAGCATATATTTTTTGGATCCTGCGGTCCTTGTCTTTGTTGAGGCTCATTGTTTTTTTGTTGCTCGCAAACTTGATCTGCAGCTATCAATAAAGGCACTAATAGTGGCCTTAACATAAATTGCCAACAACTTATTCAAAGTTGCTTAAACTTCTAAACTTTTAGTATTGAATTAAACTACTAGTGGTAGCACTAATCACTAGGGTTAGTACAAACCACCATGTGCGACCACTTAATTGGTAACCACTAGTGGTTAACTTAATCATTGATTTTTTGCCTCAACTACCAATAGGGTCACGTGGCTGACCAAGAGCCAGCCCCCAAGGGCTATAATTTTGTACTCAATTAGCCTTCAAAAGTGTTTAAAATAGGCCTTTTTTCAATTTTGCATAAATTTTCACTAGGGTATTATACTTTTGCGAATGAGATATCATCAAAAAGGTGGTTTGACAAACTTCATAGTGGTGTAAATGAATTTTGTAGATTTTTCCATTTTTACTAGTTTTTCAACCTGAAGGTATAGGTGCATTTATTACTTGTAACTGGATAATTTTTGCATATGTAGTCAAAATTTGGAATTTTGTTTTGAAATTTCTCAAAAAATCATAAGGAATCTATTTGTAACCTTTATTTTTAGTTTTGACAAGCATTTTTTTTTAAATTGTAAAAATCACCATGTGTTATAAATGGTTGATTTGAGATTTTCACCTGTACAAATTGTAAAATTTCTTCATCAAATTTGCTAGGGGATTACAAATTTAGTTTAAAAATATTATGGGGGATGAAAGGAACAATTTAAGTGCCATATTGTCTTCTTTCTCTTGGTGTTCTTTTGTCCAACATGGCAGATCAAAGGAAAATTGAACCACTCACTACACATAATTATCATACATGGAAGCTAAAAATGACTCAATTGTTACAATCTAAGGGTATATGGCCAATGTTAGATGCACACCACCCTAATTTTACAAGGGAATATGAAAATTTACCCATAGATGTAAAATTGATGAAGTAAAAGGGCTCATTAGCTTTTATGTATCTGATAACTTCTCATTTCATTATTGTGAAGTGTGAAAACCTAAGAATGTTTGGGATAATCTTGAAGAATTGTTTAGTAAAGTCAATCAGTTCAGAATCTTGCAGCTTCAAGTGGATCTACAATCACACTCTCTAGATGCATTTCCTTCTATTCAATATTTTCTTGCAAATTCAATTTAATTTTATCACAATTAAAAGGATGTGGGCATGATAAATCTATTGATAAATGTATCTTCTTGATTATGTCTAATTTAAGAGGCCCTTATCAAGTGTTCTCTTCCAGTTTCTATTCTACTATGGATTCCATGGGGAAATCTTATAAAATTCCTTCTTTTGTGTTTTTTTGTGAACATCTTACTAAGGATCAAGCTAAGTTGGTTTAGTTGGATGTACTACCTACTTCTAAGAATCAATCTCTAATGGCTCAATTCTTTGAGGGTAAAGGAGAGAATAAGAAGAAGCCCAAGACATAATCATCTTCATGTAGTGAGTCTCCCTCCAAATTGAAGTAGAAGTACAATTATAAACCCACCCCATCTCCTTCTTCTTCTACCTTTGGAGATTCTTCTTCCAAGTTCAAGAAAAATAAATGAGATTCTTGTTCATTTTGTGGAAAAACTAGGCATGATGAGTCTCATTATTTCAAGAGACTAGAAGCCTTGGAGGAAGCTATGAGGAAACATAATATTTCAGTGCCTAAGTCTTCTTCCATGATGGACAATCTATTTCTTATCGTCTCATTCAATCATCTTCTAACAATTGGATTATTGATTTAGGTGCTTCACATAACATGAATAATTCACGTGATCTTCTTGATTACATTACACATACTTCTACTTCTCATATTGTAGTTGGGAACTTTTCAAAGATTCCAGTTTTGGGAACAAGCTCCATTTAGACGCTAGATGGGTGCATTGAGGATGTTCTTCTTGTTCTTGATATTTCAGTGAATCTATTTTCCATCTATCAAATTTTTCATTTTGGAGATGGAAATTTCGTTGATTTTACTCCATAAAATGTGACTATTAGATGTTACATGATTTGAAGAAGGTTTTTTCTGTAGGGATAGTTGATCATGATAACCATTTGTATTAGTTTGATGTATTTAATTCTTCATCAGGTTCATGTTTTATTTCTCATGCTGACTCAATGAGCAAGCTTTGGCATGAAAGATTTCGGCAGTTGAACTATAGATATCTTTATCAAATACATGCACATGACTTAGTGGTTGGTCTTCCAAATATCTCTCACAAAAATAGAGTTTGTCAAGGTTGTATTCTTGGAAAACAACATCAAGATCCTTTTCCTAAGGGTCAAGCTACATGTGCAACCACACCCATCGAGTTGGTTCATAGTGATCTTATATAATTCCCAACTCCTTCTTTTTTAGGGGCTAATTATGTGCTTACATTCTTTGATGATTTTTCTTGACACACATGTGTCTACTTTCTAAATTTCAAAAGTGAGGTTCTCATAATCTTCAAGACCTTCAAACACTTTGTGGAGAAGAAGTCATATTTTTCCATTCGATGGATATGCACAAACAATGGGGGTAGTAGGTCAATAATGTATTTCAAGATTTTTGTAGTGAGCATGGTATTCTTCATTAACACATGATTCCTTACACTCTTTAGTAGAATGGCATGGTGGAGAGCAAGAACAAGACTCTAAGGGAGATGGCCAATTGTATGATTTAGTCTAAGTCCATGGCTTCAACATTTTCGGCCAAAGTTGTTAATTTTTCCAATTATACTTAGATTTTTATGCCTCACAATGCAGTGTAGAATATGACTCCTAAGGAGGCTTTGTCTCATCACAAGACCAATGTATCCTTATTCAGAGTATTTGGTTGTGAGGCTTAGGCATTCATTCTAGATGGTCAATGTAAATCAATGGAGAAGAAGAGTCAGTGGTTCATTTTTGTTGGCTATTATGAGGATGTGAAGGCATATCGATTATTTGATCTTGACACATGAGAGGTTCATTTTCATTGTGATGTTTAGTTTGCTAAGTCATTCACACACACAGATCCTCCTATGAATTCTTCTTCATCACAACCTACTCAATCTTCTTCAATTGAGGATGTTTTGCTTCTTGAGGAGGATTCTGATGATGGAAGTGATCCATCTCCTCCTAATCCACCCACTAGGTGATGGGCTCATTTTACTCTTGGGGAGGTTGGTCCTCTTGTTGTTGATCCCATAGAAACTCACCACTCATTCTCAAATCTCAGGAATAGTCATTTGAGTCATGCTATTTTGAATGATCCTCAAAAAATTTAATATTCTTTAGGTATTCTTGTGTGGGGTAGTGCTATGGCTAATGAGTATTCTTCTTTGAAGAAGAATGCTACTTGGGATCTTGTACCTCTTCCTAAGGGAAGAAAGTTGGTTTAGTGAAAGTGGGTGTATCATACCATATATATAGTAGATAGTTCCATTGACAAGTACAAGGCTCGTCTATTTGCAAAAGGGTTTTCTCAGGTTGAGGGAATTGAATATTTTGAGACCTTTGCTCCTATTGCCAAGATGGAATCTATTCTCCTTGTCCTTGATATAGCTACATCACAGGGATGATCAGTGTATCAGATGCATGTGAAGAGTAATTTCTTGCATTGGGATCTTCATGAGCTGATTTATATAGAGAAACCACCAAGTTTTGTGTAGAAATCTTCACTTGTTTGTAGGCTTTTACATTCATTGTATGGTCTCAAATAGGCCCCTCGGGCTTGGTATGAGAAGATGGATAGTTTTTTTCTTGCTTTTGGGTACACTCATTTCCATTTTGATCCTATAGTTTATAGTTAGAGACATGGCAGGATCTTCTCATTCTTGTGCTCTATGTGGGTGATTTTATTCTCATAGGGAGTTCCATTTCCATGATTCAAATTACTTAGCAAGCATTGATGGAGCAATTTGATATGACCGACCTTGGTCTTTTGCATGACTTCCTCAGTCTTCAGGTTAATTGAATTTATAAGGGGATCTTTATTTTCTATAAGAAGTATTCTCTTGAACTCTAGATATTTGGCATGGATAATTGTAAGCCTTCCCAAACTACTTTTCAGTCAGGTGTTGTACTATCTACTAGTTAGACTACTCCTATAGTTGACCCTACCTTGTATCGATAGTTGGTTGGAAATATTTGGTACTTGACACATAATCATCTAGATATTTCCTTTGTAGTTGGAATTGTCTCTTTCTTATCTTAGAAGCCTCATGAGAGTAATTGGAAGGTTTCCAAACATATCTTGAGATACATTAAGGGAACTATCCATTTTGGAACTCATTACACATTAGGAGCTTCTCATATTGTGGGCTTCACTGACTTAGATTAGGTTGGTGATGTCAATGATTGAAAGTCTACTTCTAGCTTTGTCTTTTTCCTTGGTTTTGGTCCAATTGCATGGTCATGCAAGAAGCAGACTGCTATTGCATTATCATAAAAAAATGTTGAGTATCAAGGAGCTATTTGTGCTATTCAAAAGGATTTATGGTTTCATCAGTTGATTACTAAGTTTATATTTATTTCTAGTCATCCCACTACTATTTGGTGTGAAAATAAAAGTTCCATCCATATTTCTTGCAACCCAGTGGAGCATTATCATACTAAGAATATTGAGATCCACATCCACTTCATCAGGTAGCTCATCTAGGATGGTGTTCTTAGTTGGATTAATTTCCTATAGAGCAGTAGGTTGTCAACATCTTCACTAAAAATTTTGCATCACCTCGTTCTCTTTAGTTGTGGTTGATGCTTGTGGTAAAGGAAGTTGTCCTTGTGGGGTCTTGATGAGTCCTCCTTCCTTCTTTTATTTTCTTTGCATCATTTTATCTCTTTTAGAGAGGATTTTTCTCCGACAAGGTTTTTCTCCTTTTCTCCACTTATGAGAGTTTTTTTTTTGCATGGGTAACTTATCAAGCCTTGTTTCTAGGACCCATTTTTTTCATCTTGTATTAGTTTTTCCTCCATAAGTTGCACTTAAGCGTGGGTCTTGGTGTGAATAAAGTCTTGTACCTAGTTAATTATTTACTAGGGACTTAGGGGACTTATTCACATGTTAAGTTTACTTAGGATATAAGCTTTCTTTTAGAAGTCTTAGTTTTATTATCTAGATTTTATATTGTCCTAGGTAGTTATGAGTTAGTTGTCTCATGTGATAGGATTAAGACACTTATTATGATCTTGTTTAATCCTATCTCTCACCTTGCCTTTATAAGTAAGGCATCTCTAGCATATTTTGCATCTTGATCATCTTGATCAACATTATTTTCATATTATATCATATTGTAATTATTCTTTAGTGTCCAATAGAATCTTTCATTGTTTCTTCTATCTATTTCATGTGGAGATTATTTGGTGTTGTAGATTGAAGATCTTGGTTGCTCACTTCAACATGGTATTAGATGGATAGCAACCAAGATAAAACTATGAAATGTTTAGAAGAAATCATTGACTATAGAAAAGAAATGATAAAAAATATGCGTAAGTGCATGGATCTGTGACAAAATTTTGGCTCTTAAGATGCCACTTTTTTTTTTTTTTTCTGAAATTAGCAAAATCTATTTTGCACGAGAAAATGAAGATAGTTACATTCAAAATTTCATGATGCAGCAAGAAGAAAAGTTGAAGGTCTCCGAGACTAGTTTCTAAGATACTAATTCTTTTTGAAACTAATGAAGATTAAGGGTCTCAAAAAGATGGGGGGGTAAAATAGGTCCTTTTTTTATAAAATAAAATAGCATAGCACCTGAGCAATCAAATCTTTTTAGAATTTCAAAATTGCAAATGGTGAGAAATTAGCTAACACCGTGTAGTTATCCTCGTTCTTTCGGATAATTTTTGTAATGATATAATATTTTATGAATTTCAAAAGTGGACACATCTTGAAATGCTAAAATTTGAGCATGCTCCCCCCTAATATTTTTGAAAACTAATCGAAAATTGATTTTTTTTCATCATGTGTAGAATGGAGTCTAGTTTTAAAAAATGTAATTTGTTTCACATTTCAATGAATGGGTAAAAATCTATCCTAAAACTAGAAAATGTTGATTTTTGACCAAAAACATAGGAATTTGCAATAGAAGCTATGGATCAAAACCTTAACTGAATCAAAACAAAAAAATAATTATATATTTATATAGCTAAGAGAGAGGGTAATGCTATCACAATTTTTTTATAAACTTGCATTGAAAGATGTGCAAATGTGACAAGGGCCATAGATGAAAATATGATAAAATTTGACAAATCATGTCAATTAACACATCCAAAGTAGGTCATTTGGAAAGCGCCAAATTTGGCACTCGCCAAGTTTCACGTGCGCCAAATTGGATGTGTCATTCGGCGAGCACCAAATTTGGCACCCGCCAAATGACCTACTTTGAAAAAAATGTAACTTTCCCCTCTCTTTAGTCAACAACTCTGATAATGCTAAGAGTGTGCAATTTATGATCGTAGATGGATTGTTGAGGTTTTACCTTTCGTACACTCCCTACCTCTTTACCCTAACTGGATAACTCTTTATCCCTCCAAAGTCTCTCTCTCTCTCAAGTCTCACTCCCTCCCACACTACCTAGACTACTATCTCACTCCAAATCCCTCTCTCAGGTCTCATTCCCTCCCACCCTACCTAGATAAATCTATCTCATTCCAACTCTCTTCCTCACTCTCCCTCTCTCTCCCCCTTTGGTCTTTTTGTCTCTCTCACTCCATCTCCCTCTCTTAGGTCATTATCTTTCTCTCTCTTTATCTCTCTCTCAATTCTATCCCTCCTACCCCCTCTTCCTCCCTTAGGTATCTCACTCACTCCCTCTATCTATCTCCCACTCCCTCTCTCTCTCACTCCCTGTATCTCTCTCCCTCTCTCTCTCTCACTCTCCCTCAAGTATATCCCTCCCCCCTCTCTCTCTGTCACACACTCCCTCTCTCCCACTCCCTCTCTCTCACTCCATCTGTCTCTCCCTCTCTCTCAAGTTTCTCCCCTCCACCCTCTCTCCCTCTCTCTCTCTCTCAATTCACTCCCTCCTAGATCCTCTCCCTCTCTCTCTCTCTCCCACTCCCTCTTTCTCTCTCCTACTCCCCCCTCTCTCTCTCCCTCTATCTCTCTCCCATTCTATCTCTTTCCCTCTCTCCTAAGTCTCTCCCTCCCACCCCCTCTCCCTCTCTCTCTCTCAAGTATCTCCCTCCTACTCCCTCTCCCTCTCACAATCACTCCCTCTATCTCTTTGTCACTCCCTCCCTCTGTCACTCCCTCTATCTCTTTCCCTCTCTCTCAAGTATCTCCCTCCCACCACCTCTACCTCTCTCTCTCTCACCCTCTATATCTCTCCCACTCTCTCTCAAGTATCTCCCTCCCTCTCTCAGGTATCTCTTTGTCTCTCTCACTCACTCCCTTTATCTCCCTCCCATTCCCTCTCTCTCTCTCACTCTCTCACTCCCTCTATCTACCTCCATATCTCTCTCTCCCTCTTTCTCAGGTATCTCCCCCCACCCCCCCCTCTCTCTCTCTCTCTCCCATCCCTCTATCTCAGGAACTTCCTCTCCTTCACACCCTCTCTACCTCTCTCAAGTGTGTCTCTCACTCTTTGTATCTCTCTGATCCCTTTATCTCCCACTCCCTCTCTTCCCTACTCTCTCAAGTCTCTCCCTCCCACCCCCTCTCTCCCACTTTGTCTCCCTCTCCCCCTCTCAGGTCTCTCCCTCCCAAACTCTCTCATAGGTTTCTCCCTCCCTCTCCCTCTCAAGTCTCTCCCTCCTACCTCTCGTTCTCTCTCTTTGTATCTCTCTTAGTCTCAGGTATCTCCCTCCCACCCCCATCCTCTCTCTCTCTCTCCCTCTCTCTTAGGTATCTCCATCCCACCCTCTCTCCCTCTCCCTCTCTCTCGGGTCTCTCACTCTCTCTCTCACTGACTCCCTCTATCTCTCTCCAACTCCCCCTCTCTCTATCTCACTCCCTTTCTCTCTCTCACTCCCTCTATCTCTCCCTTTGTCTCTCTCACTTCATCTATCTCTCTCCCATCCCTATATCTCCCACTCCCTCTCCCTCGCCCTCCCTCTCTCTCTACCTCTCTCTCTCCCCCTCTCTCAGGTAGGAGGGAGAGACTTGAGAGAGAGTGAGAGGGAGTGAGAGAGAGAAAGAGGGTTAAGGGTTTAGGATTGAGTTTTCAGTGTTTAGTGTTTATGGGTTGAGGGTATAGGGTTGAGGGATTATGTTTTAGGGTAGAGGGTATTAGGTTGAGGGTAGAGGGTAGAGGGTTTAATGGTTGAGGGTTGAGGGGTTAGGGTTTAGGATTGAGTGTTAAAGGGTATAAGGGTTGAGGGTATAGGGTTGAGGGATTAGGGTAGAGAGAGAGGAATGGATGGAGGGAGAGATGGAGGGAGAAGTGAGATAGAGAGAAGGAGAGAAGAGGAGGAAGGGACAAAGATAGATGAGGATTGAGAATCCAGTGTTTAGGTTAGAGGGTTGATAATTGAGGGCGTAGGGTTGAGGAACTATAGAGTTGATGGTTTAGGGTAGAGAGATAGAGAGGGAGAGGGTTTAGGGTAGAGGGTTAATGGTAGAAGATAGAGGGTTTAAGGGTTAAGGGTAGAGGGAGAGAGATTCCAAGCATGGGGGAGAGAGTAGAGGAGTGAGTGAGAAGAGACAGTGGAGAGAATGAGAGAGATACTAGAAGAGAGTTGGGGATAGGGTGGGGTAGAGGGTTATGGGTAAGAGGTGAAGGGGTTTAAGGGTTAAGGGTAGAGGTAGATGGTTCAGGTTTAGGTTTAGGGTTTTAAGTTTTGGGGTTTTAAGGGTTGAAGATTTGAGGGGTTTGGATTGAGGGATTAAGGGTTGAGGTTGGGGATTGAGTGTAGAAAGTTGAGGTTTAGGTTCGAGGTTTATAGTTTAAGGAGTTGAGGTATAGGGTTTAGAGGTTTAAGGGTAGATGGATTGAGGTAAAGGGGTTGAGGTTGAAAGTTGAGGGTTGAGGGGGCGAGGTTGAGGTTGAGGGTTGAGGTTGTGGTTGAGGTTTTTGAGGTTTAAGGGTTGCAGGGTTAAGGGTAGAGGTAGAGGTTTGGGTAGAGTGTTTGAGGATTAGGAGGTTAAAGGGTAGGGTTGAGTTTAGGGTTTAGGTTATATTTGATTTAAAAGCTAGAGGTTGAGGTTGAGGTTGATGGTGGTTTTAAGGTTTTGGAGTTTGGGGTTAGGGTAGGGTAGAGTGTTTTAGGGATTAAGGGTTGGTGGGGTTTTAAGGTTTGAGTTTAGGGATTATAGTTCTGATTTAAAGCTAGAGGGTGTAGGGTTGAGAGGCGAGAGAGAGAGGAGGGGTTAAGGGTTTCTGGGTTGAGGTTGAGGAGTAGAGGTAGAGGATATGGGTGGAGAGATAGAGGTTGAGGTTTTTTAGGCTAGAGGTAGAGATTAAGGGTAGAGGGTAGATGGTTTGAGGTTGAGGGTTTAAGGTTAAGGGTAGAGGGTTTGAGGATTATGGTTTATAGTTTAGGGTAGAGGGTATGGGGTTGAGAAGTTGAGGATTTAAGGGTTTGGGTTGAGTTTGAGGGTTTGAGGTAGAGGGTAGAGGGTAGAGAGAGAGAGAGGGTTGAGGGTAGAGGGTTAAGGGTGGTGGGTAGAGGGTTTAAGGGTTTACAATTTATGGTTTAAGGGTTGAGGGTTTAAGGGTTTATGGTTTAAGGGTTAAGGGTATAGGCTAGAGGGTTGAGGGTTGAGGGTAGAAGGTAGAGGGTTAAGGGTTAAGGGTTAAGGGTAGAGGGTAGAGGGTTTAAAGGTTTAGGGTTTAGGGTTTAAGGGTTTAGGGTTTAGGGTTTATAGTTGAAGGGTAGAGGATGTAGGGTTGAGAGAGAGAGAGGGGAGTTGAAGGTTTAAGGGTGTAGGGTTGATGGTAAAGGGTAGAGTGTTGAGGGTAGAGGGTTAAGGGTAGAGGGTTAAGGGTAGAGGGTAGAGGGTAGAGGGTAGAGAGAGATAGAGACAAAGAGGGAGAGGGTTGAGGGTTTTAGGGTTGAAGGTAGAGGGTATAGGGTTAAGGGTAGAGGGTTTAAGTGTTTAGGGTTTAAGGGTTTAGGGTTTAGGGTTTATAGTTTAAGGCTAGAGAGTGTAGGCTTGAGAGAGAGGGGGGGATTGAGGGTTTAATGGTTTTAGGGTTTAAGGGTGGAGGGTTGAGGGTAAAGTGTTGAGGATAGAGGGTAGAGGGTAGAGGGTTGGGGGTAGAGTGTTTATGGGTTTAGGGTTTATAGTTTATGGTTTAAGGGTTGAGGGTTTAATGGTTTAGGGTTTAAGGGTTAAGGTTTGAGGGTAGAGGGTTGAGGGTTGAGGGTAGAGGGTTGAGGATAGAGGGTAGAGGGTAGATGGTAGAGAGAGATAGAGAGAGAGAGGGTTGAGATTTTTAGGGTAGATGGTTTTAGGATAGAGGGTAGAGGGTTAAGGGTAGATGGTTTAAGGGTTTATGGTTTATGGTTTATGGTTTACATTTTAAGGGTTGAGGGTTTATGGGTTTAGGGTTTAAGGATTAAGGGTTGAGGGTAGAGGGTTGAGGGTTTAGGGTATACGGTAGAGGGTTGAGGGTAGAGGGTAGAGGGTTTAAGGGTTTAGGGTTTTAGGGTTTATGGTTTGGGTAGAGGGTGTATGAAGTTGAAAGAGAGAGAGAAGGATGGGTTGAGGGTTTGAGGGTTTAAAAAGTTCAAGGTTGAGGTTTATGGTTTTGAGGGTTGAGGGTTGAGGGTAAAGGTTGAGGTAGAGGTAGAGGTAGAGGGTAGAGGTAGAGAGATAGAGAAAGGGTTGAAGGTTTTGGGGTTTAGGTTGAGGGTAGAGGGTTAAGGGTATAATTGTAGGCGGTTAAAGTTTAGGGTTTAAGGGTTAGGGTAGTGGGTTTAGGGTTTCACGGTTTACAGGTTTAAAGGGTAGAGGTGTAGGGTGGAGAGAGAGATGGGGGTTGAGGGTTTAGGGTGGGGTGAGGGTGGGGTAGAGAGAGGAGGGGTTTAGGGTTTAGGGCTGGGGGTTGGGGTTGAGGTTGAGGGTAGACGGTAGAGGGTGGGGTAGAGAGGGGGTTGGGGTTTAGGGTTTAAGGTTTAAGCATTGAGGTGGGGTTGATGGTAGAGGTGGGGTAGAATTAAAGAGAGAGAAGAGGTTGAGGTTGAGGGCAGAGGTTGAGGTTGAGGAGTAGAGGTTGAGGTTGAGATTGAGGGGTTGAGGGTAGAGGGTAGAGGGTTTAAGGTTTTAGGGATGAGGGTTTAGGTCTCCCATCACTCTATCTCCCACTCCCTCTCTCTCCCACTCCCTCTCTCGGGTCTTCCCCCACCCTAACTGAATAACTCTCTCTCCCTCTCAAGTCTCTCTTTCTCTCTCAGGTCTCACTCCCTCCCACGCTACCTAGACTAATCAGTCTCACTCCAATCCCATCTCTCACACTCCCTCTTTTTCATGTCTCACATACCTCCCACCCTACCTAGAAAAATCTATTTCACTCCAACCCCTCTCCCATTGTCAAGTCTTCCCCCCACCCTTATTGGATAACTCTCTATCCCTATGAAGTCTTTATCACTATCAGGTATTAGTCCCTACCACACTACCTAGACTAATCTCTCTCACTCCTATCCCCTCTCCCTCTATCTCAAGTATCACTCCCTTCCTTTGTATATTGTGAAAACATTTCAAAGAAACACATTCTGTGCTCACCAAATTTGTTTTACCTTGAAATGGTAAAATAGGGGTTGACCCCATGATTCAATCCCACGTGCTTCTGCATTTGTCTGGTTCAATGCTTTATCCAACTAAGAAACACCTTTTTTATGTAGTTGACTCCCTGTTGTACCAATCTATGGTTGATCCATCACCTTTTTACCACCAATTTGCATGCTAGAAAATGTAGATGAAGACATTTTGATGTTTCTACATCATTTTGCATTATCTTAAGTAATATATTCATTTTGGTAATATTGAAATGTTTACATTTAGTATATTTGTTTTTTTTGACAATAAACTAAATTCCTTTAATGATTTTATTAATCATAACAATTGGACATAGAATTCAACATTGAATTAGATGGGAGTTGTATAGAAAAGATTAATTTTTATGAGTTTAAAGAAAAAAAAATGAAAAACGTGACATAATTTAGATGAATTCATGTTTAAAATTATATAATTGACATCAACTTAACACAAATTTTCTTATGAATTCTATTTGCAATTCTTATAGTAGTCCATTTCCAACATGGCTAGTGGAATTCAATCTATTTCATTTTAGGTAGATGTTTATATTAAGTTTTTTGTTTTGTTTTGACAATTTATAGACCATTCATTTGATGACTTTATTAATCTTCATTGTTACAAATATAATTCAACTTTAAATTAGATGGATGCTACATGTAAACGTTTAATTTTTAGGAGATTGAAGATATAAAATGGAAAACATGACATCATATATTCAAATTCATTATTAGTGATGGTTGTGGGAAAACTTTTATTTTCAACTAATTTGGAAAACCTAAGAGCTTTCATCAATGTTAATGCAAGTTTCAATTAATTTTTTGTGCCATAAAAAGATCATCTTCATCATGTGGTTAGATAAATTCAAGTGACTCAAGACATAGTTGGTTTAATACAATTTTCCATTCATTCATACCATTTACCTTTCTAAGAAATAAGAAAAGGGAAAATTTTGTGCAATTAAAACTGCTTTTTGTCTTTCTAAGTTACCTCATTGGAAAAGAAATAGTGAATAATTCCAAGATATAGCATCACAAACCCTTCTTTGAATTCATGTTCTTCATGGCTTGGTTGACAATCACAATGTGGTTTTGACAACAATAAGCACAAGATTCTCTTGTTTCCAAAGGTGGCAGAAACTTATACCTTGGGTTTAACACAATTCTTTGCTCCTAAGCACTTGTCCACACTCCAAATACTCCCCTCAAACCCTTCTTAACATTGATCAATGCTTACATGAAGCAATTTTGTACAAATCCATCAAAGTACTAGGTTTTACATGTAATATAGTTGCAAAAAGAAACAAATTGTCCTCAATAACTCACACAAAATGATGATTTAGCAACCCTCCTATTGTCAAAACATGAATATAGGCCTATAGAAAATTAGTACCAAGTTTCATATATTTTCCCTAGACACATCAAAAGTTATGGGTTTTTTGAAGCTCACTATAAACCCTAGGTTGGGGACAACAATGTTTTATAAGATATGAAATGTTTGATAATTCACATTAGTTATGCAATGTAAAGTAATGCTTTGAGTTTTAAAGATATGCAATGCAATATAATCAATGATATCAATATGTTTCATAAAATGCTTGGTGTGTTTCATAAAATGCAATGTAATCAACAGTATGGGTATGTTTAAAAAAATACATTAAAAGTACATTTCTTGCAGCATGGAGGTAGATGTATGTATGAAATATGTTGTAGCATAGACATGTTTGATAATTCCAAATAACTCATTGCCTTCTTTCATAAAAAGATTTGGTGTGTTCTATAAAATGCAATGTAATCAACATTATCAATATGTTTCATAAAATGCATTACTTACTTTTTTCTATTTGTGTTTGTGAACATGTAGCATTCAACATCATGTTAAGGAAACGAGAAAATCCTCTAACACTAGAAAAATGTACAGTTAAAAATGCAAGGAGAAGAGAATAAAAAATTGTAGCTCGTCAAGCAAAGGAATTGCAGCCCATATAGCCAGAAATTCCTGTGCAATCTAAGAGAGATGTCTAATTGGAAAAAAAAAGGGAAAAAATGAACTAATATCGTGGAAGGACACAAATGGATCCCAAATTTTGGGGCACATCATCAACCATAGGTGAAGTTCAATGCACATCTCCAGTTGAAGACACACTAGCAACAACATGTGGTTTTCCAAGTACATCAAAAATCACATCTCCAATTGAAGTCACACCATCAACAACATTTTGTTTTGAAAGTACATCAACAAACACATCTCTATTTGAAGGCACTCCACAAATGACATCTCAAGTTGGAGGTACAACATCGTTTACATGTCAATCTCAAGGTATGTCATCAATTGCACCTCTGAACGAAGGTACACGATCTATCCTCGATGTTGTTGACATTCCTAATGTTGACACAAATTTACATTTGAGAACTTCTATATTTTTGTATAGAAAGCCTACATTTATGATTGATATTGATTCCAATGTTTTGAAATGGATGGTTGATAAGATTTGAAAATGTACATGTTAAAGATATGCATAGAGGATATGGAGTTATTTTTTGAGAAGTTAAGTAAGGGTGGAAGATGCCAACTATTTTTTGAAATGATGAGGCAACTCAAATTTAGGCCCACCATGAATGCTCTTGGGATAAGATTTTCGAATGACTCAAGTGAAAATTCAATTGTAAAAAACTTGATGAGTGCATACGAGATTGTGGGTTCTACCTCATGCACAAAGGATAGTTGTGCCATACGACTTGTGATGACAACAACATTGTTAAGCAGTCAAAAAAGGAACAAGGTGAACCTTACAAAGACAAGTAAGTCTTTGAAAATAAGTAGATAATCTCTAATGTGAGCCAAAGGAAGGTGTGAAAGAGTGGAGGATCCAAATAGCAATGAGTTATGGTATTGTTAGTGTTTTCAATGCCTCATATTTCATGTGTAGTAGATGGACTTTAAAGCTACATTATTTTATTTCCATCCTTATGAGTCTTTCTCACTGTCACATTGAAGACATCAAATCTATTTGTTTATATTTTTTACCTACATGTTTACACCTTATCAGTCATGGATTTTTGGCAATATGGCAGCCCTAGGGAAGAGTCTATATATGAGTCATTTTATAATTGATGCCTTAGGTACCATGCTAATCCACATCATCTTACATGTCACCATACACCTCACATGATACTTCACATGACACCTCACCATGTTGCACTAATAATTAATATTTATTTGTCAACACATGTGTTGGTTGTTTTTCTTGCAAACCAGGTTGGTCTCCTATTCTACCTATGGAGTAGCCAACTCCAATCAAGGGTAGCTCGAAGGACCTGGACTAACTGACAAGATTTAGCCAAAGACTAAGATCTTCTGCACTTTAGGCTCTGTAGAACCAGGGTGGGTATACCCACACAATGCCTCAAAGAAGACCAGACATTGCTTTTTATAGCATATAACTCTTCATGTCAAGTGTTGAAGACCTCAAATGGGGCTAGATTCTCAGTAACTCAACCTTGAAGCAACTAGGAGGTAGGGCAAGATATCAAACAATCTTTATTAGATAAATGAATGATCTTGAGCAAGAAGACTAGAACCCTAAAGACATACAACAAATATCAGATTAGTGCCATTATCCTTGGGCTAGGAGTCACAATAACCTGCAAATAGAAGGAACCATTACTCTGGACATAAAAAAGTATTTGCAAGATTAACCTTATTAATCTCACAACTAGTGATCAGATCTATAAGACTACTTATCAAATCCTCCTACCATACATGTGAGTCTCTCATATGATTAAAGCATTTAACTTATTCCTTGAATAAGAGCAACAACCAGAACAGATAGAAAAACATTACATTAAAATGGTTAATGAAATGATCCTTGATCAACTTTCATTAACAATCCATACAAACAATACAAAGGAGAGACTTAAAGACGTCAATCTATACATTCAGATTCATATATGTGTCCAATACCTCACAATTTACAGACTACAAAACCTAGACCTCAAATTTTGACAATAATTTGACACTGTGACTCAGTGCTCTTTCCTTGAGGATTGGTTCTAATTCCCAGTTGAAGACCCTTACAAATTACTCAGAAATTCATTTTAAAGAGTCCAGGGACCGCCATCCAGCTCAGAGCCACATCAACATGCCACGTCAGACCCCAACTACATCATGACCAATCAAAACCCTCGCTGTCACCCTGAACAACTTCTCTAGTCACATAAATACCTCTGGTCGGATTTCTGCTAGGAGGGATACTCCTGCATAGATAGAGATCAATCAACTTGCACCAAATCTACCACCAAATCCATGCATCCACACTCGAGCCATGCCGTCCTTGTCCCAGAGTTGCGTCACCATGAATGCTATCTTGGCGGGTCCAACAACCAACTCACTGTTTCCATGAATGCTCTAGGCTTCTGGTCTTCACACGCAAAAACCCTCCAAACCCTAGCCGCGTGCATGTTTGAATCTCCACCGTCAATCACTGAGATTGGATGACTATCCTTTAAATATCATTGGACCATTGAAATAGGCCACCACTATTAGCATGACAAAGCGGTGTTAGGAAGACATCTCCCTGAAGAAAATAACTCTCACCGAAGAGCCCTTCATTCACTTGGAGTCGCTGAGACATTACAAAACCTATGCCGACGAAGACCCTTATGTTCCATCGGCGAGACTGAAGGTCCCTCGCCGAGACCTCTCACTGAAAACCTTATCTCATACCAAAGAGATTACCTTTATGTTTTTAGTTGCTATAACAAATCGTATTCACCAGGACCTTAAGCCACAGATCATAACTTATGCCGATGGGATCCCAAAGTGCATCCATTTCCAAAACATCTTTGAATGTTAGCCCAACCATCTGATTCATGCTGATGAACTGTTCCATGTGCACAAGTCGGAGAGACATATAGAACTTTGTGAGACACCACCCTGATAGTCACAACCTTTGCCGATATGATCATCCTTAGTTGATGAAACTACGTGAATGTCTCACCGATAGACATTCACAAGCACTAGTCGGGGAAACAATATATCTTCGTTAAGACCTTATCCCAAGAACCCTGACTTTTGCCAAAACACATCCATTCACCATCGATCAATATAACATTGCTTGACCATGGCTGTGATTCTGTGTGAGCAATGTAATCATGAGGTGAGGTGCTGACAGTGCTAAGTTGCAGGTGCACCGGCTAGGTAGGTCAATGAATCAAAAGGTAAGTGGAACGGGAACCAAGCAAGGTCAGAGCCGGAACCAGGAAAGAGATGGAGTCAGATCCGGAGTGGGGAACAAAAAGGAACAAAAGAGACCGGGACCAAAAACCGTCTTGCCCCTGTCTCTGCAAAAAACCACGGAGGCAGAGCCATAACCAAAATAAAACCAAAAAGCCGCGGGGGCAAAGACAAAAGGAAAACCAGCGCAAGTGGAGCCGGGGCCAGAACGAAACTAGAAAGTGAAACATGAGCAAGGTTCCAAAACTAGCATCCATTCTGATCCCACCTCTTCCAAAGGAAACAAAAGTTGAAAGGAAAAGCAAAGGGCACAGAATAGGAGGCGAAATGAAACCCGAAAGAGGAGAGAAAGGAAAAATCCTGATCCTGATTTCACTCTGATCCCGCCTCCGCCAGACAAGGAAAAACCCAATGCAAGGAAGAAAAAGGAAAATCCAGCCAACTGAGACATGAAGACATGGCATGCTGAGCTCAACCCTTATGGGAGCAACCCATGTGCCATCATGAAACACACCCCATAGCTAAAGTTTTATCATGAAAAACAAGAGTTCACAACTAGACAATGAGAGAACCAAAAATGGCACTAACATAGGCTCTGGTTGGGGATGTATACCCTTGGTGGGCATAGCAAGAATTCAGATCAATGGGAGAGTAGACCGGAGAGACAAAAGGCCAAAAATAGACTAGGAGCTAACCAGACAGGGTTAGCAAATGCAGCAAAAAGGAAGAGACCAGGAAACGAAACCCTAAAACTATTGTTCATGGAAAAAAGATATACTTCAACTGAAGTACCGTCATGAATTTTCCATGAATAGGAAACTCAAGAGTCACTTGATTCATTCCTTTGTTTCATCTGATGACACTAGGCCACCAAATGAAAAATGAAAGCCAACTTTTACCTCTATCAAAAACTTGATTCTTTGTTGCCTTCCATAGACAAAATCTGATAACACTGTCATGAACTATCCACAAACTAACCTGGTCACTGGCCAATCCCATTGAATTACTATGCTTTCCAATGCCACCAATTACATTTTCAAATTGCAACATGTAATCAGACATTGACCAAAGATTATCATCATTGTGGCATTCTACCTTGGACAATTCATGGTCATGTTCTACTGAATGCTCATTTGCTTAGAATGGGAAATAAAAACATTCATAATCCACTTGATTCTTGACATCACAAAATTTGTCATCAAAATCAGTTTGTATATCAAACTGAAAGCTTTGATAAACAACTTCTTCCATGACATGCAAATCATCTCTACACATTCCGAAGGAAAAAGGTTCATATTTAGGAGTATCTGTGCACTGGTTACTACAACATGGGCACATATTCTTCATCCTAGGTTCAATGGTATGCACTGATTCATCTTTGACATCTGCACTCAACTCAAAGTCAAACACCCCAAGTGAGGGCTCGAATAAGTCAACATCAATAGGGATAGTAGGGAGGCAACCAAGTATCCCTTCAGTGTCAACACAACTTTCATCATGTTCAGCAGGAGGAGGAGGCACATCACTAAAGTCATGATGGCTTTGACTTCTACTCATGCTTCCTCTTTTTACTTGCACCTGTTCCTCATCATGTTGGTGGTGAGAATGATCAGAGAGTTCTGATTCATCCACACCTATTGTCCAACTGTCATTATCTTCTGAACATGAGGTATGATCACCTTATATATCATTAGCTTGCTCAATAGCAAACAATTTTGGTTCAGAAGCATAAATTGATCCCTCATTGGAATCAACATCATCATCCATGTGAAAAGATTCATGCCTAGGCTCATTCAAGTCATCAAAAAGAAACTACACTTTGTCATACACAACATGATCAGTTGGTTCATCATCACAGATAGAACCAGACTCACTTGTATCATACCTTGCTTCTTGAAGGTCATCATCAGTGTCAAGGTCAATAGGAGTAGCCCACAAAAACTGAGGGTTGCTGTGTGCATACCTCTGGTATTCTGTGGTCAATAAATCTAACATTTGCTCAATGCTTAATGGATCAGTGCTCTGATCCATCTTCTCGACCACATCCTCTACTTGACCTTCACAAGAATTGGATGCAACACCAAGCAGCAAACCAGGATATCCCAAGGTATCTTCAAAAGGATAATCCTCATGAGAGTGGAAATCCACATCTTCATTGTCAAACCTGATATCCACCAGAGCACTCCCTAAATCAGCAACCTCATTTGTCTTCTCATGAAGACTTGTGTCAAGACTGCACACATTTGTGCACCTGAACTACTCAACTGTCTCATCACATTGCTAATCACACTTCCATTCTTCAAAGAGCCAGTCTAACTGATATTCCTCTTCAGGTTCTTGGCTTGAGAGACTCAACCTCTGACCTTCTGCTTGGGGTATCACTTTTGCAAGTTGTTCAAAAACAACTTCCTCATTATCTAATGAAGCAGCACCTCCAGTCTCAATTTTCTCAACTATGCACATGTCTGAAGAAGACTGTTCATCCTTTTGTATAGAGTTGTTATCTTTATCAGCATGGGTACTGACAAATGAAGACAATAGGCTCTGTATATATTCATTTCTCTTCTTTTCTAGACTGTCTAGGACTGTGTAGGCCATCTGCATGCTCAGTATCTTGAATTGTTTCAATAATGCACTAGATCCTTCTTCATAAGCTTCAAAATACATGTGGATACAACATGGAGTGCTAGGTCTGAAATTCTCTGGGATTAGTGACAAGGCAGTAGCAAATCTATGACTGAAATCAACACTTGACTCCTCATCTTGTTTCTTAATTTGCCTTAACCTTTTGACCAGTTCTAAAGGATCTCTTGCAAATTGTTCTCTATAAGCAGCCACTAATTCATCCCGGAAAGGAAAAGATGTATCAGGGAAACTCAAATACCAATCCCGAGCTCTAGCTTCTAGGGATCTAAAAAAAATTCTCATCCATGCATCTTGATACTTAAAAGAATGTTTCTCCATGAAACTGGAGAAACTCTCGACATGTGCATCTCCTCCACAAACATTATATCCATGAAATCTAGGCATCTCTTTATATACCTGAGCTAACATACATTCAACTTTGTAATCAACCCATGACAAATCTAACTGAGCATACAATGGGTCAGAAGAATTAACAACTGGTGTGACAACCTAACAAGTAGATACAGTTTGACTGTCTCTAAGCTGTTGAAAAATTAGATGTCTCTCATCCATTTCTCTGAGACCTCTTTCAAATACAACCTTCCATTCAGGCCTTATCTTGGTCTTGTGCGTCCTTGAGCCTTTATCATAC